>JADLZN010003394.1:0-600000 GCA_018155175.1 Sinocyclocheilus anophthalmus
TCATTTCAAACGAACAGCCCCCCCCCCTGGTGAAAGCACAATACATTTTGAATATGCTGACTCTCTTTGTCCGCTTATCGGGTGCTGAGTACATGTATTAGGGCTTAAGCAATATTACTTTATTAGAGCTTAGCTTGGCTAATATCTCTGCTCAATACAGATTTATATGGCTTGAGTGGTCAACAGTGGTTCAGCGTGCTCAGTAGGGATGCTCTTTAAAATTAATATTATAGATCAACCAAATTACGCCCAGAGCCGAGCGGCCCACTGCGTCCCAACAGTTTTAATATACGTGGGATTGAAACTCTCTTTCTTTTTGTGCTGAAGAGTTGTGGAAGCTCAACTAGAAACCTCTCAGATGCTCGGGTTTGAATGGCAAAGTTTCCGAGGCATCCCACTACAAACAATGCAGGAGATATGTGTCACCGATCGGAAATACCAAAAAAGTGGTGCAACCCAATTCCCCGCTGGCGTTAATTGAACTGCACGTCATGTGTGCATTTTCAAACAAGTTTGGGAGTGAAAACTCACAGAGAGCTGCCATATTGTTGTGAAATCTAGGCCACAGCATGTTCACGCTGCTGTGTTGACTGTATGTATGCCACTGAGAACGCACACCAAAGATCTCTCTGTATCTGCGCCAGGACGCATTCTGCCATTCTACCCACAATGCAATGCGGCCACTAAAAATAACGAGGGAGACACTGCAGGAAGGGTCCCGGAGAGGAGCGACGCTGGGTATGACCCAAAAGCTGCATGTCAGTTTTCCAGTGCGACGCTCAGGGAAAGTATGAAATATGGAGTGATCTGATTGCTCTCAAAAGAGCAGGGAGCGACCCAGACCAGCCACTGACATTAGCCTGTGGGCTTAACAAAGCTACACTGGATTTTAGCTATCCATCCAGAATCCTTGCTTTCTATACCGAGAGCGAGGACAGTGAGATTGCAGAGCATGTGGGGTAATGCACTAGCCGTATGGGACAAATCGCTGTATAGCGACTTTCATTCTATCTAAATGTCACCTGTGAGACCTCAGCTCTTATCACGTGTTTGAATGATGCAAACCTCAGAAGAAAATTGAACCAGAATTAATATATTTCAGAACACTTGGCCAATCAAATTGGAGGAACCAAACTCAGCAAAAGTATAACTTATATATATAGATCACATATTTCTCATGAAAACATGTTTTGAATTAAACATTATGATTAAATGAATCACCTTAAATATTTCTTAATAAATGTGAATTTATGAAATATAAGTACTAAATATAATACATAATACAAAATTTATATATATATTTAATTTATTTTATTAATACAAAATTGTGAAAATGTTACTTTGAATGGACGAACTACCCTAAAAATCCCCTATAAATGGTAAAATAATGACTGATCTAATTTATAAAAAAATGACTCAACGCACCATAAAGAGTGTTACTACTCCTGTAATCCATTATACATTCGCTTGACATCACTGGTTTCAAACATGCTGTAGGCAGAAAGTTTTAAATGTTTGAATGAATACAAATGAGATTCAATGGCTTTTGTGGAGGAAATTGGAACTTGGAATAAAAAATAAAATAAAAAAGATATAAAAAATAATAAAAAAATACATGTAATCAGTACATACATGAACAAATGAATGATGACAGAATTGTTTACTTTAACCCAATAAACACACTTAAAATAACACACTATTGTCTTTTATAGAGCCGCTTTACAGCAGAATCTGAATTTTCTCCATAATTGCGTTTCTATAATTGTTTCTGCTATTTTCCCGTGAAGTTGCTTTGACACAAAATGTATTTTATAAAGTGTTATAGAAATCAAGGTGACTTGACTAAAGTGATCATTTTCTCAGACTGCGTTCACATTCGGTGCTACAGGATCAAAGTCGCACGAGTGACGTCTCTCTATAAGAGCATGCTGGTACTTGCGCAAGCTGTTGACTGTTGTCTTTCCTAAACGAGCAACGGGAGATCGTTTTTAATTGTCACGCATCATGGAAATTATTCAAGCCTCTTCAAAATAGTAATGGTTTTGACACCTTTTCAAGACACAACACTCGACTGAGCAAATGGATTTGTGGATGTACTACACGGGCTAATTTCTGATTTAGTTCATTTGGAATGCATGCACTCGCTCCATGTTCTGTTCCGTCTCTGTTTTTCAGCAGAAATAATTAGCCTCCTGAGAAATAAAGGTGTGTTTGCTTCACGCAGGCTGATTCTCCATCCTGGCGATAACTCACTCACACCTGACCACACTGTCTGTCTCTTTGTGCGTGCGTGTGTGTTTGTGAGGATCGGACTTTTCAGAGGTATAAGAGCACCATTGAAAACTTTTTAAAGCATATCTGTCAGTAGCCAGGCGTCATCAATCAAACGCGCTGTCAAAGCAACACGTTCCTTTCAATTTTTGGCCCTCTGCTCAGCCAGAGAGCCAGGCCTCCCCCTGCGCTCCTCCAGCCCAGATTGGAGTTCTCCGTCTGGGGTGAGTCGGCGTTGATAGAGCCCAGACTCTCCGACTGTCTGGCACTGGTGCCACCCTGAAACCCTCACAAAACCTGAGTGGAGGCCCCCAAAACACATCCACATAAACCAGCTGCCCAAACCCCGTCCAACACACACGCTCAGACACACAAACATAACAGGGGTCTGCTTTTCATCACGCTCTCCCTAACATTTACTTTCTAAATAAATGCTTTTCAAGCGAACCAAAATATGAAGGAACAAAAACTCAAGACTAAAACCACCTTTTCAACGAGACAAAGTGCCAGACAAATAAACTCGCAATTTCACTGACATCAGCATCAAGCTTTTACAGTCGTAATTCAGACGGGTTTATACACGCAATTTCTTCCATAAAACAGATTGGATTTTAAATTCTGGTGATACATTTTGGGAACATACATAATCTGTGCTTGCATATCATCAGAATTAACTATACAATTATATGATCACAACAACGAAATGGATCCAAAATGGATTTTTTGATTTTCATTACAGAACTACATTCCAGTAATTCAACTCTATTCAGCTAAACCAAGAAAGCACACCAGTTAACTTAATTTATAATACAATTATACAAAAATTACAAAGAAAACACTAGTGTAATTTGGTCCAACAGTCGAACGAAAGTGTTATTGTAACTACTCCATCTTAAAACTGGATATACACATGAAGATTTTGCCAGGAGATGTCCTTTTTTAGTGCTGTCAAACGATGAATCGCGATTAATCACATCCAAAATAAAAAAAAAATTGTCTACATAATATATGTGTGTGTACTGTGAATATTTATAATGTATATATAAATACACACACATACAGTACATCTTTTGAAAATATTTACAAGATTTATATGATTATGTTTTTAATATTATATATAAATAGGATCTAATATCTAAACAACTATTTTTCTTTCTTTATATACATGCATGTGTTTGTATTTACAGTATATATACATAATAAATATACACAGTACACGATATATTCTTAACCAAAACTTTTTTGATCCGATATTTCATTATATTTTTATTTATTTAGAATTTACTTCATAATATTTGTGTATTACAAAAATGTTTTCTGTATAGGTGATCCAAATGAACATTTAAATGTTTAAATTCGATTTTTGATCCTACATTTTCAGGGTATCTCAAAGGTTTTACTTTTTGTAAAATCAGCTCCTAAAGTTTTGCCATAGCTGCTGATAGTTCGACTTTTTTTTTTTACACATAATTTCTCAATGGTTAACTGGGATAGGTTTTATAAAATTGTCCCTTTTTTAAATAAAAATAAAAAGCCACTTCAGGCCATTCTTAGAGTAATTTTACAGCAGTTAAAGCTGTCAGTAGCAATCTCCACGGTAAAATAATTCTAAATCCCTGCCTCTTATGTCTTATTGCTTTATTTTACCACACATGCAAAGTGTCATTACATCTCAAGAGCTGACTGATAGCCATTTTTATTGGACAAACAAATTGAGGCAGTCGCCACACTTATGAAACCATTTATCCACAAGAAATGCATCTTGCCGCAATTAAAAATCTATACTCAGACGTAGGATGAGCTCTGTGTGGTAGAAACATGGTATTTTGGATAGATTGTGGCAGCTCAATTACGATTTCATGTCCTGTGTTTGAATATGTGTGTGTGTGTGTTGAGGTATCTCAGACATGCTGGCAGGAGGCTAACCAGAGGCCAAAAATCTCAAATGTTAAACTCCAGTGGAGGATGAATGGTTGCACTTTGTTACCCAGGAAACAAAAAAATCGGAGCATAATGTGTGCATTGATCACCCACGTCTGTGTAAGTGAGCAGCATAACCCAGAAATGTTTTCTTAATGTCCGATGCGTTTAGCTGAACATGAATGTGCTGAGAGCACTAACTGAAATCCAATCAGACTTCGTACTGTTCTGAAAAGCTAAAGAAAAAAAAAGAGAGAATATTTGTGAATTTAGATACAGAGCAGACAGTTAGTGAAAGAACGGCCAAGAGCAACCCAACGGGGAGGACAGTTTTACAGATCCAACTTCTTCTGTAGATTTTCCTCCTGGAAGCGGCCAAATTTCACTTTCCTCTGCAAGATTGGTGGAATTATTCAGATGAAGAGCACCATCCACTTGACTTAAACATAAACTGATTTAAACATTAATTTGTCTCAAATTGCAATCTGTCTAAATATCTAATATATTATTTATACCAGCTTTTAAATACGCCATAAATGTATGTCATATTGATGCAAAATGCTGCTGATAAGTGAAAATAAATCTAATTTCTTCAGTGGAATCCATGCTTAAGCCGCTTTAGCCTGGTCTCTCAGTCTAACCAACTAAAAAGTGTTCAAAACCCTTACAAAACCAGCCAACAGACCAATTTATTTAGGCTGGGAGACCAGAAACTCATCTTGGTCTGATTTAAGATGTTTTTAAGCAGAGCAATAACAAGTACAAGTGCATTCCATTGAAGCAAAGAGTCATATAGGTTTGGAATGACATGAGGTTGTGTTTTTATTATTATTGTTGGATGAACTATCCCCTTTTAATCCATTACTTAATACAATTAGCTGCTCTTTGTATTCTTAGACCAACAACCTCAATCTGGTTCAGAATGCAGGTGAAAGAAGTCCACAGAGATGCATTGTTACATTTTATCATTTGGTTTTAAAATCCACACTAGGTGCCAAAACTCTATTCTGTGTTAGAATGTGAAACAGAGCGGGATTTCCAAGGGAAAAGTAGAAGTATTTCAGTCCCCGACCACAGATCTCCTGCTCTTTCAGAAACAACTCAGCAGCCAGTCCTTTAGAATTAATAATTCATATCTTTGTATAGGGTGGGCAATGGCTGTAACATGAAATATTTCAAATGGAAAAAACATAAGGAGATTCATGGTTGTGGATTTTGCGGGGTGCACTGAAAGTAGCTACATCTATAATCAGAAATATATTATTTATTGCAGGACATGACCGGCTATATTTTATTCAGCTGAAACCGGTACAGGTTAGACGAGTTAGTCTGCACTGAGGAACACATGTGGCCTCTTTTCTTTTGAATTTAAAACAAGCGGCTAGAATACACGCATTACTGCGAAACATGCACTTCCTGCACCGGGCAGAAGTCAAACCTACCAAAGAGAGACACCGGGAGAGAGAATAAAGTGAGTACAGAACATGCAGCTGCATGACTGACATACAAAATCACTGAAGAATAAAACAGTATTTTGACCCACAAACACTGATCAGAAACGGGCCAGCGAGCAAAAAAAGCCATTTCTCTCTCGGTCAAGGGCATCCGTTTCATTATAAAGGTAGCGGCGCCAAAACAAATATTATTTTTGAATCTTTCATTATCTTTCTCGCTGGAAAGGGGCTAAAACAGCATGGGTCTGTATTAGATGCGGCAAAGCCAGCTGCTGAGGCAGAGTGAACAGTCACTCAATGTCAGCGGTTCAAAGGCAGACAGGCAGAAGAGCGGGGAATTGGATAGGTCAGTGCAGACTACAGGACAGGCCTATCTCTGAGAATCATTCTCCTCTGTCCGTCCATCTCTTTCCTTTTCTCCTGGAGTTCTGGGCGGTATCTGAGAGCCACACACCCTGTAGGTGGAAAGCCCGGCCAGGTGGGGGGCTAAGAGGCCAACGCGAGGTGACCATCAAAGGCACGGACACAAAGCCGCAGAACTGATCCAGCGGCGTGACAGTCAACTGCAGTCCGCTGGACGCTGTGTCGGGGAGAGCACTTTTTTTTTTTTTGTCCCTCCCCCCCCCCCCCCTTACATATGATGTGGCATCCCGTTAAGATCCTGTGGAAACACACAGCACGATAGTATCAACCCTCATCATTTTTTCTTCTTTGAGAGTACTCTAAACCGAATTCATTTGCTGCGTCACAGCGAAGCTGTTCTTAAATCTGCCCACTTGTAACAACACATCACTCCCCTGAACGTATATGCCTAAATGTCAATATAACTTTTTTGACATTTCTAAATGTCTTGGCCAAAATGTTTAAATCATGAAAACGCTTTTATTTTTAAATACATAAAAATAAAAAAAACAACAAAATTAAATGCTTTATTGACATTTACATAATTATTGCTGAATTTTGAAAAAATACTAAATACATAACTTTAAATGTGATTTTTCTCAATATTTAGATTTTTTTTTGCCCCCTCAGATTCCAGAATTTTTAAATAGTCCTTCAGCCTTTAAAGATTATGTAAGTACATCTCAATAAATAAAGAAATACCCTTATACTGTTTCTTTCTCCAGGGTCACATACATTTTTATTACAATTATTGAATTATTGACATTTTGTATGTATGTATATATTCATCTATATAAACCTGCATTTGTCACAAAACCATTAAAAAAAACTTATTTTGTTCTTCATATTTTCATTTTGGTGTCTTGAATATGATAAATATTCTACATATGTGTCACCACATGGAGTTCTGGAGAGAGAGAGGACAAAAAAAGAAAAGTTAGGTGTCCTAGATAAACTTACAATGGTAAAATTTTTAAAAGACATGCAAATTAGTAGATGTTTTGTATATATTTGATTTGAATGCTCACGTCACTTCAATTCAGATGATTATTTTTACAAAAATGGATTCATGCATTATGTTTCAGTTGCTAATGAATGTTTTTTTTCTCTCTCTCTCTACAAACCATTTTATATGCTTGGTCAATACTATAGTCACATTTGTTGCTGGGCAAGTGTTTATTTTGAACCCTGTCACCAAGTCTACTAAATCTAGGCTACTACTATTATGGTAAGGAACTGTATAGTTTATTGTGATTTTTAATGTGATTAATTATAATTTATAAATTAATTATAAATACAGTAAGCCAATTTACCACTTCACATCATGCCTAACGTTCTTAAACCATTGTAAGCATGGATCTAGATTAACATTACACTTCAAGATGTCGCACACAGTGTGCGTTTGTTGTTTGAAGTGTTAATGGACACACAAAGTATTACAGCTTTTCTATCAGATAGTTCTGATGTACATGAAGACATCACAGTGGATAGAATACAAACTTCTCCTGAACTTCTCTGACCTTCTCCACTTGTGATGAGTGGAAGGCAATTGCTCAATTTCGCCAAAAAATGTGTGCAAATGCAGTGCTGCATAAAAAAAAAGGACTGAAGAGTAACACCATTCTAATGTAAGCAAACGTGTCAAGAATCTCAGAAGAAAAGAGCTTGTTCCACAAAGGGAGAGAGAGTTTTCAACAACGACAGACTTTAATGCAATTATAGTAAAGCATCCAACTCCAGCCCCTCTCGTGGAGACGAGACATTCCCCTGAAGAATATCATCTGTGAATCCCACCCCAAAAAAAGAGTGTTTAAAAAAGAAAGGTTGGAACGAGTCTTAAAAATTACGGAGGGGGGAGGCTGCAGCCCTTTTTCCCTGCAGCTCTGGTGGTGGTGTGTTAATTCTTACTCTCTCTCTCTCTCTTAAATCGAACCCCTTGAGGTTCCAGAGTTGCTGCACCTTTCATTAGTGTTGGCTCCAGTCTTGCTGTCCGGGCATCATTAGCAATCTCAGAAATCAGCGTGTGACGACGGGCCATTCTTCATCTACCTGTCCGCCTGCATGGCCACCAGCAACCCCCATCCTCCTCTCCTCCACCCCATCCGCCCGTCCACACTCCCGCTATATATATATACATACAAATGCTCCGCGTGCAAACCGGTGCGCACAGGGCCGAGAAAAAAGCACGGCAACCCACGACACCCTCTTTCTTTCTCTCTCTCTCTCTCACTCTCTCTCGTCTCTCTCTCTCTCTCTCCTCTCTCCTTTGTGTTGCTGGCTTGCTGCAATCTATTGTTAAATGGTAACCATTTTATAATAGTCATTCATTAGGGATCAAAGTTTAATTGTTTTTTTTTAATAAAAAATGCTATTTATAAATATATCCTGTTCATATGCACTAAATTAATATGTAAAATAAATGAATACATTACTAAATTTAAACATAAATTCACTTAATCCTATTTAGTTCAATTAAGGAACAGTTAAATACATTATGAAACACTAAATTAAATTAAGTTATAATTTGATCAGCTGTGTATATTAACTAATACATTAAAATGAATAGTAGTCTCAATGGACATGCATAAATGTGTTGAATTAACCGTATTGTTTATATATTACAAAAAATGAATTACTTAAATAATCCTGTTGAGGTGTATATGATATTAAGTATATATTTTATCAGAATTACAGTAATGTGTATATTGACTAATATTTCACTTACAGATTTAACTAAATAAAATGCTATAATGTGTATATAATTATTATTAAAGTCAGTAGATTAAAAGATATTATATATAACCTTTTAAGGTATATTTTTCATAGTGAAACCCGACATCCATAACCTTTGTGGTGGTATATATCCTGTCAGAACCTATAAAACAATTTTTTAATGATCCTTACGTCGTAGTAACTTACACAATCTCTCGGTCTCCTCTGTGGTTGTGTTTGTGTGTGGTTTGTGTGTGTGTGTGTGTGTGGTGTGTGTGTGTGTGGTGTGTTTGTTTGTGGTGTGTGTGGTGTGTGTGTGCGTGCTTCCTCTTAAACTGTACTGCCCTGCTGTTGGATATCAAATCAACACAGATGGGAAGACAGGAGAGATTTTCCTCCTCATGTTCGACTCTGAGTCTCTACACACGCTGAAGCATGTATGTTTTTATATTTCTTTCAGGCAGACGTTTAACATTTTAATTGCAATTGATTAAAACCCGGCTCTTCAGACTGAATCCGTTGTGTTTGAGACTGTTGTATAAATTAATTTCAGTGCTATAAATTGAAGTGTTTTTACTGCAAATTATACCGCACAAGCAATTACACAACTGGTTGTTTACCATGATGTTGATGCATGGTAAATCTTTAATTATTGAGAATAATCAGATGTCATATTGTAATCATTACTAGAGAAGTGCAATGTTTACACGAGTGTCGTCGCAGGCACAGCTCTGGTTTTCTACACTATAAAACATTCTTTCCTTCACGCTCAGCACATGTATTAGACCGACATTTTTCCACACCTCATTATCTCATTGCGTTTCTGTTCAAATATTTGTTTTTGGATCGAGTCGTGCCGGTTAGCTTAAATTTGTCATTTCCTGTTCTCAGAGTTTGGTCCATCTGCCCTCGGCCCTGTAACATATAAACACACCGCACCTCTGCTGACATCACCACGTAACACAAGTAACTCTGAGCTCTGAAAGTTAACAAGAAATCCATCCAAACCATAAAGAATAATTAGAGTCGAGCGAAAACACACGAGGAACCGACCACAGACCCTGCGTGCGGATCTACAAAACCGACCGCTTGCGTCCGCGCCAAAAAGATCCACGCTATAGCACGATGCGTTTAAATAACCCAATTACGTTTGAAATGTCACAGTGATTGGCGTGCAGTTTTAATGACTCTTTTGCTACGTTATATATCCACTGCCAAGCTTAGTTTAACTGAGGCAGCATTTTACAAGTGTGGGTTTGCTAAACTTGTTTCCACATTTTTACAAGGTCATTAACTCATGTAATGAACTCTAAATGCACTGCAAACAACACTTGATTAGAAACACAAGCATGCAGTGCATTTCTGTATTTAATTTAAGCATTATGTCAATGAGTTATGACATCTGTTTTTCGCTTAGGGTCGGGGATGTGTGTGTGCGTTTTAGGTTTGAACGGAGAGCGGTTCACGTTCTTTACCACACACAAACACATTAACGTCCTGGACTGGATATTGTCCTTCAACACAACAGATGCTTCCTTAAAGGGCCGTCTCTTTTGGGGCAGAGTTTGGCCCCACTACAGACCCCTTCCCCCACCCGTCCCTTTAAATCATGCTTTCATGGACATTAAAAATAGATCAAATCTGAACAGAGGAACAGAACAAATGCAGAAACACACCGCGTAGAATGAAGCATTCGGTTTACACTAAAAGCATCTAAAAAATGCAAGAAGGAGTCACGTGATGTCACTCCCCTAGCACATCCAGTGTCTTTTCATATTTAAATAAAGCACCTAAGTCACTTAAATTGCCCAGATGTGATACCTTTTCAGTCTTTTTCTTTCATCAAAATCAATTGTAGTGACATTTTTCCTAACCATTTTCAGTCCCCACTTTGGTCCTTAGGCCATTTTTCTGCTGCACCTTTCTTCCTTAAAGACTTCAGCATGTAAATGACATCAGTTGTGACTGTCTAAACTCCATACACTGGTGTATATAGTTCACTCTGTCATCAGGGCTCAGTTGCTGAATAATGAGTAGTGGTTTTGTATGTAAAAGTGGTCACACGTTAAAGTCAACATGCAAACAAAATTGACCCTCTTTACCTTTTTTAATGCATGTTCCTGCTCCATTGTGAATGATTCAATGCCAGTGATCAATGCCAATTTGTCTTCATAATCTTTCATCAGAATTTAGTAGCTTGCTTGTTAATTACTTTTCAGCTGACGTCAAGGGTCTTCAATCCCTCCAACCGCCTGCAACACAGAGACCATTTTTCACCATCCAATCAACTCCCAATGAATACAATCAATTCCCACACCAAATGTAATACATTTAGCATTGATTATACAGTTTCAATCAGAAAAAAGTGACAAACACAAAAAATAAAAAGTTAATTTTGAATAGACAGAAAAAAATGCATTTATCCAAAATAGAAATATTTTGTAAAATTCGAAGGGCCTTTACTGCCATTATGATATTTATTACATAAGTATTATTTTTTTACCAAAAAAAAGGGAAACTTATGACTCCACAAACTTTTTGAACGAATCCCTTTTAAATGTGTGTTCTGATTATTTGTCACTCGGATCTGCACTCTTAAAAATAAAGGTGCTTCATGTTGCCATAGAAGAACCTTTTTTTCTAAATGGTTCCATAAAAAAACCTTTAACATCTGAAGAACCTTTCTGTTTCACAAAGGTTCTTTGTGGCAAAATAAGGTTATTCAGATTATAAAAACGCAAGAAAGAAATGGTTCTTTAAAGAACATTTGACTGAATAGTTATTTGTGGACCCAAAAATGGTTCTTCAATGGCATCGCTCTGAAGAACCTTTTGAAGCACCTTTATATTTAAGAGTGTAATGCTAAATCGCAGTTTCAGATCCAGATACCACATTTAATGATATTCGGGGCCATTCAGCTTTCAGTGCCCTACAAGCACACATACCCTGGACCCGAACATGCTCGTGTGAACGAGGCCTGAGACAGAGAAGAGAAGTGAAGAGGAAGGGTTTGTTTGTGCTGTGTGGAGAACGAGATAAGCTGGATTGAAACTGAGAGACTCCTCCATATCTAAATGTAATCTCAGCACTGGATGAGGTGAATACAGTATCAGAGCACGGGATTGACGTTTGTGAACGATACTGACCGAAAAAGAGGTAGAGACAAATAACATATCCTACCTCGCTCGCCCTATTTTATAACCGCGTACATTTTTTCATTCGTCGGGGCGGATTTTTATCACTTTAAGTGCATTTTTCTCTCGCTCTTAAATGCTGGAGTTCCCAGCTCTTAAAAGTTGCATCAGATTAGAGGAAGAGTCGTGACAAAAAGAGAATTACATGATGAATTAGATGTACTTTAATAGGTTTTTTTCTTTCTATAATGTTATATTCTCACTGGACAATCAGTTTCAGCTGATAATTTAAAAACGATATCAGGCAAACTTGGGAAAATCGGTGCGCCGCTTCTTTCGGAGAATTCTCGAAGTGCCGTAATCATGTGGGCTATTCGTGTTGACCTTTTGACATGTAACTCAATTACTCATGATGGACAAATACCTGCTCTGGTCTCTAATAATGACTAACTCCTGACAGATCAACCGCTAGGAATGACAAAACTCCTTCGTGTGCAGCCAAATTTGATAATCGCTATTAATTCTGCACACATTGGCAGTCCTGACAGCATCCGAGTGACTGCGGAATCTAATTGATCCCGTACGAGAATCCATCATTTACAGCAACCCACCATCCTAGCGGCAAATAAACCGTCAGAAACCTTGCCGATTTGTCTGGCTGACAAAGAGAGAGGGAGGAAAAGCGACATGAAGGTGCGTTCCAATCGGAGGAATCCCTCGCATTCGGACTCCAGCTGAATATTTTCCACCAACTTTGCATTTTTACTCTCCTTAGTAAGTCGGCCACTGGGGAGCGAGCTTGTTTCCCCTCTCCGCCTCATCAATAGCTAAATCCTGGTGAACAAGTGACATGGAGAAGCTGGAATCAATAGTCCAGCCTGCATTTTCCCCTCCTTCTGGTCAAATGGTTCTACACAGTTGACAGGCATGACAAGCCGAACATGATACAAAATCATTATCAGCAGGCCATGGAGATGAGTGCAGAAAAACATGACACGGGCATTAATGGCCATGGCTGGTGCTGAATAAACTAGCTGCTAGCTAAAGGATTTGTCAAGTGGAAAAAAGATGCGGGCGAAACTTCTCCCTGCGTATCGATTTTTGGGTGGTATCGAGCCACTGGTAGCGAAATCGCAGTCAATATGACACCACGGTGAGCAGAGGATGTCAGTGCTGGAAATGTTTTAATTTGAGCCCATGCAGGAAACACACACTCGCTCCGGCCGTTTTATCGCACTCACACTGGCCTGATACGGACTTATGCTTTAAATAATGAGCATAACTGATGTATTTTTTATCAAACACATATCTGCCAGTTTCAAACGCATGTGTCAAATGTAGTAGAGTCTAAAAAAAGTCAAATGGTGTAAAAAGCAATAGCATGTTTTTCCCCACACCCTTAATGCATAAATGCACACTTGAAGTTTCAAACATTGTTCATGCCAGAAATTATCAAAAAAAATTGTTATCATGAATTTTAATTTTTTTGTCATGTTATTAAAAAGGTAATCTTATTGACTCTGTAACATTAAAACCTTTTTGAATTAGTGAGTCTAAAAATGTCAAACGGTGTAACAAAAAAGCACATATTTTCCATACACCTTCAATGCATAAATGTTCACATCTTAATCCAACAAAAACAAACAAAAAAACATTGCAGAAATTATGAAAATTATTATCACAAGTTTCAAAATCATGAATATCTTTGTTGTTTGCCATGTTATTAAAAAAGTAGTCTTATTGACTCCCTGTGATATTATTTCCAAGATTTTCTTGTCACATAAAAAATGTAAACAATACTGCTTCACTGCTTTTTCATAAATAATAATAAAATGTTATGGCAAATAATAAATAAATATTATGTCAAGCAAAAACCTTTGATAATTTTATCAAAATAATAACAATATTTATACCTTATATAAAACTTAATTTACCCATAAACACTGGTGAATATTGCATAACGTCATTTTATAATCATCATTTACTTACACCGTATGCCCCATTTTCCTTCCTGAAGTGGATTATTCTCACAGCATCCTCAGTATAGTGTGGAATGGCTGTTTGCAGTTTTTTTTTTTTCCTTTTGCCTTCTCTTAATACTGAAGGTCACTGCATGAATTACGTGCATCAAACCAGCTGTGGAAGAAGCACAAGACATTACTGTCTGGTTCAGGTTAAGAAAAAGACTTTCACTAGAACCCGAAAGGTTTTCATTTTCCCACTGTACTTCGGTAATGTAATATGCATCGATTGACTGCTTTTATCTTTAGCTAGTAATTTTTTTGTATAAATAGTTTTCTTGTTCAGTAGCAGTTAAACCCTGCTTAGAAAAAAAAAGCCATTCTGGATCTTGCTGTGTCAGGGAACTTTAATCAGTCCATGGCGCAAGTAGCTCACATCCTGTCTTTTCATTATTCCACGCTTATTGGCTTTTTGGAGGCAAAAGAAGAAGTTCTTTAAGCGGGGAAGTGTCTCAACTCAATTAAAAATTAAAATCAAACATTTTATAGAGGGTGAACTATTAACACAAGTTGATGAATATAGGTCATACCACAAAGAGAAAGAGAAAAGCTTATTAATTAAATAATAAGGCCAATTCCGGCATTATCAGACCCCGTCAACTCATTCCAGCGGAGAGGGGAAAATAAATTGCCCGGCTCGGAAGAAGCTCATTTTAAGCTTGTTTACAGCGGTGCCCGAAAATGTCAGGTTAACTAAATCCCGAACTTGCTTTCCAGCTACAGTGGAAGGTAATGAGTTGATTGAAAAAGGGGAAAAAAAGCTGATTAGTCCTTAACATCGGGACACGGGCCGCGTTAGGAACCAGAGTAATCCAGGTCAGAGTGGAACAGGGTCATCACAGAAATTAACTTTTTGTTCATTAATTTGTCTGGATTAGTCGAGGGCAGAAAGACAGCAAATCTGCTCCAGTTTTTCTTATGAAAATCATTTAAAAGTGTACATCAATTGTGGCTGATGGGTGACATTGGGGTTAATCAGCCTGATGTGTCCTTTTAATTGCTTTCTATTCAGAGTAAATTCATTAGATAATGTTCTCTTCGAAATTCCGGAATCAATTTAACAGAAGAAAACCACATTAACAGCTTTGCTTTCATTACCGTGTGTTGTCGTGTCACCAGACCTGGGCCAGACTTCCTCTAGGCAAACACGTTTGTGTACCGTGATTACTTACCAGGGATTTATTTCAAATCCGTTCTTTTCTCCATTACCGATTTGCCCGAATTCAACGGCGAATTATAACAATGAAATAAGCCCCGAAACCCCATTTAATCACCAGAGTGAGCCGACACGCTCAAAGGCCTGTATCGGTAGCGCTGGTTGTTATTTGTGGTTAATTTGGACTGATTACAATGTGGGTAGTCTTTGGCCTGAGGCAGAGAGATGCTGGAAGAGAAGACACGAATGGCAGCGGCACAAGAGCGCTTTCTCCACCATTGGAAGAACATAAAGGAGAGCGCTTGGCATTGTGTGACGTGAGAATTTCACAGTCCTAAATGTGTCAATCATCGTGCTTCAGGACTTTGTTTGAGTCATTAAGATGGCCGTCATCTTGCGAAGTGTCCGCGAGTAATTTTCTAATGGCTGGGCACGTGCGTTCAGCCGCCGGGTAAATTTGGTGACGACGGGGGGTGGATCATCTGAGTGACGGCGAGCTGATGGCAGTTAATTTATCAATTATTTGAAGATGATAAATGTGATTTTCTTCACATTACAAGGTGTGAGCAGGAAGGCACGAGAGCCTGTGCTACACTGTCAATATAGCCACAGCTAAAAGTTAATTTATTGCTAACTCTGCGGACCCGGATACGGGTCCAAAGTATGCTTCATTTACATAGCCTTCCTTACATGGTATCAGCCCATATATGGGCTCATTTGAAAGCTTGGAGTGTCTTTCTGGTACACAGATACCATGTCTTTTTGGTTTTTATAGGGGTCGGTAAGCAAAAATTAAGCTTAGAAATGTATTATCCCACACACCGATTTTCCGCCGAGCCATTGCGAACTTGTGTTTTTTCGAAGAAGGAGCAGTGATATATTTTTTTTACAATAAAGTCAAGCAGTATGACAAGAACGCTCTCATTCTCAGGCATTATCATGACGTGGTTATTTGAATTGTGTGGACAATCCATAGCCGAAGTATCTTCATAGAATCGCGAGTGAAAAAAAAAACGACAAAGACAACACACGAAATTTTTTTATGGGTACATTTCTACTCGTAGGCACTGCTTCGTTTAGCACAAAAGCCACAAATCTGTTTAAACGCTATATTCCCTTTTAGATTAATTCTTCTTTCAACAAGACCATTTTCAGGTTTTCTGCGTGCTTGCCATCGGTAGATTTCGCGTTCTGCCCAGGTACCAGGAATCCAGCCGCGTCGCGTCTTCACAGGCTCTCCTGGCAGGCCACCGCGCATGTCACTCTTCTGAGTTATAGAGATCGCGGCCAGTTCTGCGCTGCGAGGTTGGTCAGTTTACCACGTACTCAAGGTCCGCATTTACGACTCTTGAAATCTGACACCGACCCTTCAGCACAGTGGGCCGAGAAAGGAGGGGGCCCTTCCGCTCGAGCCTCACCAGTGCTCTGTGGGGAATGAAAGTCCACTAAACGCAGATTGAAGGCTTTTGCCGACGTAAAGAGTTTGTAGCAATGCTCTCGTAATCCTTTTCATTCTAATGATGATCATATTACAATTTATATACGATGAGACTGTCAGCGCGCCGTGGAGAGCCTGGAAGCTTGGCTCGCGTCTGGGGAGACTTTAGAGAGATTCTCGTGAGTTTTTGAGCGTGTTTGGCTTTGTTAGACGCGTGCTAGCTATAGTAAGGCACGCTGATACACTGTTTGTGCTGACAGAAAAGGAGAAGTACCGTTATGCCATTTCAGTAAGTATACATTATAAATATACAGTAAATATAGATGGCTTTTATCATGCTGTAGATGAGCTAACATTTTTGTTTGACGCTGTGCATGTATCTCGCGGCTAGCGCTAGCGATTAGCCCCTCTCTGGACCACAGATGCACGCAAGCTGGATTGCAGATGAGAGAGAGATCGGTGCTCAACTGCTGCTGATGTGAGAGATGCTGTGAGCACTATCCCAATACAGAATGCATATAAATTGAATGATATAAAGCTGGAGGATATGGGTTCTATTTTAGGTTGTTATAGACCATATATTTATTATAATGTAGACAGTCTTGAGCATCCTGAAAGAATTAAATTGAGTGTAGAAATCACAATATGAGAAGTTTGGTCCAATGCGCTTGTGCCATTTTGTATATTACTACTAAGAAAAACATAAAAATTAAACATAATTAAATTAATAATCAATTAAAGTGCTTATAGCACAGAGTAATATAGGATTGTGGGGTTAATGTGTTTAATAAAGCTTGTTTTTGCAAGGGAAACTCACCATGACACATTTAGATGCAAAAATATAGATTTTCAATCGCTTCACAAATAATGTAGTAACTCCTGTTTAGAAGCTGTTATTTGAAATATTCTTTTTTCTGGTACTTTTTGGCATATAGTGGCATCAAACAAGGTAAATTCCAGCGAGTTGAGCCTAATAGAACCTGAATTACAGAATTTCAAAAATATATATATTTTTAAAAATCAAAAAGCGCCTATGTTTTTTTTTGTGTTTATAGTAATATTTGAAAAGTATATAATGTTATTTATGAAGAATTCCACTCATATTTTGTAGTTCAAAGGTTTTTATTTACAATGAAACCATTTTTTTTAATTTCCTCCATTGTTTGTGTGTAGGGCAAACATTTGAATTTGAGTGTGAAAAATTTAGGCGAAAATTCCAAAAAACGCCCCGAGCTTAACTGGTTAATAAAATGACTAAATAAAAAGGTTAAGGAACAAATTATCATTAAAATAATATAATTTTATTAAAGCAAACTTTTTTCCCCCCTATAAAGACACTAAAATATAGCAAATAGTAAACTATATAGTTCCTGGCATTTAAATAATAAATGTTTTATCTACCAATATAATGTGATATAGCTAATGTTTGTATAATATATATATATATTTATTAGACACTTTACTGTACAGTCTCATGTGGCTTGTTGATTTTATAACAGAAATCTGAAAAGACATCAATCAATAATTTAAATAATTAAATATTTTAAATAAATAAATTGCATTGTATATAATTGAAGTCCATTACAATGCATTTACATATACAGTGGGTACGGAAAGTATTCAGACCCCCTTACATTTTTCACTCTTTGTTATATTGCAGCCATTTGCTAAAATCATTTAAGTTAATTTTTTTTCCTCATTAATGTACCCACAGCCCCCCATATTGACAGAAAACACTGAATTGTTGACATTTTTTGCAGATTTATTAAAAAAGAAAAACTGTAATATCACATGGTCCTAAGTATTCAGTCCCTTTGCTGTGACACTCATATATTTTTCTCAGGTGCTGTCCATTTCTTCTGATAATCCTTGCGATGGTTCTACACCTTCATTTGAGTCCAGCTGTGTTTGATTATACTGATTTTTTTTTTTGATTAGGAAAGCCACACACCTGTCGATATAAGACCTTACAGCTCACAGTGCAAATGAGAATCATGAGGTCAAAGGCACTGCCTGAAGAGCTCAGAGACAGAATTGTGGAAAGGCACAGATCTGGCCAAAGTTACAAAAAAAATTCTGCTGCACTTGAGGTTCCTAAGAGCACAGTGGCCTCCATAAGCCTTAAATGGAAGACGTTTGGGACGACCAGAACCCTTTCTAAAGCTGGCCGTCCGGCCAAACTGAGCTATCGGGGGAGAATAGCCTTGGTGAGGAGGTCAAGAAGAACCCAAAGATCACTGTGGCTGAGCTCCAGAGATGCAGTCGGGAGATGGGAGAAAGTTGTAGAAAGTCAACCATCACTGCAGCCCTCCACCAGTCAGGGCTTTATGGCAGAGTGGCCCGACAGGCACATGAAAGCCTGCATGGAGTTTGCTAAAAAACCCCTGAAGGACTCCAAGATGGTGAGAAATAAGATTATCTGGTCTGATGAGACTAAGATAGAACTTTTTGGCTTTAATTCTAAGTGGTATGTGTGGAGAGAACCAGGCACTGCTCATCACTTGTCCGATACAGTCCCAACAGTGAAGCGTGGTGGTGGCAACATCATGCTGTGGGGGGTGTTTTTCAGCTTCAGGGACAGGATGACTGGTTGCAATCGAGTGAAAGATGAATGCGGCCAAGTACAGTGATATCCTGGATGAAAACCTTCTCCAGAGTGCTCAGGACCTCAGACTGGGCCGAAGGTTTACCTTCCAACAAGACAATGACCCTAAGCACACAGCTAAAATAACGAAGGAGTGGCTTCACAACAACTCTGTGACTGTTCTTTGAATGGCCCAGCCAGAGCCCTGACTTAAAACCCAGTTGAGCATCTCTGGAGAGACCTAAAAGTGGCTGTCCACCAACGTTTACCATCTAGCCTGACAGAACTGGAGAGGATCTGGAAGGAGGAATGGCAGAGGAGCCCCAAATCCAGGTGTGAAAAACTTGTTGCATCTTTTCCCAAAAAGACTCATGGCTGTATCAAAAGGGTGCTTCTACTAAATACGGAGCAAAGGGTCTGAATACTTAGGACCATGTGATATTTCAGTTTTTCTTTTTTAATAAATCTGCAAAAATGTCAACAATTCTGTGTTTTTCTGTCAATGTGGGGTGCTGTGTGTACATTGATGAGGGAAAAAAATTAACTTAAATGGTTTTAGTAAATGGCTGCAATATAACACAGAGTGAAAAATTTAAGGGGGTCTATATACTTTCCGTACCCCTGGATATTATTATATATATATATATATATATATATAATATCTAAGGCTGATCTAATTGGTTATCAATGCTGTTGATTTTATTAGCAAACATATCCATCGCTGCCTTCCTGCTAAACCCCCCAAAACACACACACACACACACACACACACACAGCTCGGTCTCCTCCCGGAGCCAGTCCTCTCCCTTACAGCCGCCCCATGCAGAGCCTCCACATAATCAAGGTAATTTGCCTGAACTAGGGGGAATATTTACTACATCGGCTTGGTTTGATTGATATCTACCCTTGTGACTTATTAGGCATTGTCAGAGAAAAGGCCTTGCGGTGATGTTAAATAATTTTTCATTGATAATCACCCTGTCACCGCTATCGAGACAACTTTTTGAAGACCAACCTGACTGCGATGGGAGGGGAGGAGAGAAGGTGCTAAGGGACGACACAAGGCCTCTTAATTTCTTAATAAATGCTTCTTTGGAGTAGGACAGGGATTAGGGCCGACAGAGCTGTCACGGGGACAGGTGAAAGAAGAATTGGCAACCTTTAATTTCTCTTTGAGGAACGATGAGGCTCTACGGGGACTAATCTCCTTATCAACACTGAGCCACCGCCTCAGGGCCAGTGCTGCCATTCACACCAAATCACACCCCCCTCAACCCCCATTTCGCGCAGACTCTGAGTTTTGCATGGTGAATTCAACGTAAAACTAATGGTGCCAAGTTCTGTGTCACGTTTATTCAACGGGGCGCACATATGAGATGGTTTGACAGCCAGAGCGAGGAAAAGAGCCGATCTCAACGTTTGTCCAAATGAAGAGGACTGATTCTGGAACAGAAGCATAAACAGACCACCCACAGTCCGTTCAATGATCTTCTGAATCATTGAACAAACAAAAATGGCTAGTTCTAACCTGATTGGTTGCTGCTACACAACTTCCAGACGTGCACCAGTCTGCATGGAAACTAAATGAACCAGGTATCACATTAATACAGCAGGTTAGTGGCATCAAGTCTTTATCAATCCACAATCTAAAAAATAAAGTAAAATTTTTGTAGCGATGCTATTGAAGACCCATTTTGGGTTCCCCAAAGAACCTTTTTTTTTCTCATGACCATTTTTTTATAATCTAATAATAATCTAAAGAAACCTATAAAGAACTTTGTTGTGCAATGGAAACGTTCTGTGGATGTTAAAGGTTCTTCGTGAAACCATAAAGAACCTTTATTTTTAAGAATGCATAACTCCCTTTTTGAGTTATGTCAGTGAAATAAACTGCATAGAGAGAAATTGTCATTTTAAAGTCTGCACAGATTGTATCTGAAATGTATATACATTGAATCATAGAAACTGCTGTGATATTGTTTGTATAAAAAAAATAAAAGCAAATCTGCATAGTTCTATGGGGGAAAACCCCCCGAAAAATGTTAATTTGTTATTTCTTAAACTTAGACTTCTGGGAAGCATATTTGTCATGAAAAACAAATACAAATTAACTTTTGGGTTATATTTGTGAAAAATCCGTCCAATCCAATTGAATGAATTTCATGTCAACCATTAAAATTAGACTAATTTTCTGAATAGTTGTATTCAAAAGGCCCTTTAAACGTAACTGGAAACTGCAGATTTAGTTTTTCATTTGAAAAATAATCAGTGCATGTAAACATAGCTAACTTTATGCCACAAGTCGAATGTTTGGCTACGAGATACTCAGCTAGTCTCTGAACTTCACCAAATTGGGACATCTTCTAAAAACTTGCTTGTTTATGACAAACAACTTCAGTGCTAGGTTTCAGAGGGAAACTAAACAGAAATATCCCACATGCTCTCTTCTGTCAGTGTTTTTTTTTTTTTTGGCCAATGTTAATATTAATGTCCATGCGAGGGTACCTCTAAACGGGCAGTGGAGGTGGCTGTTTAAGGTGTATAATGTAAGATGACACGTAGGGCAAATCAACAGCTCTCGTCACAGTCTTTCCTGCTGAGACGTCTCTTCACCTTCCACTCCAGACTTTATCAATTACTGTCCAACACAGCGACAGGCTGCATTCACAACGACTCCGCTGTTGTCAAACGTCAATGCATGCTTTGCACTTCCTTTGAGTCAGAAGAGGGCATGTTCCTTTACGACATGAAAATCTAAACCGTTAGAGGTTAATCCACACTCTGTGCTGGTCTCACAGGGGACAGACTCGGCTAAACTCCTTGATATGCTATTGTTAGATATGCACATGCGTTAAAACACCTGCGTTAGACAACTTAAAAGAACTCCATAATCAATAAGCTGATCTAAAGACCCTCTAATGAAGATTCAAGAACATTCAATAAACTTCAGAGAATGCTTGTGAAAAATGGTACTTGTTAAGCAAAGAACCACTGAGGAGCCTTCAGTATTATTAATATGAACATGGCCTACAAGGTTTCCCTACCTCTGCATGTACGTGCTACTGCAGGCTGGTATACGGGTCCGCTGCAGAGGTTACTGATCCCTGCAGAGTTGCTTTCGTCTCATGAGGTTAAAATCATTTCGGCGCACAGGTCTGGAAATTGCCTCTCACTTAGACAACTTCAGGTGGGGTAGAGCCCAGTAAACTGCTGCACTTAATGAAAAGTTTAAAACGGTGGGTGAAGGGTCAGGACTTTCCAGCCTGCTGGAGTTCCAGTGTAAATTGTCTGAATTAACCGTGAGTATACGGTCTGAAATCGTATCCCTGCGAGGAGCAGAACATGCAGTAAAGGCATTACAGCTCGTTAACTTCCCCCTCAAAACAGATTATCCTGCTACTGCCCATCAGGGAACCGGCCGCACCCGATTGGCCGAGAGGGCGTTCGTCTGTATTGATCAGGCAAAACCAATCGTGCGGCTTTATGTCCAATGTTATGGCAAATATTTATGGAAGACACATTAGCCAATCACTGAACAGCGATAATGGGGAAAGTGCAGCTGGGGCATGATCTCATCGGGCGAAAATTGGTTGAAGGGCTGTTTATAAGACGAACTAAACCAGCTGTCAGTGTGCAACTCAAGACATGTGCGTGTAACTCACTACCGACTCTTTAATGTCTTTAATAACTTTAATGTCAACGTATTCATACAGGTGCTATTTGCATCATCGCATGCAAGCGGGCATGATTTTCAAAGCTCTAAGATGTAGTTCTGGCTTTAATAGTTCAATAAGCTCCTCCAAACTTTATTTATACTGTAATATCCATAATGTATCTCTAACATGCAGCCATTATCCAGAACCCCCTGGATAATCCCCCCCCCCCACACATCTTGTCATCAAGACACAGGGTGTGAAAGATCTGAATATATCACAAAAACACAAAACAAACGGTGATTGGCCGATTTACTTGTCAGTCAGACATTTCCTGCATAATGGGCGGTTCTTAGCCAGAAAGAGAGCTGTGTTTACATGCAGCCTTATTATTCATTCACAATCCGGCAGCTTAATTTGAATAAACATCACATAAACACCAAAGTTTGAGGGAAAAGAATCCAATTGTACCTTTCGATCTGAATCAAATTCGTTTCATCTGAATGACATTTCTGTCTAGCGGAAAAAAGAGGTGGTCATGCAAACCATTTCATACTACTTTTGTATGCAGTTGCATTCAAAATTAGCTTTATCTGTAGTCGCAGGCTTTTCTAGTTAACTACCACTAAAAACCATAAAAAAAAAATATATATATATATCTATATATATATAAAATCCTTAAACCCATTGAAATGACTACAAAATATAAAAATTAAAACGAATTTAGCTCATTGATGCTAAAATAACACTGGTAGTTGGATTTTCAGGAAGTCCTAAGATGAAAACACATCTCATTACACATGTAGCTCTGGCTTTAATAGTTCAATAAGCTTCTCCAACCCTTATTTATACCATAATATCCATAATGTATCTCTAACAAGCAGCCGTTACCCAGAATCCCGCTCACATCTTGTCATCTTCATGAAGGCCGAGGGTGTGAGAGCTTTGAAAGATCTTTGCATTAAGTCAGCGTGGCCTCTAATGATTAGTGTGAGTGGGGAGCTTTCATTTCCCCAGTCCTGGAAGATCACAGGGGACGAATCGCAACACCCTTCTCCCTCTGTGCCGAATGGAGGTGATTAAAAACTTAGCGGTGAATTGGACCATCAGAGCCCTTTAAGAACCTGTTCTCTCCTCCTCTCTTCTCACTGCGAGGAGCTACCTGGGTCTTTTACGAGAGGATACATCATTAATGAGGATGAGAGAGAGTTAATCATTTTCACAGTCGCCTCCCCTCATTCATTCACACAATCCACCCATTTGCACTCGACATACTCCATTCCTCAAAGCACCATTTTGAAGCCCAATTTAAATGTATACTTCATTATGCATGCACAGGGTCACATCATATAGATGTTCAAATTATGAGTCTTCTCTTCATGTGTTGTCATGAAGCAGATTTTGATTTCACCAGATCTGACTTCAGTCAGTAAAACATGAAAAAAACCCACATAATACTGCTCTCCGAAAAGGCATTGACGAATGAGTCATTTTGGGAAAACACAAAATTATAACAATAAAATATTAAATTCTAGAGATAATGCAGTTCTAAAGGGGTTTAAATAAAACAAAGAATCAATGAAAAGCCATTCAGTCTTTTAATTTTGACACTACCATTCACAAGTTTGGGGTCCGTCTCTTATGTATGGAAGCCAGTTTCCACCACTGAATAACAAATAAAAAAAGCTTATTGCGACTTTTCATCTCACAATTCTGACTTTTTTTCTCAGAATTGCGTGATATAAACTCACAATTGAGAGTTATAAAGTCAGAATTGCGAGCCCGGTCTCATGAAAATGCATATAAATAGTACACCAAATAAAAACGAAAACTCGTAGTATTGATACGCAAAAATGGACTTTGGCGTGCATATGATACACATGTGTTTGGCATGCATATAATACGTAGTTTTCGCGTGCATATGATACGAAATATGTTGGCGTGCATATGATACGCAGTTTTCGCGTACGCATCTACCCCACAACCCTAAACCTACCAATCGCATAGCATATACACGCCAAAGTCAATTTTTGCGTATCAATAACACCAGTTTTCGTTTTTATTTGCCGTACTATTTAAACGCACTTTCATGAGATTGGGTTGGAATGGTGAGAAAAAAGTCAGAATTGCGAGACGTAAATTCAGTCAATTCTGACTTTTTTTCTCGCAATTGCGAGTTTATATCTGGCAATTTTGACTTTTTTCCTCAGAATTCGACCTTTTTTAGCTTTTGCAAGTTTATATCTCACAATTCTGACTTTAATACCGCATTGCCTAGTTAAAGCCAATTTGGTGGGGGGTTCGATGATGTTTCTTTATAACCTCGCAACTGCCGTGTTATAAGTCGAATTGCACGATATAACCTCGCAGTTCTGAGAAAAAAAGTCAGAATTGCGAGTTTGTATCACGCACTTATTAGAAAAATTTCAGAATTTGGCCAGGGTAAAAACGCAATTATTCCCCTTTATAGGTTTTTTATTCGTGCGGAAAACGGGCCTTCCATACTTTATGCTCACCAAGGATGCATTTATTTGATTAAAAAAATACTATAAAATTTGTAATATTGTGAAATGTTATTACAGTTTCAAGATAACACTTTTCTATTCTAATATATTTTAAAATGTAATTTATTCTTGTGATCAAAGCTGAATTTTCAGCATCATTACTCCAGTCTTCAGGGTCACATGATCCTTCAGAAATCATTCTAACATGATGATTTTCTGCTCAATAAACTTTCGTTCTTATCATCAATGTTGAAAACAGTCATGCTGCTTAATATGTTTTATGGAAGCCGTGATATTTTTCTTCAGGATTCTTTAATTGAAAGTTTAATAGAAAGCATCTGCTGTCACTTTTGAACAATTTAGTGCATCCTTGCTACATAAAAGTATTAAACTCATCTTACTTCTCCACATTTTTGAATGGTAGTGTACATTTGCTGTCTTCAAATTGTAAATATTAGTCAATCACATTGTCATCAGCTAGGTCTACAATTTGATTTTCTATCTGAACCTGACAGAGTTCCAATAGACTTGTCTGAAAATAAAGCTTTAGCTTTGTTGCTTTTAGCATGTCAGAAGTTGTTGACTCTCCAAGCATGGCAGTGTTGGATCTGTTGGTGATTGTTAGTGAATTACTGCTTGTTTACATATGTAAAATGAGTCCATCTAATTGTCTAGTCCAATATTCCCACTCACAGACTGTTGTTTGGTCATTAGAACCAATAAGAAACATGTTTCGTGCCATTTGTTTGTTTGAAGTGCCTGACATGATTTGCTATTCAAACCACTCAATAACATCTGATTCCTTTTTACTATATTGATTCAGAGAAAGTCCTCATTCATTTCATTTCAGGTCTGTGGTAACATAAAATGGACATAATCAGCTCTAAATTTACATTGTACATAGAAAACCCCCTATATCCATGGTAAAATCACTGTAACGCAGAGCCTAAAGTGGCTTATTGGATAAATACATACTACAAAAAGTTTTGTTTACGGTTCTAACATGCCACTCACCTCTTATGTTTTGACAGCATGTACATCATTTTGACCGGATTATTAAAAATATTCAGTCCAGAAGTTGTTTATGAAGTAGACATTACTGTTTTTTTAACAAATGAATACTGTTATTCAGCAAGGAAACATAAAATTGATCTAAAATGACAGTAAAAACATTATATATATATGAGCATGAGATCGTTCCTTCGAAAACATAAAACAAAAATCTTACCGACACTAAAACCTTTGAACAGTAGTGCATTTTGTATTATTTACTACTTTCCAATCAGTAATATTATGTCTAAATCTCCAATAAACTCTTCAGCATTCCTCAAAGTACAACTTATGAATGCAAGAGAAAACGTCCAGAACTTCTTCATAACCGAGGTCTCCATTAAGCCCTCGTCTCTGTGGGACGGCGAGCGTGTACGCATGATGCGCGTGCGTAATGTGTCTGTATTCCTCAGTGTGTGGTGTGTGAGTTCAGAAGGTGAGGCTGTGTCTGTAATCTCAGACGGTGAGGGTGAGTCCTGACATGCTCCTTTTTCTGCTCCAGGAGTCACATCATCTGCGAGAGGCTCATTTTGCATACTAACAGGAGAGGAGAGGGAGTCACACTTGTTCGAGAGGACTCTCGTGGAAAGCGCCCTCCCTGTCTACCCACACAGCTCCCGGGTTAGCCGCAGATGACCTGCGCTGCAGCGACGCAGGAATGTCACATGAATATACATTTAGATGAAATCTGAATCTCAAAAATGCTTTGATATACATCAGTAATGACTTGAAAGCTTACAGTCATACTTGCAAAATAGAAATTTAGGGCAGATTCGTACTCAAAAAACAGATTTGGATGATTTAAATAAGCATAAATCCTTATTATTTGATGACTTTGCGGTGATAAAACACAACACAATCTATGAAAAGATATTTTATTAAATGAACAATTAATTAATTCATAACAGCTTTTTGTAAACCATCTCTGAACTGGGTTTTGATTGGCCTGTTGTTCTGTCAATCATTCAGTACAGCTATAAAAGTGGGCTGACCCAATAATAAAAATGTTTAATCCAGTAATCAGGCAGCATCGTTTTTTTTTTATTATAAATTAATATTTTTATTTAGCAAGAATTAAATAACTTGAATTGGATAAATTGATCAAAAGTGACGGAAAATACATTTATAATGATAGATGATAAAAGACTTCCATTTCAAATAAATCTGCTCTTTTGAACTTTCTAATAATAAAAAAATGTTTCAACAAAATATTAAGTAGTTTTCAACACTGATAATAATAATAAATATTTATTGAGCATCAAATCAGTATATTTTCATGATTTCTGAAGGATCATGTGACACTGAAGACTGTAGTAATGATGCTGAAAGTTCAGCTTTGATCACAGGAATAAATTACATTTTACAATATATTCAAATAGAAAACATTAATTTAAAATTGTAATAATTTGTCACATAATTACTGTTTTTGTTTTTGTTTTTCAAATAAATGCATCATTTGTGAGCATAAGATTCTTCTTTCAAAAATATTAAAGCATCTTTTTTAATATTTATAAGCAATATGTTGTCAAAAAGAAAATCACGTTTGCTGCCCTTCAATGATAATTTCCAGTTACTTTAACACATTTACACCAATAAATGATGAGCATTTATGCTGATATTGTCCAAAATTCCATTTGGCTCATAGTGTTTACAAATGTTTTATTTTTTTAAAATAAATTTAGTCCAACTATTTACATGTTTACAGCTACAGTATCTGATAATAATTTGAAAATAATTACATTGCCTCATTGAGCACTGAGGTTTGAAGTATGTTCAACAGGCTTTCATGCTACACAGTATATGCTAGCTATCTCAGTTTCAGAACAAATTGCAGCCTTTATGCCACTCTCTCCGATATATAGCACATCGAATCATGTTAATGGTTATAATATTTGGCTGCTGGAAGGAAATCATTGTATGGCAAAGATGGATAGAAATCCAGCTAATAACTTCCAGTTCCATTAAAATAGAAACGCTCGGTACCATCTCATAATCAGGAGACAATTTTCAAATCATTAAGAGAAACGTAAGATTACGTTAAAACACAGAGAATCCCATTCCTCAATGGATTCATAATCTTTTTGATAAAGCGATTCAAGGTTGACGCAGACTCAATTGGACAGAGAAATCGCCAGTCAGAAAGCAAACACAACTTGCACTTTAACGAGAGAAAGACAGAGAGAGAAGCAGCCACATAATCTCCTATTCAGAGCAGGTACTAATGAAGAATTCCATATATTCTAAAATTTAATTAAAACCCCAAAGATTTCAAATTAGATGCAATTTGAAATGCCTGGGGCAGAAATACATGCACTTGCGTGGCAAGGGTATCAGACTGAAAGTTGATATTGTAATTGGTCTTGATGCATTTTCTGTGTTGCCAGGCTGAGGCGAGGAGCTCATAACCATAGACAAATTCTCAGTAGATTACCTGCTCATTGAGAATGCCATCACTCAGGTCTGTTCTCCTCTAAATTACCCCGCCACTAAAGCTCTCTTAGCGAGACGCAGCTGGCCACCAGCACCACACATGCGTTATGCATGCCGCACCCACTGCACGCAAATATGCTCGGCTGAATATTAAAATATAATTGGCATTCATCCTAAGTAGCTTAACCCATTTCGATATTTTCTTTTTAAAACGATTTGGAGTCTCTGCAGTCATTATTTTCAAAGAGGCAATTCATAGTCTAATGACAGGGAAGCAAACGCAAAGGGTTTACTCAAACATGTGTGTTTATATGCTTTCTTGTGGTTTGTTTGAGCTTTTTTTGCACAGCCAGAAATGAGTCTATTATTTAATGACACAAAAATGCTCCAAGCACAGAAGCATCCATACACATAGTGAGTATTCACTGAGGTAAATGCACGAGAGAACAAACAAACGTCTGTACTCAGACTTAAAATACATGAACTAGCTTAACACCACAGTTAATGGATTAATATCGTCTAAAATCTATGACGAATGTTTACATAGGTTTTGCTAAGCAAAACTTAATATATGGAAGTCTATGCATCATAATCTACGCAATCAATGCAAACAATTCCAGTTGCACAAATTCAATTTCATGCATCAGTGTCATCATCCACAACCAGTTTTCTTTCGGGTCATATACTGGCATGGTGAAGCAACAGTTTAGTTAAAAATAGTATAGTTAGCTACCTGAATTCAAACGCATCTGATTTAATGGTAGAGACATCTGAAGGTTACTCTAGAGCCCCTTTTTTTCAGTATTGAGGTTTATTACATCACAACAATTCAAAAACGCGCCAATAGCCAAGCATTTGCATATGTGAAAAGTAGTTTCTGCTCATTCCAACTGTAATTAATTCATATGAGGGTGCCTGAAATCAACCGATATTGTTCTTACTGCAGAATAATAAATTAATATGACCTCTCCTAAAATCTATGAGGGTTAAATTGGTAAGTATAGGGTGACCATATGTTCTCTTTTCCCCAGACATGTATTTGCTGAGATTTCTAAATTGCCTAAAATGTCCATGTTTTGGCTTTGTTTTCATACTTGCTGAAGGTAAAGACTAGTTTGACCAACAGCGTGCAGGCATTGTACATCATCGACCAATCGTTGCTCTGAAAAGGTGGGATCTACAGACTACAGTCAAAGCAGTGTAAATATGTGTACATATAATCAATGAAGACTGTAGAGGGTACGTCCACTGGAAAACAAAGCCAAAACCTGGACAGTTTAGGCAATTTAGAAATCCAACCAGTTTTCTTTAAGGTCAAATGCTGTCATGGTGAAGCAACAGTTTAGTTAAAAAAATAGTCCTATGGTTAGATACCTGAATAATAACATCTGGTTTAATGGCTGTGGCAAAATAAACTTTAATAGATAATCTTCACAAAAAATGATCATGGTAACCAGAGTTTTCAATAACAATACCAGTTGTAAGACTCTTTCTTAGTCACTATAGAAGGCATATTTAATTTGACGTGAATAAAAACCAACCTGTGTGGGATAGACATGCATACTATACGTTTTCAAGAGATTTTTGTCCAATTAAATATTTTTACACAGTTGAATGAAAATGGCTTTGTTAATTTATAAGTGTTAATTTCGTTGACAAATAATTTTCGTCATAATTTTCATCAACGACATTTTTCACAGACGACAGCGAGATGATAACGAACTAAAACTCTTTTTGAATGACAAAAACTATGACGTAAATCTATTGACATTTTCGTCAATGAATAAAAACTAGACGAAAATGTTAGCGAGGGGCGATTTGGGAAGAGATTCATTCAGAAGGAATCTCCTGCTTGGTTCGGAGGTTAGATGTGTACATATGAACCGGCGGGACATAAGCTAACATACACTTGCTGCACGTCGCATAAAACGTTCAAAAATGTCAATATGTGGGAGTAAGAGAAGAGCAGACATATGGATAAATCTGATATCGGCCCGGAAGTTCAGTCCGGTTTACTGAGCGCAGACACTTAAGCATACACACACAGAAAGCGCGTCTCACAGCGTGCAAGTACTCTTTCGAGTCGCCTGAATGGATAGTTACACACAAAATGATGTCGAATTTTCCATTTTGATGAGTATTCAAGTAAACACAGTTCATTAAGTCTTAAGTGACGTAACCAGCAGGGCGGACGTGTATCAGTACACTGCATCCATTGCAGCTGTGCATTCGGTTTTAAAGGCATCCTAATTTAGTTGCTATTGTCCGAGTCAATGATGTTAATCAAGCAACAAAAGAAACAGAAAATAACGCACTGCTCTTGACTGAAAAACTTTAGTAGCCCTAAAGATTAATCTAAATGTATTTATAGAAATAAATATGTTTGCTTGAAAGAATGAAGAATATGGTAAACAAGTTGCTATAAAGAATGCATAATTAGCCTACATAACCATTAATATTTCATTAAAAAGAAGACCATGTTCTTGTTCCTTATGAGAAGTGGTTTGATTTAATTTTAACATAAAGGCATGTTGTGTGTCACTGCAGTTAAATCGGTGTCTATCATTATAAAACCTTAATATTAAAATTTTAAATTTTAGAGAAATGCTTAATAAATTCACTGTAACTAAAGCCATTAGATTTTAGCTGACTAAATTTACTGTAGATTTAGTCGACTAAAATCGTATGATATTTAGTCGACTAAAACTAGACTAAAACTAAAAACAATTCAGATGACTAAAATATGGCTAAAACCAAATGGCATTTTAGTCAAAAGACTATAATTATATTTGCTGTCAAAATTAACACTGATTTATAAAAATGAAACATGGCATCTACCGTGGTATATGGTTAGCGTGGTACTTTCTTAGCAAGGACTGTGTGTGCATGTGCATTATTTACCTCTGTTAAACGCAGCTTTATTCATCATTCTTTGCTTTCACACACTCTTTATTTTTTTGCACTAATATATGAAGTGTCGAGGAATTAAAGTGCATCTGTTGGAGTATTCTGGGAACCAGAAAAGCAGCATTCCTGAGTGTTTCTGGGAGGCATCGCTCTCCCCTCACATACATTCTCACTTGAGATTGTAAAAATGTCAGCCTGCCAATCACGAGTATTTGAATTTTCTGTTGACAGGCGCAGGCACCTGGAGGATGTGAATATGATAAGTTGTCACCTCGTCATGGAGATTCTCCATTCGGCCTGGAGAGTGAGACAGTAATAATTTTACAGACCTTCACAGTTTCAAAATAACTTTTAATATTAGAGTGGGGAAAAAAGCTGTTGAATTATAAACGCCCGCCGTTGAGGTTCTTCGACACCACCATCTGTCTTTTTGATGGAGATGAGGAGAGAGAGATAGGTGCAAAGGTCAACCCGTAATGTGGGGATGGCGGAAAAACCACAGCAGCTGCCGGAACGCCGAGACCGGAGAGTATTTTCATATGCACTTCTCATTGGGAAGCAAATCAAACTGTGTGGTCGATCTGAGGTGAAGGAAAGTCACTTAAATTCTTAACCACAACATGGGGCCTGACTGCATGTCACCCCTTTTTCACACTGCAGAAATGGAAAAGGTGTGAAGAGGAATGGACGCGTCTGAATTGCTCCAATTTAAACGCTGGCCTTCATTTGTGTAGGAAATGCCTGGTGCAAATATGTAAGTATGCTTACATGAGACGTATTTACAAAATGAGCACACCAAAATGTCGTCATTACCAGTGGGGACCTCTGGATCTCTTTAGGACCACTTGAGGTTCAGAGTCAATTACAGAATCATGGTGGAAGCAAACGGTTTTGGCAATAGTTAAAAAGGGATAGCTCACTCAGAAATGAAGATTCTGTCAGCATTTACTCAACCTCATTTTGTTCCAAGCCAGTATGCCAGTGGAACACAAAATAAGATATTTTCAAGAATGTTGGTAGCACTTTATTTTACAGCCTTGTTCCTCATGTACATACTATGTACTCATTGTAGTAATTACAATACTAACCCTGAACATACCCCTAAACCTAACCCTACCCCATGTAGTTACCTTATATTACCAGTACTTTCTTGGGTAAGTACACTGTAAGTACATGTGCAAGTACAAGTTCACGTACTGTAAAATAAAGTGCAACCAGAATGTTGGTGTCCAAACAATATTGAACCCCACTAACCTTCATTGTATGGACAAAAAAGCATGTTTTCAACTATATTTTGCTAAATATCTTCATGTGTTCCACAGAGGACGTGGGTTTGGAATGATATGAGGTTGAGCAAATGATGAAAGAATGATACAACTCATTTTAAAATGTTAAAGGCCCAAGAACTCGAAATCTCCATAGAAATGTGTGAACCAAAACTCTTCTACAATATTTGCTTAAGTTCAATTTTGTGCATTGTGTCTTTTCCAAAATGTCCTTTCTAAAACAATGAAATAAAACTGCATTCTATTTAGCATATAATGACCACTTCTACAACCATTTTATTTCTTTTAGGTTAGAATGGTGGAACTGTAGTGTGAAATTAATATTGCTGTACTGAAAATTGAATTAGAATGACAGGAAGAAAAGTTCAAACTTCAAGGCTATTTTAAAAATTCTTTTTTTTTAAATATATAACATTTTAATTGATTTTAGTTCTACTTCTTTATATTCTAATTCAAATTCTGATTTTGTATCCTGTTTGCTAGCTCAAATTAAATTCAAAATTGAATTGGAATTTACAAGGCAATCTCAATTCAATTCTGAATGAATGGTGCAAAACTTTTGCAGGAACTTCCCAGGATGACTTGAAGACAGTATCATTCTTGGGAAGCAATGTTTAGCATTGTCCATTGGCCTATGTATCCTCCTTTTTCTCTGCCAATCCCACCTCTCAAAGCAAACAAAAGGCTCATTGAAATTTCCAAGCCATACATATGTACTCACTTCTTCAGCCAACTAATGTCAAGAGTTGAGCTTGCTTTGCTTTCTGCACCTGTGCCAAAAATTATGCAGCACCCAGCCAAGACCAACATGGCCTCTTGGAGCGGCTAACCGCTAACTAACCCTCATAACTGGCAAGTGTTATATGCCGTCCAGGCTCTATAAAACACTCTACTGTGGCACAATGAGTGAGAGGCTGCCGTGATGTAAGTAGAGCTGTGGAGTGGGATTCTGGGTGCGTTTGGTGGTGAATGACTCTTTCGGTGGTGGAGACTGTGGCCAGTGTTTAAGGGAAGGAATTAAAGCACCTCAGGGGACCGTATGTGTCTGCGCGCTGTTCGGCTGTACATGTATGATCATAATTTATTAGGCATTTCTTTAAATTCCTATAAATGTTTTATTTGTTTATCGCCAGAGTTGGTGTACAGTATGTGACAATGTGTAAAATGTGGATATGTCAAATTTGAAAAATCAAATCAAGAGACACGTTATATATAGACACACAAACACATATGCTACCATTTGAAAGTTTGGGACAATTAATATCTTTCAGTTTTGGAAATAAATTAATACTTTTATTCAGCAAGGACACACTGAATTAATCAAAAATGACAGTAAAGACACATTTATTTTATCAAATAAGCCTGGGGGGCGAAAGATATGTGGGTTTCCCCAACAATATAAAGCAGACACCGTTTACAGATTAATAATAATAAAAAAAAACAAAAATCAGCATATTATGATGATTTCTGAAGGATCATGTGACTTAAGACTGGAGTAATGATGCTGAAAATATAGCTTTACACTACGGGAATACATTTAATTTTAAAACATATTACAATAGAAGACACTGAAAACACTTCTTTTTTTTCATTATTATTTTAAATTGTAACAATATGTCACATTAGTACTGTTTTCATTGTATTTTTGATCAAATAAATGCAGCCTTGGTTGGTGAGCATGATAGACTTCTTTCAAAAATATACTGGGGACTCCAAAATTGAGCAGCAGTGTATACCATCATATATATTTAAATGGGAGCATACTTCACTAAATAAATTTGTGAGATCGGCCCTACTGTGTCTTTTAACATTTCTTTTCTCAATTAAGGCAGCTTTTTTTTTTTGTTGTTTTTTTGGTTGCTTTTTTTAGATGTCGTAGTTGCACATTTCAATGCTCAAAAAGAGTTTAACCTCCAAATTTCAAATTTTCAAACTTCATGCTGCCAAGTAAAAGTGACACATTGCCAACACTTCTTGATCGGAATATTCAAGGGACTGAATACATATATTATAAATAAACCAAAACAATGAGAGAAAGATGTTATGAATAACTGGCGGTTGATTTATAAAAAAAAAAAAAAAAAAAAATGTCAGTCGAATTCTGGGAAAAAAACAACACCAGAAGCCTCACTGTGAACCTGTTCAGACTGCGAATGAATAATTTAGTCCCCGATGATTAAAAAACAATTACAATATGCACAGCTATCAGGTTAAATTGTATTCAGATGCAAGCACTACTTGTATTTTCCACATTCGTTCTTTCTGTATTTTTCGTGTGTTAGGCCCCAGAGGTTTAACACAATTCATTATGTATGAGCATCAACTTACAGTACTTGACTGCCGATTAATAGAAAGTTTTCAGGATGAACATTAGCACCACATCATGCATACAATATAGGGCCTACTTGTTTGTGACTAATTATTTACATAGGCTATATTCCATATGAATATGCATGCACCATATTTAAATGTATGCATCTATTTTCAGTGAAGAAGTGTAGATCATTCAGTAGTTCTGACTACTTTGTTAGTGAAATAAAGGTATTCAGTAATCTTCTTTCACCTCTTTCTCATCTTTTCTGCACATATCTAACACTTGATAACTACATCCCTCATGCATAAACATGAGGACAATGACCAAAGCTGTTAATTCTCATTTATTTAAATTCTTTGTTCTCTGCTTGATATTACAAATATCCACCTTAACTCCAGAGCTCTCGACGCTGTAGATCTTTCCTCTACGTGTTCTGTGAGCGCTTCACTTCCTTCAGTGGTTTGGGAGAAAACGAGCTTTGTTCTCGCCCAGAAACTGACACTTCATATAGTTTATGGTTTTTAATAGTAGCGGGCATAGCAGGAGTAGAGCCGAGAGTTGGTGTGAGTATGTTTAGCTGTGGTAAAATCATTTCCATTAGTTATTGGATTCAGGTTTTAAAAGGAAACCCCTGAAGTTTCCTGTGCTTTAATATTTCACAGAAGAGAAATGGAAATGAATAATGTTTTCAAACGTTCTCACAATCTGTTACGAGAGGAGATAAAGTGTATATTCTTTGCTGAAATATAGTAAAAAAAAAATTACAAATGAATCATTAATACGGTGACTTTTAATGTTTCGTTAAGCTGTTAGAACAATTGTACTATCACAGACCAGCAGAGTCGGGTAATGCAGTACTTATGTAGAGAAACAACGGTTCTGTTCTAAAAGCTAGTGAACTGCCTTGCTGTCTACTCCCTATGTAGACAATTTAATTCATAAGACAGCATCCTAACTAACAATACAGCGTAGTAATATTTTGAACATCAACAATTTTTAAATATATTACATGAAATGCAATATGAAATATAAGGACGAATAATACAAACATATAACGATAATATATATATATATTATTATATATTATATATATATTATTATATATAATATATATGTACTTACACTATTCCACAACAAACTACTTCTTAGGAGGCAACATAATTATGCTGCTCACCTCCGGGAACAGCCTTCACTTTGTGAGCGTGCTTATGATAAATAAATCAGTCATATTCTTCCACATACATCTGTCCTTGCACATCCCTAACATAGACACTATGAAAGTCGTTCCGCAAATACCAAATACCCAAGTGCGCACACACACACAAACACTCACTAAAACTCTCACACATGCACTAAATAACACACACTTCACACTTCCAACGTAAAAGTGTGTTCCAGATCCATTTTCACCCTTTAAGCACTAAAGGTCACAAAATATCTGCAGGGTCAATGACCTTCACTGTGTAAGACCACCTTACACGACCTTGTTTGAAGGACAACCATCTATGAGAAGATTTCCTTACATATATAAAAAAACTGCTGTGATGCATTTGTTAAAAGAACAGAAAAGTTGTGAATAATTTGGTTCTTTTTCTGTTGTCTGTAGAGGATGATATTTCCCCTAAGGAGATTTAGGAGAAACATCTGAGACAAAGTTAAATGACACATAATTGAGAACTCCATTAAGTCTCCTGAGCTACGACAGAGCAATAAAACTGTCCTCTGGGATGTATTTGTGTGTGAGGTCTCTCACAACACACATCTAATTTTATGTTGTGTCCAGTTGGTCGCGTTGTCATTATAGCTAAAGCTCTTGAATTATACATGTCTCACACACTTCAGGAGGTGAATCTGGTATATTTGTTCCATTAACTTCTACAAGCTCATGAATAAGTAACACGCCGCTTAAGTGTCTTTCTTATAAATTGGTTTATACAGCACCACATACATGAGGCCCGTTTCATTTTACCATCATTCTTCTGACAGATCTGCAGCGTGTCAGTATGGGCGGGTTTCAAACGACTCGTTCCCCTGCTGTTCATCACTGCAGAACCACTCACGGCACTGTGGATTCACCCACAAAACATCTTAGGCAGCAAATGAATAGTGTTGGAGTTTTAAGTTATCTTAGGTATTCGTTTATGATGACACTCATGCCATGACGATCAATACAATCGATACATACTACTTTTATTTTCTTAAATCGTTTTGGTCTGGAGGTGAGCAGAAAGCACAACTCATCAAATAAATAGCAACCTAATGACATAATAAGCTCCTTTCATCCATGCATTGCTGGAAAGAAAAGAAAAATCAATTTAGAATTCAGTATGCAAATATATGCAATAAATAAGACCAACTGCAATTCAAAATGCTAATATTGCAATGATGTAATCACTGTGGTTGCATTTTGAATGCTGATCAAATGATTGTATTAATGCCAATGGGAGATTGACATTTTTTTATCTTAAATGTAAGTGAATTTTTTTTGATGTCCCAGTTTTATAGCTATAGTGAATTATACGTATAATACAATTATATAATATATATATATATAATATATATAATATATATATATATGAGTGCTGTCAAACGATTAATCACATCCAAAAAACTGTTTTTGTTCACATAATATATGTCTGTGTACTGGTAATGTAGTAGTATACATAAATACACCACACATACAGATATATTGAAAATGTTTACATGCTATACATTCGAAGATATTTTATTATATTTATATTATATATATAATTGCTTGCAGAGGCACAAGAACAGTTTTTTCCACGGCTATACTCAGTCTTAACAATTCACGCTTTCATATATAAATAATCACATCACAAACTAACCATAGTATAGTTAGATAAACTGCACCTTTGTCATAACATATTATCTGCACACTACTAAACCATCTTTAGCATTTATCTAAAACAAGTACATTTTCCTATATTCTATTTGTTATAGAAATATTCAATTTTCTTTTTTTTATATATTAGGTTTTATATTAATCCCTACTGGGTTTCTATGTATGTCGACACTGCATGTAGTCAGGCCATAGTTGTACTTTCTTCTAACTGGAAGCTCCTGCTCGTCACCGTCAAATTTCCGTGTGTGTGTAAAACAACTTGGTAATATAAGATCTTAGATTCTGATTCTGATTGCTAAAATCTATTAAATATAAACAGAACCATATTTTATATATGCATGGGCTTTTATATATACTGTACATAATAAATATACACAGTATACACATATATTATGTAAACAAAAACTTAATTTGGATGCGATTAATCGCGATTAATAATTTGACAGCACTAATATATATATATATAATAATATTTATATACAGTGGGTACGGAAAGTTTTCAGACCCCCTTAAATTTTTCACTTTTTGTGATATTGCAGCCATTTGCTAAAATAATTTAAGTTAGTTTTTTTCCGAAGTTATTAATGTACACACAGCACCCCATATGACAGAAAAACAAGAATTGTTGACATTTTTGCAGATTTATAAAAAAAAAAAAACTGAAATATCAAATGGTCCTAAGTATTCAGACCCTTTGCTGTGACACTCATATATTTAACTCAGGTGCTGTCCATTTCTTCTGATCATCCTTGAGATGGTTCTACACCTTCAAAAAACTCATTCTGATTCTGATTCATTTGAGTCCAGCTGTGTTTGATTATACTGATTGGACTTGATTAGGAAAGCCACACACCTGTCTATATAAGACCTTACAGCTCACAGTGCATGTCAGAGCAAATGAGAATCATGAGGTCAAAGGAACTGCCTGAAGAGCTCAGAGACAGAATTGTGGCAAGGCACAAATCTGGCCAAGGTTACAAAAAAAAATATGCTGCACTTAAGGTTCCTAAGAGCACAGTGGCCTCCAAAATCCTTAAATGGAAGACGTTTGGGACGACAGAACCTTCCTAGAGCTGGCCGTCCAGCCAAACTGAGCTATCGGGGGAGAAGAGCCTTGGTGAGAGAGGTAAAGAAGAACCCAAAGATCACTGTTGCTGAGCTCCAGAGATGCAGTCGGGAGATGGGAGAAAGTTGTAGAAAGGCAACCATCACTGCAGCCCTCCACCAGTCGGGGCTTTATGGCAGAGTGGCCCGACAGAAGCCTCTCCTCAGTGCAAGACACATGAAAGCCCGCATGGAGTTTGCTAAAAACACACCTGAAGGACTCCAAGATGGTGAGAAAGAATAAGATTCTCTGGTCTATCTGAGACCAAGATAGAACTTTTTGGCCATAATTCTAAGCGGTATGTGTGGAGAAAAAAAGGGCACTGCTCATCACCTGTCCAATACAACAGTGAAGCATGGTGGTGACAGCATCATGCTGTGGGGGTGTTTTTCAGCTGCAGGGACAGGCGACTGGTTGCAATCGAGGGAAAGATAAATTGAACAGGGTATATTCTGGACGAAAACCTTCTCCAGAGTGCTCAGGACCCTCAGACTGGGCCGAAGGTTTACCTTCCAACAAGACAAGGACCCTAAGCACACAGCTAAAAAAACGAAGGAGTGGCTTCACAACAACAACTCTGTGACTGTTCTTGAAAAGCCCAGCCAGAGCCCTGACTTAAACCAAATTAAGCATCTCTGGAGAGACCTAAAAATGACTATCCACCAACGTTTACCATCCAACCTGAAAGAACTGGAGAGGATCTGCAAGGAGGAATGGCAGAGGATCCCCCAATCCAGCGGGTTGTGAAAAAACTTGTTGCATCTTTCCCAAAAACAAATCAGGGCTGTATTAGATCAAAAGGGTGCTTTACTAAATACTGAGCAAAGGGTCTGAATACTTAGGAACGTGTGAGATTCAGTTTTTCTTTTTTTAAAAATCTGCAACAATGTCAACAATTCTGTGGTTTTCTGTCAATATGGGGTGCTGTGCGTACAATAATGAGGAAAAAAATTAACTTAAATAATTTTAGCAAATGGCTGCAATATAACAAAGAGTGAAACATTTTAAGGGGGTTGAATACTTTCCGTACCCACTGTATAAATATATATATATATATATAGGTGTGTGTGACCCTGGAGCACAAAAACAGTGTTAAGTCGCTGGGGTATATTTGTAGCAGCAATAGCCAAAGTACATCGTATGGGTCAAATTTATAGATTTTTATTTTATGGGCCAAAAATCATTAGGATATTAAGTAAAGATCATGTTCCATGAAGATATTTTGTAAATTTCCTACTGTAAATATATAAAAACTTAATTTTTGATTATTAATATGCATTGCTAAGAACTATTTTGATTTTTTTTGCACCCTCAGATTCCAGATTTCCAAATAGTTGTATCTCAGCCAAATATTGGCCTATCCTAACAAACCATACATCAAATGAAAGCTTATTTATTCAGTTTTAAGATGATGTAAATCTCAATTTTGAAAAATTTACCCTTAAGACTGGTTTTGTGGTCCAGGGGCACCACGCACACACACACACACACATTTATAAAACAATACATAATAAGCAGTTTGAGCTGAATTAAAGGTTAATATGTAGGTTTAGAGGTTCAAAACAAACCCAAACCAGAGTTTTTAAGGGATATCAATGCACTCCTGAATTACATACACTACACTCAGAAATAAAGTTTTTTTTTGTTGGCGTCTATGAAGAAACTTTAACAGCCAATTATACTTTTCATTGCACAAAAGATTCTTATTGTGGAAAAATATTCTTTAGATATTAAAATCTTCACACTAAAAAAAATGATTCTTTTAAGAACTGTTCACTAAAAGGTTATTTGGGGAACCAAAACATATTCTTCTATGGGATTGCTGCGAAAACCCTCATTTGGAAACTTTTTTAATAGCATATAATGATTCATTCAATAATAGTATATAACAGAAGCAAATCAAGTTCCTTCAGTTGCACCACTCCAACAAAGAAGGCATGACGGCATTGCAGGCATCCGACAGACCCATTCCTGTGCACCGCAAACCGTGCTGTCCGAAATAACACGGTGTACCTGAGGGGGATGCTCTTTGGCATGAATTAATTGCATGTTGACTGAATTAATGGGGTAGAAAAACATGCATATATCTCCTTATACATGAGAAGGACAGTGTACGTGCATGCACACAGATGTGAGTGCGTGTTCGCTGAAGCATCGGTTCTGGAAAAGCCAGGCGCAGGCAGAGGTGGAGATGCGCGCTGCCTCTCTCGCACTAAGAGGCTTGGTGCTTGACCAATCAAGAGTGAGACCGAGCATTGTTAAGAACCTGCGGCTTGATGTAAGGACTCCGCCACGCTTTCCAGCTCAGGCAATGTGCAACCTGCGTGCAGCCTGTGCACAATTTATGAATAAATTATTTGATGTGGAGTCCCCCAAGGGTGTGTAGCGCTCACCCCTCCTAAACTTAAAGCAATTACCGGCAGGAGATTATTGCCACTCAGCTACAGACCGCGGTTCGACTTCACTGACTGGCAGACGTCATTTTATAACAGCCCGGGAGCCTCTAAGTTGCTGTGACAGAACATTCATAGTGTGTAGTGTGAACATTTCTACAGAGTCACGTCAATACGCGAGGCCCGATCAGTTTTGGAAAATGTATTACTCTTCATAACAAAGTGTGTGATTTTTTTTTTGTTTTGTTTTCTGAAGCTGACAACATTTTACCCCTTACGGGAGGCAAAGCGTCCCACCCCTCTTCTCCCCTCTGCGCCTCTCAATTTATTCTCTTTCTTCTGGCTCACAGGTGATTACGGGCGTGCTTTAACCCAGGGGGTTCAGGCCAGGAAAATGAGATGCTAATCGCGCTGTTTTCTGTTTTATGATGGATCATCCCTTGCCACAGAATCTGTTTTGGTGAGGAGCGATGCTCGGGCCCATAAGATTTGTGCAACGCAAGTGCGTCAATTTAAAGACACACAAATCATTCCTGACATCAAACTCTGTGTCCAGCCGGTGATATATGGACATTAGAAGAGTGAAAACATGTTTTCAAGACCCTCGGAAACCCTCATGCTGCTGAGCATGCCACAATGCATCTGTAAATGTAATGAACATCTGTCAATATGTCATTCCAACTCTGTATTATTTTCTTTCTTCTGGGAAACACAAAAATAATCTGAGCTGCTCATTCACACATAAAGAAAGTAGTGCTTTATGTTGCCAAGGACAAAAATGTAGCTTACAACAATGTTTCCCAGCCGTGGTCCTCGTGAACTCTCAACAGTACACATTCTGGATTTCTTTCTTATGTGACGCACATTTTTTAGGTGTTATAAGGGTACTAGAGGAGCAGGCCATGAGACTTGTGCACTATATCACAAGTTTCTGAATAGAAATAGCCGATCATTAGCCGATCATATGGAACAGATTGCAATTAAAGTCATTGTTCCATGGTAATCGCTCAAATCTCATTTGCACTTGAATATTTTGAATTATGTTGCAAATGGTCATGTGACATCCAAGAAGCATTGGTGTCTGGATGCAAATTATATATATTCAAACTATATAAACAAATTTACATGTACACCACAGATTAAAAGTTTGGGGTGGGTACGATTATTTAATGTTTTTGGAAGAAGTCTCTTATGTTTACCAAGGTTGCATTAAATTGGTCAAAAATACAGTAAAACCACTGATATTGTGAAATATTACAATTTAAAAGAACATTTTCTATCTGAATATTATTTTAATACGTCATTTATATCAGCAGCCTTTAATGTCACAAGATCCTTCGGAAATTATTCTAATATGGTTTACTGCTCAAGAAACATTTCTTATTACCAATATTAAAAACAGTTGTTACTGCTTGGAAACACTGATGGTGTCACGGAACTGCTGCTGTGTAGGAGAGCGGAGCCGTAGGAGAATTTTACTAATTTTAATAATCATAAGGAAACAGAAAAACACACGTAGCAAGGTTGACATGAACAATTCCAGAGAAGGGAGAACAGAACGGGCTAGAACTAAATAGGGTAGATAATGAGGGGCAGACAGGTGATGAGGATAACTAATACAAGGAACAGGTGATTACTAATAATGGTAAAAAGGAACAGGAAGGACCAAATAAGGAAAACAAGAACTAAATGGGAACACACACACACACGTGACAGATATCGCCCCCCTCACGTAAGGCGCAACCCGCGCCGTAACAGTACCATCGGGGAGGGGGGGGGGGGTGGGTGACCTGGACAGGAATAGGCGGAGAACAGGAGAGAGGCCTCCAGGGCGGAAATATGGAGTTCGGGGGCCAGGCGGAGCAGGACGTTCGGAGAAGCCATGGCGGATCAGGGGGAATAATTGGTATGGCCTATGGGGATCTCCGGGCCTTAGCGTGCTCGGCCCGGGTATATGCCCCCCCCAACATTCTTGGGGAAAAACTAGGCTCCTGGGGGGCGCCTCTGGAGTAGCGGGATCGGAGGAGGCGAAGCACTGGAGGGCGCTCTGGAGGAGCGGGCACTTTCGAGGAGCACTGGTTAACTCCGGGGGGGGGGGGGTTTTAGAGAGACGAGGAGGCGGGATGGGACCAGCGGCGACGAGAAGAACTTTCAGGGCTGATTCCGGGGCAAGGACGAAGCCGATACTCCGAGGCAGCGCCATGTCCAGCACGCGCCAAGTCAGGGCGGCCGGCGGGCTTGACGACAGAGCGGTTCTGGATTGGGGCCGGACGCTCTCCAGACACCGGATGATTGCTTCCCTCCAGCTCAGTCCAGTGGTGTCTGGGAGGTTGACGGGGCGATGGTAATTAGCCCCGATCCATAACAAACAGTTGAACGTTGCATCCTCCAGTGCCATATACAGGGCAAGCCCGCAGAACTCCAGTGCATAATCTTCAAACGGGAGATCTCTGGGGGCTAGGGCCGAAAATCCTGCGGCAGTTTCCATTGCTGCCAGGGAAAACAGAGAAACAAAACTTTTCAGAAACGGAAAAGAAAAATGGGGAGGAAAGGCGCCACTCACTTTATGTGGGTCTGGAATTCTGTCATGGAATTGCTGCTGTGTAGGAGCGCGGAGCAAATGAGCGAGGAGACGTAGGAGAATTTATTTTAATAATCAAAAGGAAACAGAAAACACATGTAGCAAGGTTGACATGAACAATTCCAGACAAGGGAGAACAAAATAGGGCAGATAACGAGGGGCAGACAGGTGATGAGGATAACTAATAACAAGGAACAGGTGATTACTAATAATGGGAAAAGGAACTAGAGGGACCAAATAAGGACAAACAGGAACTAAACAGGAACACACTCGTGACAGATGGAAACTGTGATGCAGATTGTTAAGGATTCTTTGATGATTTGAAAGTTGAAAAGAACAACATTTATCAAAATTGAAATCGTTTGTAACAATATGAATGTCTTTACTGTCACTTTTGATATAAATAATATGTAAATATTTTGGATAATAATATTATATAAATAACTTGCCTCCAAATGCTTATTTGGTGTTTTTTCCCTTCTTCTTTGATCTTGCCAGCAAAAATCATCATTTACTTTTGCTGTATAGAATATAGAAGTTCCGACATTCTGCTTAACATCCCATTTGTGTTTCACAGATGGAAGAAAATAATGCAGGGTTGTAAACACAGAAGGGTAAGTAAAAGCTCTGTTTAAAACAACCAAACAATTTAACATTTCAGTGGCACATAATTCCTTCCTAAACAGAGTAAAACTGTAATAAATAAATAAAAAAACACAAATTCTCTTCATTACAGCTTTTATGTTAAAAAGCACAATAATTATAATTGTCAAACCTCACTGTGCAGGCTATAGATCTAATTCACACTTGTTAAGTGCTAACTAGGCTAAGAATGACTGGTGCTCGCTAGCTAGCAAGATGCTATTTTCTTGGTTTCTGAATAAGTAAACAAAACAGATGTTCTCATCGTGTTCGGTAAATCTGCATGAAATCCGAAATTGCCACTTTGTACGGCAGCATCGTGCAATGTATACAGCACTTGTTGACCGACTTCATCGTCAGCGTCGCACTTTAGCTGTCAAGTCACATCAGAGCAGCGAAGAGCATCAGCCGTCAGCGTGATATCTGCGGCTCTGTCACTCCCGGCCATTTTCCCCCTCTGATTCCTGACCGTCTGTGTCTGCTTAATAAATAACCAGCCTCAGAAAAGGCAGAGACACTCTGCGCTAACAGAGACCATCTCGAAGCCCCCCCCGCCTTATCGCAACACTTAGAGATAACCAAGCAAGATTTGGCACAGCTGGAGAGAGGAAGACTCTTTCGATCCTGTTGGCTGACTTTCTATCATTCCCTCTTGCCATGGCTGACTGCCCTGTCCAGCCTGTTTGTGTCATTTTCTCTACCACCCCCCCTTCCTTCAAGCCTTCATTTTTGAGAACGCTCTTTCTATCTCTCGCGTTTTCTCTGTGAGCCGCTGACTGCTCGTCTACACTGCCCGTACCCCCTCCAGTGCGTATAAAAGTGTGAGCGCGGCCCCTCATGCTCCACATGGCAGTGGGGCAGTAGAGATGGACGAAGAGATGGATGGGTGGATGGACAGATAGAAAGGGAAGTGGATGCGTGTGTCCCCCGTTGTGATGGTAGAAGCCTTCCCTCCACTGTAACACTCATTACTTACCTCGGCTCCCACAGGCCCACCGCTCGAGACGCCGCCATGTTCCTCATACCAGCCGTAATGTGTGTGCGCCAGCGGTTATATACACTCAGCACTATTAAAGTCTTCTTCAGAAGGTACAACAGCTGCCACTTTATTTATATACAAACTACCAAACCACCATTTTTTTTAACGCCCCCCACTGTGGTTTCACAAAGATGAGCTCTCACAACACTGTCTGAAGACGTTAAATAATACAACCTGAAAATATGAAAATGCTTTTGCAAAGCACAAAACTTTCGTGATCATGGCACATTTCTGAGTGAAAAGGCCCATTCAGAGGAAGAACGGTAATAATAACTATATTTGCTTCCACAACAATAGACACACCAATAGATTATAAGTGTCATCGTATTTTGCAGTTTTGTTATCTGTTGTCTAAAAAATAATTTAGAATGTAATACTAACAATATTGTTCCTGTTGTTGAGTAAACTTCCCTATTCTCTACTATTATTACAACTTTAAATTTATAGTTATCGTCCTTGGGTGAATAAAATGAAAATGTATGTAGGGCGGGACTTAACTGTATCCACTGGGATTTGATTGGATTGTTAGGTTAGGCTGTTGTATTATTGGCTGATGTTATTTTTTACTCTGCCCACACAGACTTGGTTGCATCTGCAGAAAAGAAACATTGTTTCAGAAGCGCAGCATGTTATTACATTACAAAAGATTATGAAGACAAACTTAATATAATATGCGTATGTCACTGGTCATTTGCCATAATGGCCACTGCCACTTGCTAGAAATCACCAACTCTCACCGAATACCATTTTGAATATACAGCGTATTCAATACTTGAATAGAATCTACAAATATTATTGGCATATAGCACTGACAATTCTGATTTCATGTTGTCTCAGACTTTATTGTGTTTATTGGTTCATTTAGCATCTAAATTTAGTTCCACTGTAAGGTAATGCAATGCAGATACATACAGGCTTCAACTTAGGCTAAAACTGCAACAGCAAAATGGGACACTCATCCAAAAATATGCATGGATGCTCATGTTTTGACTTTAAAATCAGGAACAAAACAACTTTTAAACAAAGAAATCAACTCACTAAGCTATTTGCTGATGCCCTAATTAAATGATGCCACTAGAGTATAGGACAGTCATTAGAATGACTCCTTCTGCTGCGTGGAACCTGGAGTTGGTGATGTGTTTTTTTTTTTTTTTTTCTCTCATCTTGAGTTGTAGAACTCCCACAGACTCCAACTGAGCTCAGAGATTCACATAACAAGGTAATGCCTTTAAAAACTGCTGATGCCGAACATAAAACAGGACATGGAGAAAGTGAAAATAAATCCACACAATGAGACCCTCGCACACACATGCATACAGGGCACAGCCAGAGAAAAGCGTTTTTAAAGCTTCGGTATTATTTGGCTGTCTCTCACTGAATTATAACCTTGAAATATGTCCAAGTACAGAAACGATGTTTTAATGGCAAGCAGGATGTTTGACGTAATGAATGATTTAATCAATAGAAATGATTAAAGAAGGAATAATGGAGATCTGTTTCGAATGTGCAAACGGTGAGTTTTGTTAATGCAAATTCATGCACAATGAAAATGATGATTTAACAAAGGTCTGTCACCGCCCTCCGATTTAAAATGCCACACAAAGAAACTTAAACACAAGTAAATTGTCAAAAATATTTTGACAGATGCTCTATTCGTACCGCCTGGGTCATAGGAAATATAAAACTAGACAATTTGTCAAATAAAACACCTTTTTCCTCCCCCCAATTTAAAATAGTTTATATTTACAAATAAAATATCTATAAATAATATGTTATTAGATCAATAAATATTTTTCCTTGAAATATTTTTCCTAATCTATTAAATATCTACATTTTATCTACCTGATAAAACTTCTGCGGTTAACTATGTAACCCTCGTTCCTTCCCCATAAAAAAAAAAGAAAAAACTCAAAAATGAAGGAGGGAACGGAGAAGGGGGGGCGGAGACGTCACGTCGAGGGCCGACGATTGGATCTGCGTTAGAGGGACCAATCTACTTCGAGCTGTACTAAAACGAGCCAACACATTGGCATGCGATTATGCATCCAGGGAAGCTGCTGCTGATCACAGCGTGAGCAAAAAGTATAAGTAGGCAGCCGTGCACGCGCATATAGTTTTCGGCTGGGCGCCGCGCCTGACCTGCCGCTCGAGCGGTGGCACGAGCTGGGCGATCGGGACTGACTCTCCGTCCCTCCTTCAGGACGAGGTTACATACGTACCGAGACGTGTCCCTCTCCGTCGTCACCTCGACTCACGTCGAGACCGACGAATTGGGATCCTACAAAGCCACAGTACTTCCCTTCCCGTGGCCTGTGAACCACTGCGCCTCCGCCCCTATTTTTTGGGCGTATGCCAGGCTCTTCACATAAGGACCATCTCCTTCTGCTATTGCACACCCATGAGTAGACTGAATACACTGGAACGACCCGTCTACGTGAACCGGGGCGATTACGAAGGCTCGACCTTCCGAAGGAGTGTCGGAGCTACACAGAGGTGACATCCCTTAGACTTGGCTATGAAAATGAGGTGATTGGAACCCTCGTGTAATGCAGAAGTCTGCCGGAAACCGGCTCAATGCTATACCGTGTGTCTTTACACATATAGATCCATTTAGTCTTCATAGGGAACCCAGCCTCTACTACCGGTTCTCGAGGATTCCGCGGCTGAAGGCCTGTCCGCCGGCTCTCCGCCAGCGTCTGGCTCCGATGGGACGAGAACTCACAAGGTCGGCTGTATGATCTCTGTAGTGGTTTGCAAGCCGACCGAATCCCGGTGGTTGTCCTCTCAGTGCTTTCTACCGTAACCCTTCCCTTGGATGGAGTACACAGGAGGATACCGGCTCCACACGTAGGCTATAGAATCTAGCGAATGTGTTTGGGGTCTCCCAGCCCGCAGCCTTACAGATATCTGCCAGCAAGGCACCACAAGCCAGCGCCCAGGAGGATGCAACACCTCTAGTTGAGTGATCTCGCAACCTGAGCGGGCAGGGCACACTCTGTGCCTGATACGGCAGGGTGATGGTGTCCATTATCCAGTGGGCCATCCTCTGCTTTGATACGGCATTCCCCTTCTGCCGCCTCCGTGACAGAAAAGAGCTGGTCTGAGGTCCTGAAGCATTGCGACCGGTCTACGTAGCACCTTAAGGCTCGGACGGGACAGAGCAAACTAGGGCTGGGTCTGCCTCCTCCGATGGCAGCGCTTGGAGTTTCACCACCTGATCCCTGAAGGGAGTGGTGGGAACCTTGGTCACATAGCCGGGCTGGGTCCTCAGGGTTACCTGGGAATCAGCCGACCCGAACTCTAGGCACAAATCGTTGAACGAAAATGCGTGCAGGTCCCCTACCCACTTGATAGAGGCCAATGCCAGCAGGAACAAAGTCTCCATTGAGAGGAACTTCAGCTCCACTGACTGTAAAGGCTCAAACGGGGCCTGCTATAGTGCCGTGAGCACCAGACTCAGGTACCAAGAGGGTATAGAGGGGGGCCGTAGAGGACTTACCTTCTCGCCCCCTTAAGGAACCTGACGACCAAGTCATGCTTCCCCAACGAACTCCCTTCTACGGGGTCGTGGTTAGCACCGATTGCAGCGACATAAACTTTAAGGGTGGAGGGAAAGCCTTCGCTCCAGCCCTTGCTGCAAAAAGGAAAGCACGACCCTGATTTGGCATCTCCGGTGGTCTTCTCGGCTAGAAGAACACCACTCAATGAACAGGTTCTACTTCAAAGCGTAAGCATGTCTTGTAGACGGTGCTTTCGCTGAAGTGATGGTGTCAACTACCGCTTGGGGTAGGGCACCTAGAACCTCCGCGTCCCGCCAGGGACCATAAGTGGAGATTCCACAAATCTGGACGAGGGTGCCAGAGGGTGCCCCCTCTGATTCATAATCCTTCTCAAGGACTCGGGCGAGGGTCTTCGCGGGAGCGTTAGTTCCGGAAAACCAGGTCCGGGAAGGCCAATAGGCCACCAGTAGGACCTGCTCCTCGTTCTCCCTGACTTTGCACAGCAACTGTGCCAGAAGGCTTACTGGGGGAAATGCATACTTGCGTAGGCCCTAAGGCCAGCTGTGTGCTAGTGCGTCTGTGCTGAGTGTTCCCTCTGTCAGGGAGTAGAACAACTGGCAGTGGGAGGTTTCTGGAGAGGCAAGCAGGTCTACCTGAGCGGCTTCGAAACGTCCCCAAACCAGCTGGACCTTCTGGGGATGGAGTCGCCATTCTCCCCGGGCGCTCAGCTCGGGACAGCTCGTCGGCTGCCTGGTTGAGCAGCCCAGGAATGTGAACAGCACGATGCGACCTCAGATGCTTCTGACTCCAGTGGAGGAGGTGGCGGGCGAGTTGCGATCAGCGACGGGAGCGCAGACCACCTTGTCGGTTGATGTACGCACCGGCCGCTGTATTGTCCGTGCGGACCATTACATGCTTGCCTCGTAAGCGCCCTTAGAGACGGCCCCAGGCAAGGTGCACTGCCAGAAACTCGAGGCAGTTGACGCCAGTGCAGTTGGGGCCCCGTCCAAACCCCTTACACTGCAAGCCCGTTGTACGTGGCCCCCCAGCCGGTGGTTGAGGCATCCGTGTGAACTACAGCATGCCTGGAGACCTGTTCCAAGGGCACTCCTGCCCGGAGAAACGAAGGGTCTGACAATGGGGTGAAGGTTTGGCGGCAGGCCGTTGTCACTTGGACCCGGAAGGTGCCGCTTTGCCACGCCCACCTCTGGACTCGGCCAAGGAGCCAGTGCTGCAGCGGTCTCATAAGGAGCAGCCCCACTCTTACCGCCGCCGCTGCCGCCATATCCCCAGGAGCCTCTGAATCAATTTCAGTGGGACCGCCATCCTGCTCTTGATTGTATTCAAGCAGTTCAACACCGACTGGGCATGTTTCTGTGTGAGGCGTGCTGTCTGTTCGGCCGAGTCCAACTCCATACCGAGAAAAGAGATCATCCTCTGCGTCGGGGAGAGTTTGCTATTTTCCCAGTTGACCCAAAGACCCAACAGGCTGAAGCGCCGGAGCACCAGGTCCCTGTGCTCGCACAACTGACCCTGAGACTGGGCGAGTATGAGCCAATCGTCGAGGTAGTTGAGGATTCGAATGCCCTGCTCTCTCATGGGAACAAGGGCTGCCTCCGTAACTTTCGTTAAGACACGGGGCGACAGGGACAGCCCGAAAGGCAGGACCATGTACTGATGTGCCCGACCCTCGAACACAAACCACAGGAATGGCTTGTGCCGTGGGAGGATCGAGACATGAAAGTACGCGTCTTCAGGTCGATCGCTGCGAACCAATCTCGGGGACGGATACACCTGAAGATGCATTTCTGCGTGAGCATCTTGAACGGGAGCCTGTGGAGGGCCCGGTTCAAGACGCGCAGATCCAAGATAAGTCTCAACCCACCGCCTTTCTTGGGTAAAATGAAGTAAGGGCTGTAAAACCCCGCCCTCATATCGGCTGGAGGACGCGCTCTATCGCGTCCTCGCCAGTAGGACTGGCGATCTCTCTTGCCCGCAATACAGGGCATCTGCTCTTTCACTACGTAAATTGTACGCCCCTGACGTGGAGGGCGCCGGGCTAACTACGAATACATAGCCGAGCCTGACGGTTCGACGTGCCATGGAGACGTGCTGGTAGCTCTATAGCATTCGCTCCACATACGCCGCGCAAGTGGCATCAACAGAACTACAGGCGTACCCGCAGTGGCTGCACAAGAACTCTGGACCTGCTCCGGGGGCGGTCTCTTGCCGGTCGGGCGGGTCTGGGTGTGTAGCACACTGACCACTGCGTTTATGCTAGTTGTGCGTGTTAGTCCCGTGTTCGTCGTCCTCCCAATAAACTTCCTTCCCACTTAGGCTGCTCACTGGCGAGAGTGGAGGGTGAGTGTGATACGGCTCTGGACCGTCCACAGCCCCCCGTCCCCTCAGGGTACCCAGAGAATGAAGAAATTGCTCTTTTGTCGAGAATTTGGGTACCACTGACCGCGAGTCCAGTGGCAAAAAAAAAGGAAACAAAAGATTCTCCGCCCGGTCCTCCTCCGGGTGAGGGAGTGGTGCGTTCACCATCTCCTGAAGAGCAACTCCCTCCATCTCTGGGTCGCCCGTCTCAGGGCCTCTTGCACCTCGCTTACCACCAGGTTTGGCGGGGACCTGGACGGGAGGGGCGGCTGCCCTGCGACCGGCTCCTCGACGCGTCTTGCTGCTGCTGCGCGATGCTGCGCGAGGCGGGTGCTGCGGCAGGTGGGCCGCACTCTTCGACGATCCGTCTGAGTCGCTGCCCCTGTCCAGTCGGCCGGGCAGCCGCTGGACCCTCCGCATGATGTACTTGATGCCTCAGTCGTGCTTTTGGGCGTCGGAGACTCTGGGCATAAGTTCTCCCACCGCGCGCCGGAAAGAGGCCTGTCTGGGACACACTGGGGCGTTCAGCGAATCGTTTCTTGTCCGCCTCGCGTCATGCGGCCACACACGCAAGATGGCGCTCTGGACCACCAAGTGAACTGGCACACCCAAGCCCGCCCGCTCCTTCGTCGCTTCTTAGCGCGGAGGTCCGTCGCGGTGGGGGAGTTCGTTGAGACTTCAGGTCGTGACCTACCCTCGTGCAAGTCCCTCATGCTCTGGCCTGGTGGCACTTGCAATAACGCCGAACGTGGAAATGCGGACCAGCTTCTCCACAGGCTTATAGGCAGTATCGATCAATGCCATGAGTGCCTCAGTCCGGGAGGGGAGCACGGTGTGCCCCGCCAAGTGTACGTCATTTGACACAATTCACATCGACCCCCCCCCCACCGCCTCCGCTTCCACCTGGGGACTCCCTATAACCCCCGCGCTGGATCCCCATCGAGGTGGTGAGGGAGGATGAGCCACTGGGCCGGTTTCTGGCAGTGAAAGGTGCCGTCCATGACCCAGCGATCTCATCATGCACCTCCGGGAAGAAAGGCACTGGGGTGGGGCCCTGAGAACCAGCGCGCGCCACCCCGAGAAACCATCGTCCAACCTTGAGGGTTCGGGACACGGTGAAAGTCTTCACTCAAGCCCTACCCCTACAGCGGCCCGGGAAAGCATAGCCATCATTTCCGGGTCCGTCTCCAGCACCGCTGACCGCCCAGAGGGCGGCAGCGCTGACGGATCTTCATCCCCGGAAAATCCGGCTCACCTCACGATGGCGCAGTCGACATCTGTTCGGCGGGGGGAGCCTCAGAAGAAACAAGTGGTACCCCCCGGAAGGGTTCAGCCTGCTCTTTTGAGAGCTCCGCTGGTTTCGAAGTGCCGGCGGGCTTGGGCATCCCCGGAGGGGAATTCCTCACCGTGACCGTAAGACCAGTCCGCACACTGCTAGAAAAAGGACGCCCCTGGCTGCCGCCAGAGGGAACCCCAGATCTAGGCTGTGGCACGGGCACTCCGCCCCCTTGCCGGTAACGGAGTCTGGTCCGCAACTCCAAGATGGTCATACACCCGCAATGGGAGCATGAATCATCCACGAAAACCACCTCAGCGTGCTTCATGCCCAGAAACGTGAGGCAGCGATCGTGACCATCAACCAGCGCCAGGTAACAACCGCACCCAGAAACACACGGATGGTAAGACATCTTTAAAAAGACGTGTCTTTAAAAAGACATTCCACCCGTGAAGCTCATTTAGATGGAAATTGCTCTTTTAGTGAAGCACACAGGGGAGATGGCCGTCTGCAACAAACACAGGGGTAGTGCAGCCTGTTGTGTGCAGCCCACCGCACGAAACCACCACCATCTGAAGGTCGCCGGTACACCATCACGATAGCCCACCGAAGAGCGTGCTGGAACTGTATTTTATCACTACTGCAGAGTTCAGGAGCAGAAACTATAGAACCGCTCCCTCGTCCCGAAGCGAAAAGCTGAATAGCGCCTGCATACCGCTGCCTACTTATACCCGCACGCTGTGGTCAGCGGCAGCTGGATGGAATAATTGCATGCCAATGTGTATTGGCTCTTTTAGTTTACACTCGAAGTAGATTGGTCCCTCTAAGCGAGATCCCAATTTCCCAATTTCGTCGGTCCTCCGACGTGACGTCGATAGTGACCGACTGAGAGGGAACACACTTTACTTTAATAAATAACTGTAAAAAAATTGTAATATTAAGAGGATTTTTTTTTCAAAAACTTTATAATTATTTCAAAACTTCCACTTGCTATAATTAATAAACAAAACCCCGGCCACAATTATAAATAATAGCTGTATTATTATCATTATTATTACTACTAATAGTTGTATAAACAGTATTTAGATAAGATCTTTGTATACATTTATTTATTTTTCATACATTTATGCCTGCTCACTCAAATACTGTATGTACACTGGATGTGCAGTCCAGCTTGTCAAATAATAAACCACATGTATGAAAATATTGCGTTTAAGCTTGTCGTCCTGTGAGGCTTTATACAATTCAGGGGGAAAAAAAGCCATGTGGCGGTACCTGATTCCAGCTTAATGCACAAAAACCACTTCCACACAAGTGACAGACCACATTACCCCCATCACTTCCATTAGCTTTGATTTCTGGATGTCTGTCGAGAGCAGTTACACGTTTCCTCGAGCGAGCACCTCAGCAAGAGCGAGTGTGCGAGGGAGAGATAGAGACAGAAAAAAGGAGTCACTAAAAATGCAGGGAATCAGATAGGTCAGTGATTCTGAGTGCCAAGTCAAGCCGTTTACTTTGGGGAATTTAATAATGGCTGTTTGGCCTCTGTAGCTATTTGTTCTGCTATTACGAGCCACTGAAATGCTTATGAATCCAGAAAATGTGAGGTAAGAGAGTACTCTACATTTCTTACTGCTTAACCAGAGACTTAAATATGCATGAAGCTCCGCAGGGAATTCATACAGATAGGCCACACGCAAACACACACACACACATGCACGCACAAACTACACCTACACATATAAACACTGTACACACACATACACACACAAACACACACACACATGCATGCACCCACACTAAACCTACAAATATAAACACTGTACACACAAATACACACACACACATACATACAAACATACTCTAGGGCTGGGTGGTGTGACAGTGTATACCATGTGACTGTAGAAATGTGTCAACCAGAAGTTGACATTTTGCTATACTGTTGAGCAACGTCACAACTTGCTGCACAATTATAAAATGCAATAATGTGCATCACAGTTGTGTATATATAGGCTTTTTTATAATCTGGCTCATCCAATCAGATGTAGAGTCAGATTTTAGAGTCTGATTCAAGACTTTCGGTGTTAACTCTAATAGTGTAAAGCTGATGTCAGACAGACAAAGACGACTATATCCTAATGTAGAATCATTCATAAGACTTGCAGAAATGTCTCCAGTACACATATCCATACAAACATTAATTTTCACACATGAGCAAGCATGCAGATTAAAATATGCATGGACTTATATGCACTCACGCATAGATTCAAAATCATATTGTCTTTTTGCAACACAAACACACGTCAAGGCATTTTAAACACACATTTTCTATTTCAGGGCGCTGGAACACAGCTACCGCGCAGTCAGGAGAAGACAATGAAACAGCTTCAACCCAAAACTGAAAGCTCCACGAGTCTTTAAAGTTTCGGAGAAAGTGTCACACCTCTGGTCCAGGGGGACGGCGAGCACGAAACACTGATAATGCAGCAGATGCAACACCTCCCAAGCTGAAGGGTTTCAACAAAAACAGCAGGTAGAGTGCTGTCGACTGGCAGGAAGTGAAAATTCCCTCCCCGTTTCCTCTGAGAGAGCTACACGCCGCAATTACCCCCTCAGAGAAACGGTGAGAGAGCTAGAAAGCCAGACACAGCAGGCGAGCACCAGAGATTTGATATTTCTCTAATCTTTCTTGCTCTTGTAATGCTCTTTACAGTAATTGCTTGTTTAGTACATCTATTGATAGATGAAACACTACAAACTCTGCATAGTCATCATAAATAACAACACAGCAGCTTGCAGCGCGAGAAAAAGAGAGAATCTCTGCAGGTCTGGGCTCTGCGTACGAACACGCCGGATGCTCGCGCTTTCCCTCAGGAGCCGGCTGGTTTTTATGTACGATTCTTAGAGCATTCGACATGGGAATTTTTGGAGTAAAGCTATTTCAGTCCGAGCCAACATTATCAGTTACAGGATTTTTCCCCCCTGATTTTCCACTCAATGGACTGTGCTTGCTACTCAATGACTCTAAGGCAGAGAAAACAGAAAAAGAGCAAGAGAAAGAAAGAAAGAGGAAATAGCTGCTGTTTATTAGATACACAGATCAAGATCAGCATCCTCTTATTATTCCCCCCCAAATTATTCGGATATTTAAGCCACACATAAACATGTATGTCATTGCCTTAGACAAGAAAATTTCAAACCACGTGGCATATATTTTCTAAAAAGATTTATAAATTAGTAACCTGCGATTTTTATATCAATGTGCTAATTCTACCTTATTTTACTCTTAAATTTTGTTTTGCTTGTGTAAACTAATATATTTAGGCTGATTCAGTAATATTAAATAGCATTTGTTATTTGAATAAAATCTATTAATTTAGATGTTACCACATGAAGCACCATTTTTTCAATGTATGGATAATATATTGCATATTCAAAATATATTACATTAATCTGTGTCATGAATATTAATATTATTATAATGAGCTTCAAATTTAATCATTCATTTTCCAAATACATTGTGCAATAATAGAGAGATGTTTTAATAGCATAACATAAACTAGCAATGATGGCATTAGAGCAACATTATAATTCAATACATTTCAATGAATCAGTTCAGATTTATTTACATTATAACTGTGAAATGTTCACAGACGTTTCCACATGGCACTTTTCCTATATTAAAATGGTTCAGTAAAAATATACAGTAATAATATACATATAGGTAAATGTGAGAAATTTTTTTAATTCAACTAGATTTATGCAAATATATAAATACAGTAAACTGTATTTTACTGCTTGCATTAAAACATGTTGTATGTAATTGGCTAAAATAAGTGTTTGGTTAAAATGATGGAGAAAATAGATCTTTACAAACAAAGTTTGTAGCAGCAGATATACAGCTCAAATTTAAGACCAAAAAAAAAAATAATCCAAATTGATGTCATGCATTCACTAAAAATCATCAAAACACTAGCTGCTTAAAAACCAGCAATGATGAAGAAATATGTAGTTAGTTTGTTTGCAGGTGCCATTTACTTTTCTAGTTTGTAATCTAATAAAATGCAGGCTTAAGTGTCCAAATACTTTTCGGTGCCACTGTACGTGCAAACCCAGAAGAAAAGCCCTGCATTACGGACTCTAAATATGCGAGAATTAATACTCTTTAAATAATTTAGCATGTGCTTCTGTTTGTCGGGGCTTTGGGGATATCGAACACGCTTAAATCAGACCTTTGTTTCAGCTTTATGTTTTAGTGAGTGGTGACACATTGATACAGTGGGTGACAAGCCATCTCTCTCTCCGTCTCTCGCTCTCTTTGTGTCTTCCAGCATGGAATTAAAAGCTCTAATTCACAGTGACACCAAAGGTAGATCAGGTCTAATCTGGTGCTCTAAAACCTAACAACCCTCAAAACTTTATGAATTTTGCATTAGGGGATGTTCAACCCTGTCCATTTCAATCTCACTCACTCTCTTTCTCTTTCCGAGGGGTTCAAAAAGTACAGGGGTGGGGGGGGGGGGGGGAAGCCGGATCATTGTTTTGTTAAGTGCGTTTCTTGACAGAGCCGGCATACACTCAGGCAGAAATACTAGCGACTGGATCCAAGGCCTAATGGTGATCAGGTCACAGCAGCGGGACCTGTTCTCCCGTCCCCTGAGATGACCTGGCCGCTGACTCCAACAGATAACAGCCAAGTTCAGTCACTTGAAGTAATCCTTTAGTGACTAAAATGACTGGAATGACAAAATAGGAGCACGTGATTTACACTTTCCGACATCAATAAAAGCGGATATCGAGGGTGTTCTACTGAAGGGACAGAAGTGGAAAAAGGCTTGGAAAGTGCCTCGCTGTTGAAGGAGAGACAGAAGAACACCGGATGGATGGAAAGGCAGAGAGCGTGAAAACTGCACTTTTCATTGTGTTGGGAAGAGTGGAATCTTTCAGACTCTCTAACAGGATTTGGTCACCTGATCTGTTAATTTAACATTTCCTGAAGCAACCAGGTACCCATAATGGAGCTACTGTTTAAACTGTACTACATGCAATATCAATATAACATTTTGACATGCAATGTGACCTGCTATACTTAAAGTAGAACACAATTTTGCTAATTCTTTGTAATTGTTATGAATGCATATGATTTAATAGTAATTGAAAGAATAGACAAAACATATTTTGATACACCACAGGACCATTTAAAATGAACTAGTGAACAAAAGAGGTGATTAGAAATGGTGACTAGGTCACAGCACCAAAAATACACACTTTCACATATACAGTGGGTACGGAAAGTATTCAGACCCCCTTAAATTTTTCACTCTTTGTTATATTGCAGCCATTTGCTAAAATCATTTAAGTTAATTTTTTTTCTTCTTTAATGTACACACAGCACCCCATTTTTACAGAAAAACACAGAATTGTTGACTTTTGCAAATTTAAGAAAAGAAAAACTGAAATATCACATGGTCCTAAGTTTTCAGACCCTTTGCTGTGACACTCATAGATTTAACTCAGGTGCTGTCCATTTCTTCTGATATTCTTTGAGATGGTTCTACACCTTCATTTGAGTCCAGCTGTGTTTGATTATACTGATTGGACTTGATTAGGAAAGCCACACACCTGTCTATATAAGACCTTACAGCTCACAGTGAATGTCAGAGCAAATGAGAATCATGAGAATCAAAGGAACTGCCTGAAGAGCTCAGAGACAATTGTGGCAAGGCACAGATCTGGCCAAGGTTACATAAAAATTTCTGCTGCACTTAAGGTTCCTAGGAGCACAGTGGCCTCCATAATTCTTAAATGGAAGACGTTTGGGATGACTAGAACTTTTCCTAGAGCTGGCCGTCCGGCCAAACCGAGCTATCGGGGAGAAGAGCCTTGGTGAGAGAGGTAAAGAAGAAGACAAAGATCACTGTGGCTGAGCTCCAGAGATGCATTCGGGAGATGGGAGAAAGTTGTAGAAGTCAACCATCACTGCAGCCCTCCAACAGTCGTGCTTATTTATCCCAGCAAGACACATGAAATCCCGCATGGAGTTTGCTAAAAAACACCTGAAGTACTCCAAGATGGTGAGAAATAAGATTTCTCTGGTCTGATGAGACCAAGATAAAACATTTTGGCCTTAATTCTAAGCGGTATGTGTGGAGAGAAACCAGGTACTGCTCATCACCTGTCCAATACAGTCCCAAATGTGAAGCATGGTGGTGGCAGCATCATTCTGTGGGGGTGTTTTTCAGCTGCAGGGACAGGGCGACTGGTTGCAATTGAGGGAAAGATTAATGCGGCCAAGTACAGGGATATCCTTGATGAAAACCTTCTCCAGAGTGCTCAGTACCTCAGACTGGGCCGAAGGGTTACCTTCCAACAAGACAATGACCCTAAGCACACGGCTAAAATAACGAAGGAGTGGCTTCACAACCACCCTGTGACTGTTCTTGAATGGCCCAGCCAGAGCCCTGACTTGACCCAATTGAGCATCTCTGGAGAGACCTAAAAATGGCTGTCTACCAACGTTTACATCCAACCTGACAGAACTGGAGAGGATCTGCAAGGAGGAATGGCAGAGGATCCCCAAATCCAGGTGTGAAAAACTTGTTGCATCTTTCCCAAAAAGACTCATGGCTGTATTAGATCAAAAGGGTGCTTCTACTAAATACTGGGCAAAGGGTCTGAATACTTAGGACTGTGTGATATTTCAATTTTTCTTTTTATAATCGCAACAATGCAACACTTCTGTGTTTGTCTGTCAATATGTGGTGCTGTGTGTACATTAATGAGGGAAAAATCTACTTAAATGATTTTAGCAAATGGCTGAATATAACAAAGAGTGAAAATTTAAGGGGGTCTGAATACTTTCCGTACCCACTGTATATTAAAATTTTTAAGATTTAACATTTCATAAATATTTGTAAGTTTCTAAAACGGTTTATTTCAGAAGCTGTAGATAAATTAATATTGCAAATATCAGTGTCTATCCACTCATGTAAATAAATAACATGTGGTAAAACTAGTGAACAAAAAGTGATTTAAATGTTCACCAAAACAAAGTAATACCCTTTAACATGTATATTTTACATACCAGCCCACCCACACACACACACATATATACAGAGCGACAAATAGCTCAACTCTATTACTTGAGTGAAAGTACAGATACTGCTGGTCAAATATTACTCCATTACAAGTAAAAGTTGTAAATACAGATTTTTACTTAAGTAAAAGTACTGAAGTACTTGCTTTTAGAAGTACTTAAGTACCAAAAGTAAATTCCTTTTTTATGTCCGATGCAACTTAGAATACATTACACCTACTAGCTTGTAGTATCTTTGGAATAAGAGCTTTTAGAATGTTAAAAACCTAACAAAAATTTAACACCCCTACCCACCCCCACAAAAACAGGATGGTAGTGATCTCACACAGCTCTGACAGTGTGTGCTCACATCTATGTGTAGCCATTCATCCAAATTTTAACAGAGTGGACAGTGAAATCCTGTAAATACAGAGTGATAAGGAAGAAAAAAAAATCAAACCTGCTTTAAAACCCAGCAACACAACTGTAGCTGTACTTTACAACAGCAACACTGCTTTAACAAAAAAGCAAAACAGCACGACCTATTTTAAAAATTTTTGTTAGTGCGGTCTAATTCGCTCTCGGGGTACTGAGGTCACACACAGAACAGCTGTGGGCATGCTGCGTTCAAGTCCACACCTATTGTGTTTTATGAGGAGACGCACAACACATGTCGTCTGTGCTTTAATAGGTAATATTTTCACGTACAACATTGTAGCAAAATCAGCAATATATTTGCTAATAAACCGGATTTCGACAAGAGTTGTACTTCTTATTATGAATTGTTGAAATAACTAATCACGTTTCAACTGGGGCATTGTTCAAAACAATCGGGAAATCACTTCATTAGCCCTACAGAGTGATTACTGTCAAACGTCGAAAAAAAAAAGAGAAGTCACGTTTTTTTACAGAAGAAACAATCCCCCGCTGACTTTCAGAGCTGCTACATGACTTTCTACTTCGAGGACCGTGATAGAAATGTAGTGGAGTGAAAAGTACAATATTTGTCTTTCAAATGAAGTTAAAGTCATAAGTTTCCAGAAAAAATAATACTCAAGTAAATTACAGATACTCAAAAAGTGTACTTAAATACAATACTCAATTAAATGTACTTAGTTACTGTCCGCCTCTGATTATAAGATATATATATATATATATATATACAAAAATCTTGATGTTCTAAACCAAATGTACAAATTTACTTAATTTGTAAGTCTTTAAAATTTCAAATGCACAAACATTTGTTTTTCAGAATCTGTTTATACATTAATATTTCACATATTACTTTCTATCCAAATGTAAATAAATGTATGTGTGCTAAAACTACACAATCAATTTGAAACCATATAGCACTTTATTTACAGTCCTCTTCCGCATGTACATACTGTGTACTTGTTATAGTAATTACAATAACTGGGTAATAACTAGGGACTAACCCTGAACCTACCCCTAAACCTAACTCTAACCCATGTTTTTAAACCCTTATATATCCAGTCCTTTTTAGTTAATACACTGGTAACACAGGTAGTCCATCCTGTAAAATAGTGCAACTATATAAACAAACTTCCGAAGTCATGTTGAAGTAAAATTGAGTTTCACAGAGGCTCTTCTAATTTTTTGTTTAGTTTGCCAGTGATGTGTGGGTGTATTTATGGATCTTGGCAAGTGAGCACCATATGATGAGCATGCACACTATGCAGTGACAAACAGTAGGTGTCTGCCAATGTCATGACTCACCATGAAACACATCGCTTGCATTCCCATGCATTCAGAACAATTATGAATCGGTGAGTGATTCTGAGACAATGACACTATGTGCATGAAACATCTGCTCCAGGCGTGACACATCGTATCACAACAAACAGGAAACAGACGGCTGCAGTCATCTATATAGTGGAGGTTGGGGTAAGTTGTCACACATTTCACTCCAGTGAATGTTTCTCAGGGTGGGTTTAATTTTGAAGGTCAACTTTTCTGTAAAAACGAAACCTTAAATTCTTCATTATTACTCAGAAAAAAAGAGAAACAGTTAATTTAATGTAATATTGAATGAGACCATGTGTGGGCTTGCTTTTCTGTGTGACAACTTGCCCCGGTCTCTCTTAAGCTTACAAATGAAAAATAACTTCTTTTTATTTCTCTTTTCATTTTATTTACTTATTAATCACTGTCTGAAAAATTATGATAAACACGCGCACTGGAAATAAAATCTCATACGGCGGTAGAAGAAAATGTTGTTTATCCTGAGAAAGAATGCATTTTCATAATGTTCTGAATGACGCTTATCACTTGCCTTGCGAGAATCTGAAGCAACAATTTAACTGAAAGCCTGAAATTACTTTCACCATACAAGACTGAAACACACACAGTCCTTAAATTTAATTATAGGTTAATTTCAAAAGGCCTCCCTGGAGTATCAGACAGTGGCAAAAATTACTAGCCATAATTTGAAAATATTTAGACGCTTTAAATTAATTATTTTGTATGCATGACTTTACCGGCAGCGAAAGACAAATTCTACTTCCTTACACAGTATGTTCATTTAAGTGAAAATATTGAGGTCAAAATCTCTGCAGACTGCAGTTTGCAGAGCAAGATGAAACAGCGGTCCCCTGACGAGTAAAGGTGGAAACTATGATAAATAAAATATTATGGAGATGGCTCTCTAATATTGCATTGTCACAATCAATTTCCTATTACCCTTCTCAATTTTGATATGGAGTGTATTATTTGCTGCTGAAATTCACTTTATAAAGCCAGAGACTCCAGTTTACATATAAACTGCTCCTGTTTCTTCTCGGGGCCCCGAGAATGAAAAGCCCATGGCTATGAGGAATGAATTGCACATTTGAGATGCAATTAGGTTAGCATGTATACGGCAAAGCGCAATCCTTCTCACCGCCGCTCTTTCTGCCGTCGCAGCGCTTGTCACAGGAAGTGAACTACAGCCGGAACCAAATTGAATCAAATCAGCTAGCGGCCCTCCGATTAAACGAGCGAAAGCCAACAAAATGATTGTCATATTTTTCCAGAGCGGCGCACTGATCTAAAAAGAGATCATTTTTAATAACGGCAAATCGTGGGCTGCGTATTAGTATATTAAACAGCGAAACGTCTTGGCATTGAGATGAACTGTTTCCACTTACAAGACATGACATGTTGTAAACTCTTAGCGGGTTTCTCTCACACTCTTGCCTTCCTGAATGACATCATTAGCGTGAGGAGAGAGAGACCCTGTTAGGACGGAACGCTGACAGGAAGTGTGCGCACACCGATGTGACGGCAGTTAATTACTCTGTTGGCACCTCTTTCTCAGAGCGAAAAATGAGGGAAATGGGGGTCACGTTTTTCACAAACGGAGAAGAGCGGTGTTTAATGACGTGACACCTGGTTTAATGTAGTATGCAAGAAGGTGACAGAGAGAGCGAGAGAGAGAGTCAGAGGTAAAGAGAGGCTGCCGATGGATTCAGAAATGTACAGCACGTGCAAATGAAGTCGCGGGAAAGGCTGGAAAAGAGGGTGTCGTGGAGAAACTGGGAATCGACACTGAAGAATTGAAGGTGCGAAAAAGAAAGAGATATGAGGATACGCACCACACACACACACACACACACACACACGAGTTCACTCGGTCCTTTGGTTTGGTAAAGTACAAATTAAGTGACAAAGATCAGACGGGTCAGATCCATGGTGTGAAAAAAAGCTACATCTACATCTGGTAGTCATAAGGTGACAATAAAGAGTATTGAAATCTTTAAAAGTACAGCTCTGTGATTTGACAGTAACTTGCATTCTATAAATTCACAATAAATGCTATGCACAATATGAAAAATTATAAATAGATTAGTAGTTGGACACATAACCTGCCTATAAACTTTTTCTAAGAATTATTATCATATTTTAACATTCACTGCAAGCATTATAAGGACAAAAAACTGCTTGCATAATAAATATGTAAAAAAGAAAAAAGAAAAAAAGAAGAATCAAAATGCATCTGAGATGTGAATCACATTTGCAGGATGTCAACTTTCCAAAAGTATTTAACAACCCAGATAAAGAAAAGCAAAGACTATACTATAGGAAAAAAAAAAAAAAAAAAAAAAAAAAAAACAACAGAGCATTTTTAATTTGGTTATATTTTAGTATTTATTATATTTGTTCAAATAAAGAATGCCTTAACCGTAATTTAAGATCAGACAGTGTACAATCGACTCACTAAATCACTAAATTAATATCACGGTGAAACAACTTGGCACATTTCCTGAAGCATTTTCCTTAACTATATATGTTCAGACGAGTATTCTATTTTTCTCCATCTGTCAGTACAAGCCGCCTTATCAGTGCCGTAAATCTAACATATATCCTTTACCCATAATTCCCCCTCGCCGTGGGTCATTTGACTTCAGGGCTAGAAAAGAAAACGAAATGTGAGTCATTGCGAGAAAAAAAATAAAAAGAGCGAAACAAAGAACAGGGCAGTTCATATTTTGTGACAGGCCCTTTCCACATGAAGTGCTGGGGTTGTGTGGAGGAATTATGACAGACTGGTTTTCACAGCTCCACCAAAGCCCACAGAGTCCTGCAAAGTGCTAATAGACTTCCCGTCAATGTTGACCTTTTAATACCACAAAACCCCGGCACACATGGATCACTTTCGGAGACAGAAGAAGAAGAAGAAAGAAAGAAAGAAAGAAAAAAAAAGAAAGCTCGGCCTTTACTAGGCACTTTTAATATGCTGTCATCCACAAAATCATATAAAGGCCTTTATTTTATGCTAAAGGAAAAACTAATAGGAACTGAATTTTGAAATGTCATGTTTCACCATGATTTGTGTTTAAAATGGTGGCTGGATCAGTTGGTAGCGAATATAGTCAGTTAACTTCCTCTTCAAGAGGAAACTAGATATATCTGAACTCATTCAGGGATTAAGGGAGCTGAAAGCTGTGTGTGTGTGTGTGTCTACTGAATGTGTAAGAAACAGCTAGTAGGGGGTTGTCACAATTCTTCTACGTCTGACTGTATGTGTAACCACTCGCTGTGACCAACCTATTTCTTGCTCTTTCTGTCTGTCTCCCTCTGTATCCAATTAGAATGCTGTCATACACTCAAATTTGACAAAGAATGCCAAAATCCACCATGCGAAAGCCAAGTCGCCAGGCCAGTTTTCATATTATAGGCGACTCAATACTGCTAAAATATCAGCCTTAATCAAACCTCTGACAAACTAAAGGTAGCTCAGACCCAACACATTCACACATACTATCCAAAAGGGGTCTTCCAATTGAATTGCATTGTCAGTAGAACTTCATATTGCAGATCATCCATTTATAAAATGAACACACACAGAGTAAGACAATCACAAAATGATTAAATGGGGGACTTCAAGGGGTTAAAACACTTAAAATAAAAGCACTTGCATGAACTCTACCACTAAGAATGTACATTAAATGAGTTACAAAGTTACCCAAATCATAATTTTTGCTACTAAAATGACTAAACAAATTTATTTCTCACCTTCTCGATGTAAAATTCAATTTCTTGTATTCTTGTGAAAGTTTGCATGAAAAGCTCAGCATATTTTATATAACCAATTCAATGTCTTGCAACTATATTTTCAAAACACTTTGGGGTTTATTTCTCCAGACTTAACGATTAACAAATATTAATAAAACTAAATTATTAAAACTAATATATTCCTATATAAATGTAAATACTATTATCTATATATAATCTTTTTTTATGATGTTAATATTATAATTTCATATATTATATTCTTAATGGTTTTAATGTTGCTAATGTATAATTTGAAATTTAATTAGATACTAATATACTATTCCTACCCATAGCTTCCCAAAAATACAGCTTTTGATTGTTACGAATGGACAATTCATTATTAGTTGATATTTTTATTTATAAGCCCCTTTTTTCCTATCAAACATATGAACAGACCATTTCAGAATCATCCACCACAACCTGTATTGCAACCCTGATCAACTTAAAACCTGAAGTTTATCGACAACAAGTTTAACTAGTTTTCTGTGTTTCACTGTATCATTTAATGCATTCTTTTCTTCTATGGATTTTCCAATTTGCATCATCTATTGTGAAGGTGTTGTGAATGTAAAATGAATGTGTGATGTTGGACACACAGTTGGACTGTTACGTCAGAGGATAGCAGGTGTCTGCCTTGTGTCTGTTTAGCATAAGCACCCGGCTAGCGCACACACACACACACACACACGCGATTCTCTGTCAGCACGGGCCCCTGAGGCAGGTGTGGCCCCACATGCAGGCGGCTTCAAAAAATGGCCCCAAAATCAAATGTTGGTGCTCCACGGCTGTCACTCCTCATTCCCGCTTGTCAGAAGTTCTCCTTCACTGCTCATGGACAACATGGGGGTCAAAAGAGCAAGTACAACGGGCCAAACCATCCTTTTTTTTTTCTCTTCTCCTCTCAGCAGACACTGAACTCAGAAATGACAGGAGAGGCTGGGTTAAAACCAGCTGCCAGAAAAACAAACGCTGCAGAACGAGTGAAGGGAAGGAGAAAAAGTAACTCACGTCCATTCTATCTCATTTCTTTAGCGGGGGATGTGAGAAACACTGGGATTGTACTCTGACAGCCAGGGAAGCAAAATGCCAAAAGTGTCCCTAACACCACACCGAGGTGGGAACGAATGCTTAACTTTGGCTTTGTGAGCAAAAGTCACATTTATCCTGACTAAATTAAAACAGTCATTTTCGAACTGCTTTGCTTCAGGAGATTTTACATTGGACATCAATTCCAGGTGACCCACAGCACCGGAATTGTTTATTGTGTGAAATTGAGTTTCGTGCTCTCAGCAGCCAGTAATTCACCACACAAAACACATTGTGGTCTGCACAATGTAATTTTAATGTAGTGTTTAACGTAGTTTTCTTTTTACCTAGATGGTTTTGTTAATGCTTTTTTGAGGATGAGGGCACATCTGTCCATGTTGTAACCTGTCTGATTTGACTAATTTGTTTCTACCAAGTATATATGACAAGCAGACTCATCAGATGAGAACCACACTATAAAAAAAACAATCTTTAAAATGCATTTAAATGCACAAAGAACTGTGCATTTAAAAGTGAAAAGCCATAAATCTGACTATGTTTTATTTCAAATCTGTGAATGATGTCGATGTTTTCAGAGTGACTGATTCGATAATTAAAGGAAAGAAAGAAGACTGGCGCAACTATGTACACTGCAGAAAAAGTAACTGAATGAATATAGACTCAATTAGACTTATTTGAATAACTGGAATGAATGAAAAACCCCATTCTGTGCTCTTCTTCGCTGATCATGACAGCTCAAGAGCGGCCTCTGACTATGTGTATGAATGATCATAAAATAATTTAAAACAAGGAAGAACCTCTAAAAAACACTAACATCGTCGGCACAGTTTTGTGAAAAATGGACAACAATGATGATAAAACATACAGGTAAACATACAAGCATCCATAATTTTTTTTTTCAGACGAAAAGCCCTAATGGATAAAAAAAACAATGAAGTGGCTGACGCGCGTGAATGATTGAACAGGTATGTGCGTCAATGTTTCAATATAAACCCCTTTTTGATTTCGCGCTTGATTTGTACATCTGTCACAAATTAATATACTACTTTTTTTTTTTTTGTCATAAAAGTGATTTCGAAACTGAAGCCTTATACTAGGCTTATACTAGACTGATAAACATGTCAGTGATGTACAGTTTGTAAGCATTCATTATTTTTGACTGTAAAATAGACAGTAAACAGAAACAATCAGAACTCATTATTGGGGACGTCACATATAATGCGAGATCTTGGTTGATGTTAACAGGAATTGTAAGCAAACACAATCCAATCATTTGAGTCTGCTCATTTACTAACATATTTCGTTTCACTCTAAAATTTGAAGTATTACAGAATAAAATGATTTGCAAATGCTAATTAATGTTGACTTGAACAACAACATATAACTTATGCAAAGCCTGTAAAATGTGGGATAAAAAACATATTAGGCATATTGAGAATTTATTAGATATTATTTTGCCAGTGTGTGTGGCCTTGGTTAGCAGAAAAACAAAAAAAAACAAATCAAAGATGACTAAACTTATATGAAAGACTGTGAGTTATAAATTTGATTTGATGATTCATGGGCAATATCATGTTGATCATGCCAAGTTTGATTTCATGTTATCTGTAAAAATTATTTGAGTTATGCTGTCAGTGTGACGCTTTCACTTTACCCTGAGTTCCTATTCTATCTATTTGCTTTTTACAATTATATTTTGGATTTCCTCTTTCTTTCTATCTCGTATGTCAAGATTGATTAGCTTGCACTTTTTGCTGCTTATGTGGGATAAAGTCACACCCCGAGCAGTTGACCCCAGATCTCAACGTGTTGACACCTCTGTTCTATTCATGAGGTTCAATTAGATTCAAGCGCACCACAGGCCTGGCAAACAAGGGGCCGGTCGGAGGAGACGGGCCCCATATCAAACATGCTCCTCAGGCTGAAGAGTGGGTAAATGTCAGAGGGGAAAGTGTTCCCGGATAACCTGCACGCACATTCGCCAGTCTAATTAACCCAGAGCCGGAGAACGGGGGGGGGGGATATGACAAAAGAGCCGTGATGACTTACATCAGCGGTACATCTGCTACTCTACACATTTGCCTTCTAGGGATGCTGGTAATGTCAAACTCAAATAGCAAAAAAGATAGAGGGGTGTTCAAGAAAGAGACCCAACAGGATTCAAATATAACCCTGTAATCATACATTTTCATTAAAACTTGCAAATAAATTGCTCATCAATTCCCATGAATAGTATAACTGACTTTTGGACAACAAAACCACTTTTTTAGTGTTGTTTGAGCTAAATTATATAATTATTGTCAGATTTTATTGCTGATTTGGAATATAATACAGATTTTGTCAAATCACGTTGACTCATTTTTCAGTCTTAACATTATCTAAACTGTATGTGCAGCTGTCACAAATGTTTTATGGGACATCAACTCTATTGCATGTCTGCCAATGTAATAACTCATCCAAAACATTTAATTTGTGCTGCACAACTGAACAGTTAATTGTCTAGTGCCACCAAAATGAAATGTTTTATGATCATGTGAGTCACACTGGACCTTTTTGTTGACGCTGACTGTCAGTTTTGTCTAGCTGAATGTTGTTTTATGTCACACTGTGCTTTTTAGATACAGATTTTAAAAGCAGGTAAAAGTTTACAAGAAAAAGTCAGTACTGTAGTACACAGAAAAACAATATGCACCTATGTATGTATACAGGACGAATAATTTTGTCTGGCAGAGTTTGATAATTGGAGAATTTTGCATGTGATAAAGTTGATAAGAGACAATTTAATTAGAAATCAACTCATCAGTTTTGATCAACAAGCCATGTGCATTTAGTAATTGTGCAAATTGTATACAGTTGTGCTTACTCTTTTGAAAGCATGTGCCAAAACTTTGAGTTTGCTTAAATGAATAAGAAATTGTGAACAAGAAAGATATCTCATTTCATGTACTCATCAAACATGAGTATTTGTATGGCAATTATTTAAATATAGCAATCGCCGAGTGCATTTCCAAGATGGCCACCAAGTAAACCCCTTTCCTTAAAAGGAATTTAGCTCATTCGAATAGCTTGTTTTGAAAACACGCTACTGTAAAACATGTTCTTTCCTAATTTAAAGGTGTGCATTAGGGCTGTGCAAAAAATCGAATGCGATTTTCATGCTCATCTCGTCAGTAAAGCTGATTCTGTGATTAGTAGTAAATCTCCAGCATGTGCTTTCAGATGGAAAGCCATGTAATTTTTACTAACATTTACTACACAGAGCCGTAGTTCACTGACAAGCTAAACAAAATCGCGTTCATAATCGGCAATGAATCGCCTGCGATTTTGCGTAGCTTGTCAGTGAACTACGGCTCTGTGTAGTAAACGCCGCTCCATCTGAATGCACGTGCTGGAGATTTACTACTAATCACAGAACCGGCTTTACTGACGAGATGAGCATGAAAATCGCATTTGATTTTTTGCACAGCTCTAGTGTGCATGAAAGTTACTAATACTGTTGTAGCCATGGAGATTTTTTTAATATTTTAATATTTCTTCCACTTTCTAGTCCATGTTAGAGGCTGAATAAACTGTCCAGAGCAACTGCATCACTCACAGATTGATAAACATCCAGTAGTTTCTTAAGCGGCCACTGTATGCATTTCTCTGAGGCGCTGAGGGATTTGACGGGGCACCACTGACACTTCGTCTTTCATTCTCTCTTTCCATCATAGCTGTGAACTCCACCTCTCGCTCGCACATCTAGTTTTTTTATGATATTAGATTCATGATAGTTGTCAGGCCTAGTCTGAGTGTAGCTTTTTTTCTTTGTAATATGTATAAGGTTATGTGACATCACCAGTCTTGATATATTCGCTTTTCTTTTGATCGTTTTGGGTTGAGGGTGTCAGGTTTTTTTGCCGCCCGGCACTTGACACACTTTGTGCAGGGGGCAGAAGGCTCGGCACTCGCTCTCCTTTTGCTCTTGTCCATCGGAAAAAAGAGAAGGTGGCAAATTAAACTGTCAAAATGGAATTGTTCTGTCATCAGCATACCTTCAGCCTCACTCCTGTTGCAGCATCAAGCGTGTTTCTAATTCTGCATCTTCTGCACTTGAAATTTCAGAGGAAGGCGAGCAATGCATGCGTGATGGACTGTATGGGATGTCGGGAAAGAGTCAGACATGAAGATCGCTGAATGACAGCCAGGAATAGTTAGAGGTGAAAAGAACTTGTAGCCGCAGGTCACGACCCTTTGCACCAGGTTAACGCAATGATCCTTTTCAAGACAGAGAAATAAGCCTTCCTGTGGGAAGAATCAGATTTGGTTAATCATTTAAAGAGGTTAAAAAGGTTTGCCAGGCCTTTGAGCTAAAATATATGAAATGTGACCCTGGAGCACAAAACCAATCATAAGTAGCTCGGGTATATTTGTAGCAATAGCCAAAAATGTATTGTATGAGTCAAAATTATAGATTTTTTTTTATTCAAAAAATCATTAGGATATTAAGTAAAGATCATGTTCCATGAAGATATTTTGTAAATTGCCTACTGTAAATATATTAAAACTTAATTTTTGATTAGTAATATGCATTGCTAAGAACTTCATTTGGTCGACTTTAAAGGCAATTTTCTCAATATTTAGATTTTTTTGCACCCTCAGATTCCAGATTTTCAAATAGTTGCATTTTGGCAAAATATTTTCCTATCCTAACAAACCATACTCAATAAAAGCTCAGATGATGTATTAATAAAAAAAGAAAAAAAATCAATTTAAAAAATGTGACCCTTTTTTGGGACCCCTGGAACCCAAAAACTGGTTTTGTGGTCTCCGGGTCCCAAATATAGTCTGTTCATCAAAGAAAAATCACATTCTCATCACACAACTCTTTAGTGTCCATTTTTCCCCCTTTCTCCGCTGCTCATGTCAGACAAATATGAATATTTTATTATAATTATAAAAAAAGGAAAAATATTATCTATATATCTATCTATCCTAATCTATTCCGTTCTAATGTTGTTCTAGCATCACCTTCATAACATTTTAATATTGTAATATTGAAACATTAAAACTTGTTTGTTTGTAACCTAATAGTTTTTAAAATGAATTTAGAAAAAAATATAAAAAGTTGTCATTGTCATTGTGGTTAAAATTATTCTTACACACACTTATTCTGTGCATTTTGTTTTAAGGGTGTTTAGATATTATTTGAAAAAACAATGTATGAGTAATGAAAATTTGGGGGAAAATGTGCTTAATTAATGTGCGAAAAATCTTAATTGTCTTTTCGTGAGCCTCACCCAATCATTACTCTCATAAGACACATGATCCAACTTCAAACACCGCAAACCGCAGTCTAATAAAGACACGTCCATCCCTTGTTCCACAGCAGCTGACCTGGACAGGGAACGTGTCCTCTCAGGGCCTCCCGTCCCTGTGCTAACAGACAGCGATTTGTGGGGCGGATAAAGAACATTGTGAATAAGGAGGAAGCCAGGCATCTTGCTTTAAGTCTTGTCCATGTCAGCAGCACAATTGCTTTACAAATCCCACCATGAAGACCTCCGTATTACTCTCTCCATACAGCCCACCCCACCGGCTCACACCTTGATTACTCTTAAGGGAAGGTAATCTTCAGCATACACAAATACCAGCAGTCAAACCCAAAGCTAAGACCCGCACGCATGTACACACTCACAGTTGACTATGGCAAAAAAACCCCTCAATAACAATCCCTTACCGTGTGATCATTTTCACATTGTCCCGCTCCAACATGATTTTGGGTGTGCACTAACAAGCAGCGCAGTTGCCCCCTCCTCTCCGGACCGCTCCTCCTACCGCAAATTATCTCATTGCCCTTTCAGTGGTGGTTGTGGCTTGCTTATGGAGTGTGCCGATAAACCTAGCGCACATGCTTGAGCCACATTAACTCTGACCCGTACACCAGCAATTCCATCCCCTCTTTTAGGTATGAAGGATATCCTGAGAAGCTTAGCCAGCCTCCCGCTCGCTATTACGATATGTTATTACTGGTTTTCGTTGGAAACTGTTCTCCCGTGACACTCCACCACGCAGTAAACACAGCACACATCACCCTGGGAAAGAAAACTTTCAAATGTGTTTTCGACTGCCTAGTATGTTCGGTAATTGTGCTTGTGATTTATCGTCATTCGCGGCCAAGGGTTTTTTTATTTTATTTTACTAGTTTCAGCGTGTTGCTTAGAGTATCCACATCACATTAATTGTGTGTGTGGGACTCTAGTAGTTGTTAACATGATTTGCATGTAACAAATCAATTCACAAATAGTTGGTTAAAGGTGGTTAATAGTTGGTTATTTAAAAAATCTTGTTTGTCATAAACTAAAAGTCAATTTTGGTAAAAACTTAGCACAAAATTAAAAAATTAAGTAAAAAAGTATACAGCCATTGAAGTCTAAATTACTAGAACCACAAACCCATCATAAATTTGATAAAGGATGCGGGGTACAAATAAATATAAAATTAGATGAAAATCAAACTTTGAATACAATAAATAACTAGGTGTATAAAGAAACTAAACTTATATAAATGAATTATAACACTTACCATCAGTGTCAACACTGCTATTGAAGTACCCAGGTTATAAATAGTATGTGTATATAACTCAACCAAGATATTAGATATGAAACGACCTTAACTTATTTTATTTCATTTATACTTTTCATTATACATTTTTACGTACTAAGATTTCCAAAACTAAAATAAATCTGAATAGAAATATTAAAAAAGTAATAAACTGAACACACATCATAACAAACTTCCTAAAACCTTTAGAGTTTGGTTAATACTAAAGCAATTTAATTATTAAGTTAATTAATCTCAATTAAAATCAAAGCTAAGAAATGAAAGCTAATTCAAAATATTAATTGAATGAAAAATACAGTAAGTATATTCATAGTCAACACTATCTGCAAAATAATGTATTTGCAATGCATTCTGGGATTACCTTACATACAATGCTGCCTTAGAATTTGTCCAAAATCTTAGTAGATAGCAACATAGTGCTTCCTATAAGGCTTCCCACACTCACTGAAAACCTGAAAATATGATTTTCAATCATGGAAAAGTTGAAAGGCATGTCAATTTCTATTGTAGTGTGACTACAAGATTTCATATAATAATTAAAAAAACCTAAAATCACTTACTTGTTTTGGTTGCTAAAAATCATCCTTAAGTAATCATTTAACAAAATATGTGTGAAGCTAACGGCTACCCAGTGTTATAATAGCCTTTGAGTGCCTTAAAAATGCTTTGTAGGTGGGCAGTATGCTAGGTTTTTAGTCCGAACTAATGACCAGGATGGGATCCAGATTCATCGTAAGAAAACCACACAGAGCAACCAGACTCATAATTAATAGCTACTTGTCAAAAACAGTCGAAAAATTTTTTTCTAAGCCCGCCATCTGCATCTGCATACATGATCGGCGACCCAACACTGTGCAGGTCAAATATTCGTCCCTGAGAGTGGTTGCATTTCAGGCTTCCCTCTGGATGATTGTGAAGTCCTCTATACAAACGTGCGCGCCATTGGTCTCAAGTGGCCAGGGAAAGAGAGAGAGAGAAAGAGGGAGGGAGAGAGGAGTACGGTGGCGGTTTATTCAGCATACGGGCAAATGAAATCTCCAGCACGCATAGGTGAGCTCCCGCAAGACTGCGCTTGAGATTCATAGACACTGTGCATATGAGAACTCTGAAACAGAGCGGAGAGCCGGGTCGCCCGAGTCAAGAGTGTTTGGAGCCGCGGAGAGTGCTTTATTAAAGATGAATCGAAGACAAATAAAATGAATGTCAGCACACATGTTCAATTACAGCCGTTTGCCATGGTGCATTGAAGTCGAGCGGGTGCTAATCACACTAATCGATATGTAAATGCAAAGTACACCAAACGGCACGGCCTCCTGTGACCGTACGCCTATGTTTAAGCTACATTCAAGTCATTAAACACAGGTTTCTCTCACATGCTGGAATGCAAGTTGTGACATTTATTTGAACTCACCAGAATAGAAAGACATGAGGAGAGGAGAATAAATAAAAGTGACATTTTCACCTGGCCTGCAATATACTGAAGTTTTAATGAATCAGGAGGGTTTGTAGGTTTTGTAGACAGACAGAAGGACTTTGGGAGCTCGCATTCATATTATAGGATGTTGTTTCCTGATTGATCCATTGTCAATGTCTCAAAAATAAACAGAGGAGAGGAGGAGTTTCCTTAAGAGACCAACCAATAGGCTGCAGTTTATGATTTATTTGATATTGTTTAATTGTCCAATAACTGATACATGGAAACATTTAACCCTTTAACTGTCACCGTCCTGCTAGCGGGACGCTTAAGTTTACTTCAATATATTATGATTAAATCCTAATCTAATCATAGCAAATTATATATCTTTTGAAAGGTCTAAGACTCCTAAATAATTTTGTACAAAAACATTGGTAAAATATCTATGTAGGAAAAGTAATAGATTAATTTATGACAAGAGTGCACCTCAAAAATCAACATCATAACAGGAGTTCTGACCTTTGTCAAAAAAAATCTTCTTTGTTGCCTTTTTCTCGATCACACTTCAGAAATCATCACAAATTATATATCAATTGAAAACTTTAAAATAACTTATGAAAATGGTACATCAATATCATGTTACAAAATGTTTTCGTTCATGAATTATAAAAACTTAAGTTTGGATCGTGCACTTTCACGTCTATGTTCAAAAATGTGAGTGACAGTTAAAGGGTTAATATATCATTATTAGTATTATTATTATTATCAATGCCATTATTTCTATGCAAATTATTTTGCACTTTTATTTTCATTTTTGAACAGTTTCTAACTGTTACACATTAATTATTTCCTTTATTATTGTTTCCTTGTAAACACACTAAATCATTGCATTTATTGTAAACTAGATATTGAAGAATTAATAATGGATCCCTCTATTTTTGTTCTTGCTCATCAAAATCCCTCACGTAAAAATATTGTTATAATACACATTTATTATTATTATTATTATCATCATCAGTCAAACTAATTATCAGTCTATCATGATCACTCCCATAAAGCATTATTATAATTAATAATAATAATAACAATAATAGTAGCAATAATAATAATAACAATACTATTTATTTATTTAGTTATTTACATACTGATCTAAGATAAACTAGCTTAAAAGAAATTTGTGAAAAACAAACTACAGAACACATTTTCTCTTTGGAATTATCGTTCTCTCTTGTATTCTTTCTCTCATCTTTCGTACCTCTTTTTCAGAAGGAGGGATTGTATCTTAAGTATGTTGTAATACAATACAATTTACAGTTTTTTTCTGGAGAATGAAGTGCCGTGCTCTGTAGATCTTTGGTGCTCTGGGACATGTAAACCCCTTTTTTTAAACTCCAAATTCACAATCGAGCCTGCTGACCTGCAAGTTCCCTCAGCGTCCCCTTAACATGACAAGCGTCTTACTGTGAGCTTTGGTAAATCATGCAAACAAGAGCGGAGAGGGACACGGGCCTCCCCTCTGCCTTCCACTGTGTTCTGAAAATTGATTTACAAACCGCAAAGATCCCAAGAATGAACCTGTGATACGTCAGAGAGAACACGAGGAAGCTGCCTTATGAATGTGAAGTCACATTGAGCGCTTGAGCCTTCATGACAAAACTAATGAGCATTCAACCTGCAATAAACCCGTCTAATTCAAAGAAGAAAATCCAAATTCTGTAGAATTTAAACTCTATATACAACATATGTGACATGCTGTTCATTACCACAGAAAATAGTTTGTTCATTTGTCAAAATCTATGGGGCAAGCATTGTAACTGGTTTAAAAGCAAGTGGTATGCTTGTATTTTTGTTAAAGTTCTTATTAATTTGTTTATTTGAGTTGTCATTTTTTTTAGGTGACTACTTTTTTAGGTGGATGAACCAGCCTGTTTTGTCCTAGGAATTACGTGGTCCTGACGGGAATTTAAAATTCAATATAACTTTGCACAGACAAGATCCTTAAGAGATTTTATCATGCTAGTCTCATGTACAGTGTTTAATTCTTTTGGTTATTCCTATGCATTGCTTTGCCTGATAGACTCCCATTGTATGTAGATGCATAATTGTTTTTTTCCAAAACACCAAAACCACAATGGAAGTTTTCATTTATCCAAAAACCGAAAATAAAGTTTGAGTAATTGAACTTGTAATTAAACAATATTGTTTCCATTAATAATTTTGTTCCTCCAAATTTATTTCGGCCTAATATTTTTGGTTGCCAAAATTTCGACACATCACTTATTGTAAGTGCATTACTGTAGGTTATATACATGTACATTGTAGGTTATTCTACAAGCGTGTCCTAAATGCTGCCAGTGGAGCTTAACATGCTTTGAACCTGTAAATAAGTAGTCTTTTGAATTCAAGGCCAAATAGCACAAAAAGAGCAGAAAGTTAGAAGGAAAGAAACTTGACATGACAACAAAGCCAATCCCAGGTCTGTGACACTAACAAAGGCTCACATCATTGATATGCTTGAACATATTTTACATTGGTAAAACACATTTGATATGCGCCGCTCCTATTTTAGTCGCATTTTAAGATGCCTTTTGTACATGTCTTCCTTACAAGCCTGCCAGAGCGCTTCTCTCCACCAACAAAAGCAGTTAAAATCAGTGATTGCTTTCAGAAACTTTAATTACGACTGGAAAATGGCATTCTTCCATAAAATAGATTCGGATTGTTTCAGCATTATCTACCGTGCAAATAAAATCTACTGTATTCCACATTATTCCCAGGATTAATCACTCTCCAAATTCTAATATGCTCTTGAAATGGTGAATAAAAAGCTGTCGCTGTTGTTGATGTGATGGAAGCTGTGCGTTTTCTCTTTCTTTCGTTCCAGTCTCTCTCTCACGCGCGCACACTTTGAGCTATTATTATGCATATCCAGGTAGAAAGTTAATTAACCCAAAGCTTAAGCTAATTATGATAGCAGAATGCTATCAACCAAACACTTTCAGTCAGACAGCTGTCCAGAATTTCATTTGCTAATCATTTGTCTTTTGGCGGAGCATATGGTAGGTTTTCATGCTATCAGAGGCACAACAAGCAGCTGAGAATCATTAACTAAAAACAATGTGCATAAAATCAGGGGTAGCTTTAGCCAGACAAAAAGCCAAATCCTTAGCCTATAAAAAAAATAATAATTGTTTGTCAGCCCTAGCCACTTAGAAATTTAAGCTGATAGCACAGTGTATGTGTGACTGGAATCCTTATACGCCAATGAATTGTTTATATTTATATGCAAATGAGGGGGCATGTTTATTGTTTATGCGTGCTATGTTAATAAGACAAGGGCCTATGCTGGAATATTTAAGACTGGTTGTATCAAAACACATTTTTCTATTAATCAATTAAATCCATTTTTTTTTCTTCACAGAACATTTTCATATTTGATGGTTGTAAGGTCATGTTTGTTTTAAAAGAAACACTTGAAAGTCTAATTAGTTTTTCACATGTGTTACAGGAGATGACACAGATGGACCGAATTAATTTGGTTCCCTCCATTTCCCGGAGACGGGAAGCACAAAGAGGCACACGCGGGGAACAACACGACATCGCGGCTGTCCTCCTGCAACCGCGCGCTTGCGTTTTCTGTCCTGAGGACAAATGATGCAAGGTCATGTTTGCCTTTAATCTTGTCAGCTTATGTGTGATGACATTTTAAATATTGCTACTATGACATATGCCCTGATAAAAGTGGAAGATAAGGTCTTAATGCGGTTTTCTCAAAGTGTGTATATCCATAAAGTTATGACAATTAGCAAAACTGTAGATTTTAACCTCTTGAATAAATTTGGTTTGCACTAAACTAGCTACATGAACATTTTGAAAAATGAACCATTCTGTCATCTTTTACTCACCCTCGTGTTATTCCAAACCTGTATGAGTTTATTTATTCTTTCTCTTTAATTGGCATGTGGTCACAAGTGTGTGTGTGTATGTGTGTTGGCTATTTGGATTCAAACTTGGCTTGTCAAGTTTTATAGCTGGACCACCTTAGTATAATCGTGACTAAAAGGGGACTTTTGAAATTATAACTGCAAATGTGACAATTTCAATTAAGAAAATTTTAGGTATACGCTCATATTTTAAAGGGGTCCTATTATGCTCTTTTACAAAGTCTTGATTTTGTTTTGGGGGTGTACTAGAACAGGCTTTCATATTAGGTTGTTCGAAAAACACATAATTTTTAACATATTTGACATTATTACAACACCTCTCTCCCCAGTCTGGCATGAACGGCTCGAATAGTTCCTGTATCAAATGAAGGCCCGCCTTCTGAAATACGAAATGTGCTGTGATTGGTTAGCTGGGCCAGTGTGTGCTGTGATTGGTTAGCTGGACCAGTGTGTGCTGTGATTGGTTAGCTGGACCAGTGTGTGTTGTGATTGGCAGCACTCGGCGCCTGGTTGGGAAATGTCCCGCCCCTTACCATAGAGCTTCTGTGTAAATATTGCGTCAATATCAAATAAATTTGTGTGCGATTTAAACCCGGATGATTGTAACCACTCTAAGTTTGTCTGCATTGGGAAAGCTAGCGTGTCTCTGACATAGTGATAACACTCGCTGCCTTCTCTAGTGCAGCTCAACCAGGTCTCGTCCCATTCGTCGATATTTGTGATATCACAAATCCCGGAAAATATGCGTTGTAGTCCAAACGAGTCATTCGTTGTAGTTTTTGATAAGTGATTTCAGCTGAATAAAATATCTTTTTTTGAGCTTTGTAGCCTTGCAGATCTTTTTTATGCTCAAACAGCAACATTACAGACTAACTAAAGTTGAAAAAGTGAAAAAGCATAATAGGACCCCTTTATGGGATAGTTCAACCAAAAATGAAAGTTCTTTCATTGCTCTCTCACGTTGTTGCCAACACTTTATTTCTTCGGTGAAGCATAAAGGAAGATATTTTGAAAAATGTGAAAAGTGTTTTTTTGGTCTATATAATGTAAGTCAATGGGCTGTTTGGACTCCCAACATTCTCCAAAATGTTTTGAAGAAGGAAAGTCATAGGTTTGGAATGACATGAGGGTAAATACTGTAACTCTTTTTGGGTGGACTAACCTTTTGAGATGAGTTTCATGTAATCTGATGATGCCAGGCACTTCTGTCAAAGAAGTTTATGTAAACATACAGTATGAATTTGTTATGTTTTTTCTTCTGACTTTTCTTTAAAGCTGCATGTAACCGCCAACTAACTCTTGTTTTAGTGCAGTGCCGTAGGACAGGTGGGTAGGTGGTTGTAGGAAGGTTGCTAGAAAGTAGTAGCAAGGTAGAAAGCAGGAAGCCAGAATTACCAGAAGGCCACATAATAAACATACAGAACTTTTACATGTTCATGCGTGTTATAAAATGCACATATACATAATTTAACCCCTGTGCACTTCACCGTACCCTCAAAAATTCCATCCAAATGAGAAAATGTGCTGGAAATAAGTGCCATTAGCTGGGAGTAAGGCTGAGTGATTGATTTCAGGATCTCTTCCCTGCACTCCTCTAGCATGTGACACGGATCTCTAAAAACATCTCCGCCTCGGACTTCACCGGCTAAATTGCCTCTGCTGGTGCCTTCACTCGCCAGCATTGGATGACAGATGAATTGATCGAAATATTGGAAAATAATATCCTGCCCAAACTCGTTGAACCTTGATTTCCAGTCTTTTGAATTTTTCATACGGGAACAAAATGAAAAACGGTTTTGATGCGTTTTTCCTTCCTCCCTTTCCTACACAATTATGTAGTGCTCATTTGCAATAAGGTCGGCCCATACATCAAACGCTGTGTGCGCTGTAAACAGAATGTGGCGCTTTTTTTTTCCCAATGATCCCAAATCATTCTAAGCACAGGAAGTCAAGTAGGGAGTCTATTGGCTTGAAAATAATGTTGCCGAGCATCAATAAATCTATAAATCTGACACTGCCCTTCAGGGCCTCATTAGACACAGAAATCTTTATTACGGGTAGTGTTGCTGGTATCAGTTAAAAGAAATCATCTTTTGAAGCTTGTCAGAGAGATTGAATTAGAAGCATATGCCAGAGGAAGAAGGCAGAATAATTTGAAGATCCTCTTTAAGCTGATGAAGAATTGGACACTTTTCAGGCTGCTTGAGAAATTTAGCCCTGATTTAATTAGATATATTAAATTGGATGATGCTGTTACTTTTTTCTCAATATTTGAAGTGGATCTGATGGTAAGGTAGCAAGATATAGTCAGACTCCCTCTATAATGTGCTCTTTAATTTGGGCTTGACTAATTTAAATCTAAAATGCAGCCTTGTTGTCTACAGCCTACATAGGGATCCTCACAAGTGACTGATTAGGAGCGCTCTACATAGGCAGCGATTAGGGAAACTCAAATCATTGAATTCTTTACATTGAAGCATAACATAAAAATATAATATAGTATAATAATACAGATATTAATTAAATATTAATGACAAAAATATGTAATCTAAAATAATATTATCATACAGCTTAATTAAATATTGACTTATATGTGTGTATTGCACCCACACACACTGTTAATCATTAATACATTTATCAACATTTTTCCACTTTATTCACTGAGCTTGTTGCCGTGCATTCTGGGATTCCTTCTGTATGAAGGATACATGCGATGCTACCTTAAAATTAGTGGTGGAAAAAAATTATAAAATAAATAAAAACTTAGACATGAGTGGCCTGTAACCCCTTTAAAATGTTGTGTATGTAGTCAGCTCACTAGGTTTTGTAACAGAGCCTCTGCACGTCTCTCTCTCCATCTGCGAAGTGAAGTTTCAGTGACGGATGTTTGTGGCAGGAAAGACCTCTGTCACAGGAAAATGAGGTGATCTATCATTTTAAGATATGGTCTTCATATACTGTTTACTCGGAGATATCACTTGCCTCCAGCCAATTTTGACTGGGGACATTTTGTGATATAGCAGTGATTTGTATGGTATCACAGCAACAATAAAAGCAACCCCTGAACTGAAAACAACAACACATAGACGAATACACCCTTTAGTTTCTGCTCTCCCGCCGTGTTCGTACAATTTCGAGAAGTCCTGCTTATATGCCGAAACAAATCGCATCCTGGCTGCATTTTTTCTCTTGCTTCTAGGTGAATTTCCAACACATCCAAACTGATTTGCCTTATAAGGATCCTTCCTATTCAGTGGGCAATATAAGTGGTCTGTGCTAGAAGCCACCCAGCAGTCTTGTTAAAAGCAGAGATGCTAGTGACAATGTAAAGTACAGGGTTTCTCTTTTTGCTTTTCTGCTACACCGGCTAGATATGTGTAATGACTGTGATAGTGTTGAACCATGCACATTTCCCCCCATCTATCACACACACACACACACACTCGTGGGCCTGTATATCCTCAGCCCCAACATCATCTTCTCTCAGCAGTTTTATTTGTCCCTGGACGCTGGGAATAGCGAGAGGGCTCTAATATAGGTGTGCTGGTGATACTACAAACTTACTGTAGTCGCTGTACAGCTTTATGATTGGTGTGGTATCAGACTAGACAGATGCATCTGGTCTAAATCTAATTCAGCCTCCTGCTTTGTTCTTTTTGGTGATTAGGAGTTCTTCTGGGTGCACCTGTGGGTGGACTTACATGAGATGCGTGTAGAAAACCACAGAAAACTCATTTCTGCATCCCATTCAAAAGGTTCTATACATCTCCCATTATGTGTATTGTGTCTAATTTGACAATGCTTTTATCTAAAAAAGAAAAAAGAAAAAGCGAGTTAATCAAGAACATTGTCAGGTCTTAATTTGCACCAGAATGAAAAAGAAACACATGAGAACTTGTATTTTGCATTATGTGAAAATATAAAAAATATATAACTTTAATTTAATTTAATTCATTTCATTCATTCATTCATTCATTTATTCATTTCATTCATCCATCCATCTTCCTTCATCATAAGAGTTATTATTAGTAGGTAAATACGGAGCTCAATTAAATGCGTGCCGAATATAAAAAAAAATATCTTAAAAGTTTTACATGGATCTTTAATGCTAAGTGTTTTTTCCCCCCTTAATTATAGTTAGCAAAGTAAATCTACGATAGATTCAGGTGGATAATGTAAATAATAATAAAATAATTAATAAGATAAAACTATTTTTGGGGGGAATGTTTAATGTGATGAAAAGTAATGCCTATCTCTCTCTCTCTCCTCTCTCTCTCCTCTCTCTCTCTCGCTCTCTCTCCTCTCATTAAACAAAACAAAAAAAAAAAAAAAAAAAAATATAATATATATATATATATATATATATATATATAATATATATATAATTTTATTTGTATTTTTTTAAATTCATACAGCTTAATTGCCTTTATTTAAATTATATCCTTCAGTCTTTTCATAATCTCACAAAACCACTCACAGTGAGATGCCTGTGTATATATATATTCATACAATTTATAGGTTTAATTTGATTGATCTAAACAGCAATCCCATTCCGAGGTGGTACATACTGCGAATTCTTATGTAGTGTCAGACGTGTGTTTGCTTTCATAAGTTACGTATGGCTTACTGGTACCATGTGGCATTTCATATGTTCACCAGAACTACGTACCATCTGTGGAAGTGTTTCCAGAATCAACTGTTTCTTCCATATTTCAGCTATAAGGCTTCACGGCTCTGGGGTTGGAGCAGGCCTTTCCATTACCGCCTTCCTGATGTCTGTCAACATAAGCTTTTCCAGAGTTAATGATCCAAACTAATGTAACAAACTCAAGAAGGGTGTTGCATGGCATTTTAATCAGTATTATTTCAGTTTAATTATAAAAGGGCAGTATGATGTTTGTTAAGCAATCCATACCCTAAGTCAATGTAGCAAAAAACAGACATTAAGTATGCATTACGCTGTGGTTGATAAAAATTACATGGCTGATGTATCATGCTTACTTGGCATATTTCCTAAAATATTTTATTTGCCAATAGAGCCATGTCACAATGAACAGTAAATACATTACAAAATAGTGCTTACAATTAAATCTTCATACCTGGATGTTTACAGATCCTTTGTGATTTTGAGTGTCAAAAAAGTCATTAGCAGATTTTGTGTCGTCAGTTTGTAGACTTGGTCCAAATAGTTTCTCCAGATTCATTTCAGTAGGGAGCCCCAGGTCGGGCCCTAGTAGCTCGTTAACTCGCTGCACTGTGACAGTTTCACAATGATTAATTAAAACACCTTTAGCCACATAATGTCACATGGAGTCTATTTTAACAACTGACCTTTCTGCACCCAAAACAGAGCGCTTTACCATACATTGAATAACTCTAGATATAATCTAAAAAAAAAAAAGTAAGCCAAATCTATCCTGACCTTGCTTTTTTGGTGATATTTAATTATAAAATAATTTAATGATCTTTTTAAATATTTAGAAAGAGTCGCTCATTGGTGGGGTGCTCACCCAGGTTGCATTTATTGGATCACAAACTGGCCTAATATACAGTAATATTGTGACATATTATTACAATTTAAATAACTTTTCTATTTGAATGTAATTTATTCCTTTGATCAAAGATGAATTTTCAGTATCATTACTCCAGTCTTCATTGTCCACACGATCCTTAGGAAATCACTCTAATATGCTGATTCCTGCTCAAGAACATAGACTCAATAATGAAATTCTGTGCTGTTTTATATTTTTGTGGAAACCATGATGCTGTTTTTCAGGATTCTTTGAGTTAATACAAATAACACATTTATTTGAAATATATGTTTAGTAACATTATGAATGCATTTACATGTTTATCAATGTAATGACTAATACATAATTTAATAATAAGTCAAATACACTAATATTTAAAAAGGACAATAAATAAATTAAAAGGACAATAAGGACAATAAATCAATAAGTAAATACATACATACATACATACATGCATGCACTCATCTACATTAACATACATACCATACATCAGAAAAACAGATAGCTCATCACAACTTGGACCTATTCCAAGACTTCTGTAGTTTATTGTGGGAGGGTGTAGGGTTTGTGGGTGGAGAGGGGGGATCTGATAGCTTTGTGTGAGGAACGGACTAAAAGGTGTTATTGACTGATTATATCCTTCTTTGCAGGTCTCAAATCTCCTTTGTATTCTCTTACAGTCAACAATGCAGCGAGGACATGCATTGCTCCAGGTATGATGCTTTATTTTTTTTTCTGTTTGTAGCTTAACAGCTTCTGTTATGTGAAAGAACTGTGTGAATGTTCAACCAAACTTCTCTTTTTGTGTTCCAAGGAATAGAGTCACATGGATTTGGAACGACATGAGGGTGAGTAAATGAAGACAAAATTATTGGGTGGTATTCCTGTAAGCAAATTGCAGTTGTGAACACACTCCCAGTAGCAGAGTCTCATAAAAAGTGCAGTTGGAGTGGATTTTTACAATTTAGCTCTAAGCTGAAGAAAATTGCATTAAACGGTGGTGGTTGGTTTATAAGCTGTGGTAGCATGGAGTAACCTACGTGTGGAATGATTTGATCATTGGGGACCCATTGTGTAATTTCTTCCTCATTTTGGCCCATGCTAATATGGCATATGCGATTAGGTCTGTCTTTGGGAGCTAGCAAAGGCCTCCAAATCAAATTTGGGTTCTTGACCAGAATACCAAAGCATATTAAACCCAGAAATGATCTAGTGATGCAAATCATTAAACACATTTGCATTTGCTTACTGAAGCCTATCGCAGAAATTAAACTCCTGAACAGAGAGTGGAAGAGTGTGGGGGAGAGAGGAAGAAAAAAGTGTCAGGTGAGAATAAGGTAGATCAGAAAAATATGTCTCTGTTCTTCAACATTTCTGTTCATTTTAAGGAAAATGACAGGCCTATCATTGCACTCATTCTGAGAGTCATGAGCAAATTAAGATGTGAATTAATTTATTTTTAAGACCTTCTCAGGGAGTACTTTTTGTTATTTTACCGATCTCGAGTTAATAATTATTGTGATCTTACAACCCCTTTGACAAACATTGAGAGTCTATTCCAAAACCTAGTGAGATGCCTTGCTGTCTACACCCTACAAAGGCAACTACCTTCTAAGGTAGCATCCAAACTGGAATGGAATTGCATAAGGGCCTGTTTTGTATCATTCTACATAGACATCAATTTCCCATGCATACTAATAGATCTATGCACAATTGATTCCAATAGAGTTTGGTGTTAGCATGCTGTTACAAATGCAGTTCTCTAGCAAGCATATACATACTTGCACAGATGCACAGATATTATTATTATCAATATTGTTTTATATTGAATGAGTTAAATATATCATATATTGCAATCTAGCAGTGCATTATATGATTGTACTCGTTAATTTTTGTAATTTCATTTTTTTATTTCAAAGCTATAGTAGTTTTGTTATATGATATTGTCACACACACACACACAATATCTATATATATATATATAGATATAGATATATATATAATATATATATATTTAATATGTAAAGCTGTAACAGAGATTACTACATTTATATATAGCCATTACAAACTAACACCAGTAGGTATTTGGCGAAAAATAAATGATAAAGACAAACCGAATACTTCTGAAAACATATCACGTAACAGTTGGCTAATAATCATCCCATGGCCTCTTAAAGTTTTATCAATTATGTAGTTATTTAAATTAGCCACAAACTGTAATTCGGCCACAACCGTTATGAGCAGAAAGTTCCATCAGTTCTCCATATTGAGCGAATCTGGCTAATAAACTGTTACGATTCACTGCACTTGAGTATCTGCCCTCCAGCCATTGTCCGCAAGGCTTACGGGAGGCTGACACTGAAGAGAAGGGTGATCTGGAATGATTAGCTGTTCAGCATCTCAACGTGTTGTCAATTACAGCAATAGATTCCCAACATCACAAAATCTGACAGCGCTGGGCACACTTGTCAGATCTGCGTAATCCAGCTACTAGGTGGCTGCAGGGTGGCAGGGGTATCTGAGAGTTAAGGGTCGTCCCGACTGCTGCTGCTCCCCCCTTCCAAATATAAATAAATATACCTGCCTGAGCAATTTGGAATTACAATAAGGATCCTCAAGGTCTTTTATGGAGACTGAGCTCGCATACAAACTAATGATCATTTGGAGATTTGTGTGCAAGTGTGGGCACATTGATTTCTCTGATAGTTTCTCATCTCATTTTGTTTTTGTTTTTTTGTTTTTTTTCCCTCCTGTCACGACGTGCCTCTTTCTCTGTCTCCCTAGACTAATGTAGTATTCACTGAGTCTATAGGCCATGCCATGTCACGTCTAGACTGCTAGTTTTAGGGGATTAAGCTTTGGATGTTGAATAGTTCAACCAACATTCAACACGTTGTGGATTTGGTGCTTTCGAGATACTTATGTATTTCATGACTTTTTAAAATCAATATCCCTTTCAGGAAATGTCATAAACACAGTCAGGATTATTATTATTTATTTTATTTTTTTGTGAATGTTTTGCCCTCTCTCTGATTTATGTAAGATGTTTTTAATAATATTGTGAATCTCCAATTTAGCAAGATATGTTTTTCTAGTGAAATTAATTTTAAAATGTAATTTATTCCTGTGACGCAAAGCTGAATTTTCAGCATCATTACTCCAGTCTTCAGTGTCACATGATCCTTCAGAAATCATTTACATATACTGATTTGCTGCTCAAGAAACACTTCTTATTTTTATCAAATTTGAAAACATTCATGCTGCTTAATATTTTTGTTGAAACCATGACACATTCATTTAGCTATTCTTTGATAAAAAAGAAAGTTCAAAAGAACAGCATGTATTTGAAATGTTTTGTAAAATTATAAATGCAAAAACATTGTTTTTTAATCTCACATGCTTCATGTCAAAAATAAATGATAGTGGCATGAAATGCTGAAAAAAAGCAGCAAAAAAGACCTCAGTTATAAAGATTTTACCATAACTGAGTAAGTGGTGTTCTTAGGCGTGAACCAAATTCATTGGAGATATATAGACTTACTATAATAATGTCACGAATCCGGTCCATGAACTTCCGTCTGCTAGCCATCAGAGGTCACCCTTTCCATTTTCATTGACTCTCGCACTACACACTGTTGCATAGCACCCCGGACTACATATCCCATCATTCATTGCACTGATTGCACACAGCACTGATTGCACACAGCTGTTTCATATCACTCACTTACTATATAACACTCACTCAAACAACCATTCTCTGCCGAGTATTGCTTAGCCGGGTATTATTCCTAGTTCCTGTTATCCTGCCCGTGTTTCCTTGTTTTGCCTTGCCTTGTCTGTTTTCTCGGTTTCTGATCTTTGCCTGTTTTCCTGGATTTATCCCTTAGTTTTGCCCCTTTTTTGATTCTGTCTGCCGATCGTTGACCTACGCTAGCCCTAGGACTATTCTTGTGTTTTGCCCGCCATATACCTGTTTGCCATTGTTCGACCCTGCCTGTTATGACCACGTCTCTTAAATAAAAGCTTGCAGATGGATCCACACATCTCACGTCTCATCAGCCCCATTACAAATAAAATTAAAGTGTTGTTAGAAGTGTACTTATTTTAAAGCATCTTCAAATGCTGAAAATAAAAACCTACAGTAAACAAGTCGCATATTTGGTTAAAGGCAAAGTGTGTAGTGTTTCTGGGACCAAACTGAATTTAAATCTATTTTAGCCTCTTGACCAGGCCAGACATTAACAACATTGCCTCAGTCAATGGTGTGAATTGGGAGGTGAATTGCTTCTGCTGGTGGTGCAGAAATTATACTCTTAACCTTTACCTTAATACATTTAACTAACTATGGTTTCACCCTTTAAAAGAGGAAAACAAAAGTTAAATGACTATGAAATTCCAGTGTGTTTGAAATTATTGGGTGAAAGAGTGTAAACCCTTTCAGAGTGGTGTGAAAATGGGTTAATGTTGCTGCTGCGTTTAATTGTTTTAGATTCTTCATCAATTTATGAGAGGCTGCACAGGGGAGTTGGCACTGTGGAGAAAAAAAGTCAGTCTGAAGCGTTTTAAATTATCCAAAAATGAATGGAGGTATTCAATCTACTCTCAGACGTTAAAATTAGGTTTGAGACACTTACCGCGCGTGCCATCAAATTTCTCATTTTGAGCTCAAGTCTGTGTTCCTCAGAGCTCGTATTTGCGCAGATGGAACTTTGCCGAGCCGCGGTTCTTCTGGGATCTGAGAATTTTCACAGTTTGATGAGAAATGTTCCACTCCATCACATCTATAGATTATTTTCTGCCTGTAAATTTCTGACTTTTATTAATCAAATCATTGGCGTACCCCTCCCGACCCCCCTGCCAGCCGTGTGGTGGAGGTGTGCTGGAGTGTCATGGTTGGAATTGGGTGTTGTGCTCACAGCATCTTCACCCATGGGAGAGAATCAGAGAGGTGAGAGCTTTAAAGAGCTGGCCAGTGTTTGTGCCACAGTCTTTCTCTCTGAAGATATCCAATGGGGTCTCATTCATATGTAAAGCATGGTTTCGTGATTATATGTTACAATAGAAATGACTTGACAGCATCTAAAACGTAAACCCTTGTTTTATGTTCACAGAATACTGAGTTTATGAAATGTGTTGCTTGTTTTCACTGTATTTAATGAAATATGGTTGTATGCACATGCAGTTCTTTACTTTTCAGATATTTTCATAATGAATGACCGCCAGTGCTGGGTAGATTACTTACAAATTGTAGTCTGTTACTGATTCCAAATTACATGACAAAAAAATTGTAGTTCGCAACATAATCCATTACATTACACATTTTAGGTAATATAATCAGACTACCTTTTGATTACTTGTAGATTACTTTCAATCTAACTCATTCATTACATTGATTTAAATAAGATAATCTTGAACCATATTGATATAAAAATACAAAGAGAAAGAGAACATATTCCTTTCGTAGTTAGTAACAACATGAAGTGCTTTAAACATTTCATTACATTAAGGTTCCCCATACTGGGGTTTGCGAAGGAAATGCAGGGTAAATAATAATCAGTGTGTTCATCGGTTGTTGAAATGTTTCTAAACGTATATAAGCGGTAGCCTATTTTAGAAGGCAAAAATAATATTTAGGGAGAACCAATAAATTATGAATAATATGTAATCATGTAATCAATAGAAATTAACTGTAGTCTGGTTACAAGTATTTAAAATTGTAATATAATCAAATTACAAGTACTTCCTAATTACAAGTAATCCAGATTACATATAATCAGTTAATACCCAGCAATAACAACCGCATACTCTGTGATATCGAAGTACCATCTCATGTCAATCAGAGGTGCTTACAATATGTTTTTAACACCACGGATGAAGTAAACACTCAAGAATAAATTTACACAACTAAAAGATGTTGAAGAATTTCCGACACCGTCAAATTGCTGACTTAAGTAGTTATTTCGCTGAATTCGCTCAATCTAGCCAAATCCTTGGTGTACGAAATTGGGAGCACATTGCAAACCAACACTGTTTTTTAAATTCCTTTCTTTGTATGCGGCTCAAGTGCAGGAAAGAGACACAAACACAGAGGGAGGGAGGAGGAAGTGCGTATTGGTTGCGCTAACTGAAGTCCCACTTGGGATGGGATTATTTTCAATACGTCATTCAGAGAGAATGCATGAACTGTTTTCTTCACGCTGAATGCTGTCCTAGGGGTGTAAATCTTAAGGGAGTGGGATTCGCTTCTTAACAACTACAATTATTTAGTTTCTTTGATGACCAAAATAGATGTTAAAAAAATAATCTGACTACACACATTTTGTGCTGTTTACACACAGGAGACTTTCACAAAGTAAAATTTAAGTAAACTTTTTCTCATCAATATAAATATCCTCTAGAAGTTATCATATTTATCTGGTGAGGATATGCTTCAGGAAAATAGTAGTTGTTTCAGTTGACAGGTCATACTGCCATAGTGTCGTCCACTGCAGTAGACGCAAGTTGATGTTTTTACATCTTGGAGATGGTTGGTTTGGTGGAAGGCTTAGAACTCTACTGTACATCCCTATGTAGTAAATGATGGGAAAAACAGTTCTTGAACCGTGTTCCTGGAACAAAGTCGGCACTCGCTGTTCCAAATCGCTTACAACAATATTATATATTGAATATATACAATATATGTAGAACAGCAAATAAATGACCAAGTAGAGAAACTTTAGCAGTGCCAGTTTCAGGTACATGCATCTCAGGAAGTAAAACATGGTGCAGCGGCCTTTTTTTAACCACCTGTTCTTGGCAGGACACCCAGAGCGGTAAAGTGAGTAGATGCCAACACAAGATTATCCACTGCACTTTGCTCTCAGCCAAACTATGACATTTTTCCAATCTGAAGTGCTTGAACCATGGACGGCAGTGGCAGAGCCCTGTCACACTTCCACGCGCCGTCATTGTCGAGGAAAGCCCGGTCCCGTCTCTCACATCGAGACGACGCCTTAAAAACAATACGACTCCAGTGCGGAATAGCGATTACATGGGTCAGCTCTCTGCGAAGGCATCGAGTAGCAGGCCTGATTTAATGCTCTGGAAATTTCAGCCTGTCTATCTGAGGTCAACAGACTTTCTTTCAGAAAAAAGGAAAGAATGAGCAGAGGAGGCTTTACAGCGTGATGGCATGATGCCTGGGCTGCTAAACAGAATCGCAGCGGAGAACGGCTGGCAGAACCCCACGCTGCTTTCCCATGAAGCCGCTGGCAGAGTCAAAGCGACAGCATGTAAACCACTCTGCACCCAACACAATCGCTCTTTGTATGAAGTTGAACGACGTTGAGTGGAGGGTACTTCAATGGAGCGCCGATACGCCTGACTGAACGTGACTGTCAAGTAACAAGGTGCTTTGAACGACAATTACTGTTGCTTATAGTTTAACTGGATGATTCTAATCTGAACATACACACAGTGGATGTATTGGGGTGAGCCGTCACTTTGGCATATTTACAAATGGAGCCTTAAATAAGATGTAAATTAATTTGTGCATGTTTAGATAAGCTCCCATGGATGATTTTATTACTGAAAATATCATGCAGCATGTGTCAAAACAAGTGTGGAATGCTTTAAAGGCATGATAGATGCATTTACACTAATATAGTGACTTTTAACTGGATTTTGCAATTGGAGAACAGATCTTAATGAACCGTAGTTGACCATAGTTGTCGATTTAGCCCATTAGTTATATACAGGGGGTCAAGATTTGGCTAGTTTGTTTAGTTCAGCAGTTACTGGTAACTAAACCATCTGGGGCAAAAATAATCTTTCTCCACTGATGGCCATTCAAAAGTATATCCTGACTAGGGCTGTCAAAAAATTTAAACAAATGAATTGCATGATCATGTAATGATCAATTAAATAAATGGCATTTATTAATATTTTTACAATTAAAACAGTATTTTGGGAGACAATTAAATCGTTGTATAGACGTTACAAAAAATGGCTTTAGAAGGAAATACATTGTTTATACCTATATAATTCAATATTATCATTTTTTGTATATATGTAATATACAATTAACAAAAGCATGTTTAACTGACAAAATGCATACACAACATATGTAGGTATACATTTAAGATTTGAATTGTATATACAAATTTTAACAAACTAATAAAATATGATGCATATCTGTCAGTCAAAGAAATGAAATGGTTCAGATTTCTGTAATAGTACTAATAATTGTCAATATTTTAACCTTAAGAAATTTGAATACATTTATTTTGAAAATAAGCTATTTAAATCTAAATAGATGCAAATAGGTAATAATAAACTATGGCATGATTTACAATTCATGAGTGACTGACATATGCATCACGTTACATTTATTAGGTTTTTATGTTAAAAATGTGCAATGCAATTGCATGGTAATTTTATATACAATTCAAATACATATATCTTACATTTAGGCATATTTTTTGAGTATATAAACCTCAAAATGTCCTATATATAATTCACAAATATTTTGTTATATTACAGTTGATATTAAGTGGATTTTTGCAGGGTTCTTACCAGCGTGTAACAGACTTATTTTTTTCCCTGTCTGCTGGTACAGCTTGATCATTTGCGGTTTACGGACATTTATGGAACTGATGCAAAGATGGCAGCATGTGCCAACCAAGCAACTGCCTTTGAGATGAATCGGAACACCAACAGCTGGCTTTCTCCCTCAGTATATTAAAACTTGATTATTTAAACAACAAAACTACCCAAACAATGCGACTCACTTCTATGTATCATGTATCACTAACATCTTCCAGTTGATTTTTAGGACAACAAACACAGTTATTGCTTTTGCGGTGGTGTGTTGTGGATTTTAAATAAATGATGTTGTTTTATTGATGACTGTTATGGCATTGTTATCAGGGACGTTGTCCGGTATTATTAACATTTGCAGTTTTAATAGTTAATTTCATCGTGTGCCTTGCATATGTTTGTATTTTCTCAAAGGGAAGACAAGCGAGCTGCCCAACACCTCTGAGGCGTCCTCGTCCTAATGAAATCATTAAAAGTAATAAACAAAATTGCTTATCAGGAGAAAATATTATTTTCTGGAGGTAAACAGGTCCGCAATAATAAACCTTTATAATAAACCTATGACAACCTCCTCAAAGGTGACATCCAGGTGCACTCGGCCGCGAGTAATGTAATTGGCAAAAATACAATAAAACATATTGCATTGGATTATTACGCAATAATACCGGAATCATTGCGGCCTAATTTTAAAAACAGAAGTGCGCTATAAAAGTAAACCCTTAAATATCAAATAATATTACATTACTGCACAATTTCACCTCACAGCGATAACAGGGCTGTTCGTAGATTATTACTGCAGTTTATAAGGAAGAGCTGTGTATTTTCAGCATAATGCCTGACAATTAATGGGACAAATTAAGTTTATAATGATGGCGGTAATGTGGAGGGTGGTTATTAGTATGTGTTATTGTATTAGTTTTATTGTTTTTATTATTGTTGTTTCTATTAGTAGCAGTAATAAAGGACGCTGCAGCAGGAGATGTGTCATTATCACAGAAGCCTTTGAACGAGGGAAATTGTGAATCATTCACCCCCACCCTCTGCTGCACAGAAGTCTCCCTTTTCACTCGCTGATCATCCATCACTCCGTTCTTGCCTAAGCACTTCACCTCGACAGCAATCCAAAGCAGAAGCCAGCGCTAGAAGTCTAACGGCATTAATGAAGGGTGAGAACATTGGCTGGAACCGCTCTCTGTCATGTTTGCCGCTGACGTTGGCTTTGAACAGAAGAGCAGTTGGGTCATTCCATATATGTAGTACATTTAATTGAACAAAATATTAAACTGACATCTTTTGAAAGATAAAAATAATATTCGTTTATTTTTATCACAATATCACAATTTAGTGAACAGTATTGAGAGGATGTTGCCGAATCTGCCATGTCTGCAAATCTTGCTTCTGATATAAAATATAAAAAATAAATTTGGAAGTAAGCATTAATATAAAATATAATAATAATAATACGTATATTCTTAGATTAATAATAATAATATTGTAGTATGATTGTTTATTATTTTATGAGTACTTATTTATTTATTTTCTCAAAGCAAAAAAAAACATTTCAAAACCCCTTGCTTTTTTTTATTATGGTTAGACTTAATTATTTCTGTTGGTTTACAGCACTTTCCTCTGGATTTGCATTGTCTAAAAAAAATGTTTCATGCTGATTTTTTCTTTGTCAAATTTTCCATTGTTAATGAAAGTCTTTCTAAGTTTTAAAGCACAAACCTCAAGTTTTGTGGAGTGATAATGGAAAGCATTAAAAACCTCTATAAAGCAAGAAAACATGGCCCATATAGGCACATTACAACTCAATTATAAGAAAATAAAAATATCCAAAATACCCCTGGGCCCTAAGTCTTTGATAATATTTTGTTGGGATGCACTTCTCTGTGTAGCAGCAGCAATGGCACAGATATTATAATACCTTTTAACAAGGCATCCATGAAACTTGCATTCTCTTTTAATTGTGCAGAAGGAAACTTATAGCCAATAGAAGACAACTTCTTATGCAGATTCAGCTTACACACAGTGCTATAAGGCATTCCCACCCAAAAAACAAAACAAAAGCAAACAAACAAAAACACAATAAAAATTGCTTGCAAAGAGTTTAATGAACATGTCGTGGAGCTAAAGGATGCATGTTTAACAAGCTTTGTGATTGTTCTCTTTTGTTTCAAGATCATGCCGCATCTCTTCAAACTGTTCTTACCAGCTTTCTCTGGATTTTCTCTCCAGACATTGATCATTATATCTGCAGGAAGCATACAACAAAACGGCAGACTTTTTTATTTGTATTTATTTATTTAATATTTATTTATATACTTTTTTTAGTGCATAAATGCATACAAATATAAAACATAACTTTGTCAGATATGTTTGCATATTTAAACCCTCGCCTTTTCTTGTCTGGTGTAGACTAGACCATTTGCACATGAATTCAGCCCGCAGTCCATTAGAGTCCGTCTGTAGGCCCCTGTCTGTCCATCGCCACGGTGAACTTGGTCTCAAAGATATCTAATTATTTACCAGAGGTCAGGGAGCAAGTGCCCTCAACAAATCCAAGAATGGGACTCTCTCCTATTAATCTCCATTCTGCCGATGATAGATACGAGAAAGGGAAGGAGTCACTCATGCCCGCTCCTGATTTACAGAGAAGCATCAATCTTGTCATCCGTTCGGCAAACAATAACTGTCAGAGGCGAGGAGGAGAGCGAAGGGGGGCTCAGCCTGACTACTGTATATGTGAACTCATCTGTAATGTTGCCTTTCCTCATTTCTTCATGATGGAATTGTTGGGGACACATCACTTTTCCCACAATCCATTTGCGCGCCGGGTGACAGAAATAGGGTGAAGGTGGAGAAAAGTGAACCAAATTGCCCGCATTTAGCCGAAGTCGACTTCCAGTCGCCGGACGAGTGAGGGAAATAAAAGCGGATAGTGATAGAGTTACAAAATATTTGCCTTTGGAAAACGAGCCGCTGGATATCTGATATGTTTATCAGACGTAAACAGGACATTTTAAGCGCCGGTTGTCCTCGAAATGATCTGCATAGGATGCGTTTGGTTTGTTATGAGCTGGATGGATCTATCAAAACAATAGTTTCCATACTCTCAAACAAGAGGCCACGTAACCTTTCTGCATGGTGCAGGATATACAAATGTCTTTCCTTCCTCACTATGTTGAAAGAGCTGTCTTTGTGTACTTGGAACATTTATTTGTGGGCACTGTAAGTCATAAAATAGTCCAATCCGGTCTTTATGTTGTGGAAGGAGCTGCTTTGAAGACTAGTGACAGGCATTTCCACCTCCGAGTTTCTATTAAATTCGGGTATTTTCTTTAGTGCATTGAGCGTTGGGCGTAAATGAACAAACTACCAAGAACCCTCTGACCTCCTGAAAAGAATTCATCATTTGATTCTATTGTTTGGAGACCGACTTTGTTGGGAAGTAGAAAGAAAGTGAGCGGATTTGTTTGGTTGCGCCAAAAACATTGTATATCGCTGTCCCTATAAGTATACCCGAGACGTTTGGGAAGACTGAATTATCGGACATAGTCATTGTATTTTACCCAGTTATTTTAATGCAATTCTATCATTGTCAAATCTCAGATGGGATTCTGCTTGCTTTTGCAGGGACAAATTCTCCTCCCATTGCACGTTCGTTGCTCCTACGTGAACTCTATGGGACTCTATACAGTGAGTTTGTATGACATGATCTGTGTAAACTCTGTTGACAATAAGCTCAGAGTTATCAATCTTTTTCTCGTTTCAATAAGAACGTTACTAAGGCCTTGATGTCTTGCTCCTCAGGATGAAATATAACTCCAGTTTGGCACGTCATCTACACAGGCATATGTTATTGTAAATTGACATATTTATAAAATAAGCGCTCAACTTTTATTTTATTTCTCATCATATGCTCACAGAGGCGGACGAGGTGTTGAGTGTCATACATGTAGCCTCACACTTTCCAAATTAGACGTGTTTGTTAAACCTCCTACTGGGGTTGGGGATTTGAACAAACTCCTAAAAGAAGTTTTGAGCTTCTGTTCATGACTCGTCCTGTGAATGATACCTCAAATTGTACGGCTCGTTGAGCAATTGGATTTAAGTTTTTGTCCTTGCAAACAATAAAACTGTAAAACACATCCCTTACATTGAAGGCTGGACCTGAGCCATATGTAGAGTCTGTAGTATCACAGAGACTTTGGGTTGGGTTACACTGCAAAAAAAAAAAAACCCTATCAACCGCATAGCAACTCCCTAGCAATGCAAAATGTCAGAATACCAAAAAACAAACAAAACAAAAAAACAGTATTTTAGCTGTGCATGTGGCAACTGTGTATAATTGCAATTTAAATTACACCCATCTTTATAATCAATGCGGTGCCTAATGACTGTGTCTAAGCAGGGTTACATCGCCCTCATCTACATCACTAAGAGAGGATCAAAGAGTCCCAATCTTGTTTTCTATATAAATAAGGAGCTGGATTTGAGCACAAACACCCCTGTTTTCCAAGATATTGATGGTGGGTTGAATTAATGTGTCCTATAAGACAACACACCAAATCCCTGCAAAGCCTGGAACAGTCCACCCTCTTAGACACTTGACATTTGTTTTTCATCATGAACTTAAAGGTCACTAGCTGCCGGAGTCCCTGCCATCCTGTTTTAGTTTGCATTTGCATGAATTTTATTACCATCACACTCTCTGGAAACTCCAATTGTTTGACTTTTTTATTAATCTGATGTTGCACATTTCCAAACAAACAAGATATTTAAAGAAGAAAGAAAAGCATACTTCCTGAAAAAAAAATCTGGAAATCTCTGCTTAATGTAAACCTCCTATTTAAATAGGATATACAATAGTGTGGGTGTGTGTGTGTGTGGTGTGATGTGTATATATATATATATATATTTACTATTAATAATATATATATAAATATTATATATATATATATATACGGTAAATGTAAAAGTAATAAGAGCTAGATAGATAGATAGATAGATAGATAGATAGATAGATAGATAGATAGATAGAAAGAAATAGGACACATATTTGTATATTACTTTACATTTACTTTTTTGTAAATAACTTGCTTGTAATGTATGTATCTGTTATGCAAAGGTAGGCCGAATCACTTGCTCTTCAAGCTGAAAAATGTGAGTAATTTCCCATGAACCCCTGCGGCCATATTCATTAACCTGCCTTTTGACTGGGCCAGTCAGATCTGAGTTCCAGTCATTAATATGCGTGACTCTTTTAATGAGGCTTAACAACCCTCCACGCCTCTCCTTTGAGCAACTCGGTGATCTTCAGGGGCTGTGTGTCTTTGCTCAGGATATTCCCCGTCTCCTGTCAAATAGAAATCACTCAGAGCCTGCTCTTAAATTCAGGTAGAATAATGACCTAAATACCAGGTTAAACTCCGGTGAACTGCAAGATTGACATAATTACATGGTTTCTAATCCAGATTAATATTTAAAGATATTCTGAGGCTTTTCAGAAGGGCCTGTGAGATTTGCATTAAACTAGTGAGAGTAAAAAGGAGTGGGAAGGATTAATTAATCACTCAGAGTGGATTTCTCTTTCTCGCAGCATTTGTGTACCTTTTTAGCTCTAAAGATAATTTTAGTATATTAATTCCCCCTGGTATGACCACAAATGTGACGCTGGACGGCCAAACCAGTCTTAAGTCGCTGGGGTATATTTTTAGCAATAGCCAAAAAAACATTGTGTGGGTCAAAATAATCGATTTTTCTTTTATGCCAAAAATCATTATGGTATTAAGTAAAGATTATGTTCCATGAAGATATTTTGTAAATTTCCTACTGTAAATATATCAAAACGTAATTTTTGTTTAGTAATATGCATTGCTAAGAACTTCATTTGAACAACTTTAAAGGCGATTTTCTCAATATTTAGATTTTTTGCACCCTCAGATTCCAGATATTCAAATAGCTGTATCTCAGCCAAATATTATCCTAAATATCCTAACAAACCATACACCAATGGAAAACTTATTTATTCAGCTTTCAGATGAAAAACATTGACCCTTATGACTGGTTTTGTGGTCCAGGGTCACAAATAGACTAGTTGATAATGTGCATTCCGTTCACATAGAGTAGATAGTAAGAACGGGGTTAGTTGTCACACGTTTTACTCAAGGGCCAGTAAGATTTTTTTGGAAAGAAATTAATACTTTTATTTAGCAAGGAAACATTTGTTCTTTTGAACTTTATATTCATCAAAGGATCCTGCAAACAAAAAAATAAATACAAATAAATAAAATAAAATATGATATTTTATTACAATAATAATAATTTTGAGCAGCAAAACAGCATATCGGAATATCCGAAGGCTCATGCGATTTATTTATATGCCATCAAAGGGAAAAAAAAATACATTCGAAAATATATACAAATATTGGCTTTGTGGTTTTCTTGTGTTCACTTTTGACTAAATCCTCATTGTTAAAGAGATGTGTGAGGGACTGTGAGGGAACGTTAATGGCCAGTGAGTTCGGAATAATGGCCACGGAGAGGATGCACAAACGGAATGACCACCTGCATTGATTTCCTCTCAGCGGAGGGAACGTGACATAAATAATTCAGGTCTGATACTGTAAATGATGGCAGGCAGTGCCTCGGAGTTCAGCAGGTACCGGAGAAATGAGCTGGGCTGATTCGAAGGACTCGCTAGCTGTCAGTTCATCCACCCCCACGGTGATTTTGTTATTAATTCCCACTTGTGACCGTGCATAGCGCTGTGACCGCCGAACACACAAACTATTTATACAGGTTAAGGAGATCAATTAGATACCGGCCTTCCAACTATGCCCTGCCATTCGAAGAGTCCAAGCTCGAAGCGCAGAAGATGGAGAAAAAGACGGATTCTTCCACGAACCAATCTTTCTGTACTGTATATTTACGAGTGATGGTGTTACAACCCAAAGGAATCCGAGCTGCAAAGGTCAATAAGTCAAAAACAGTGGGGTCATATATTCACAAAAAGTTTGATCAAAAGTATTCAATATTTGCTTTCTCATCTCTCAAGCAACTTCCTGCAAGCCGTGGAGACGTCGGCTAAAGTTTGCTGGCTTTTAGAGTCAATATCCAGAACTCCGAGCATGACCGATAAGCCCACACTTTTGAAGGTTTTGGGTTATGTTTTGTCAGGCCATCTGTTATAACTGTGTTTTCCGCCTTATTGCTGAAGTGGTCAAGTCCAGCAGTGAATCATGCCGGTCTGCTGGGACATAAACTCATGTAATTTGTCATGTTTTATGTTCCTTGAGCGTTCTTGGTCACTCTGCTATATGAGCATTTAATTTGACAAATCCATATTATGATTAATACACATAATGAGACCAGATATGTGTTTATAATGTTTAGCCTAAAATTTCAGAAGATTGCTGTCATTACGAGGAAAGCTGTGGTTTTCTTCACATTTCTGAAAGACGTTCCACTTTTTGAAAGTTAGTTTTTTTAAAGTTTCATTAAATATGAAGTCTAATTTATATTGTCGTAATTACAGTGGAAGTTGTGCAAGTTCATTTGTTGATGCTGTAAAGCAATCTGCACTTTTTGCGGAGTTTTCCAAACTCACCAAACTTGCATACTCTCAGAGCTGAAGTTTAAGTATATAACTGTATTTTCAGAAAGGCATTTGTCCCTACAAAAGATGCTGTGTTGTGGATGGTTGCTGTTGCTAACCTGTTTATATTTTAGCAAGTGTTCTGTGAGGTTGCATAAGTATTCTGGGTAGTTGTTAATGATTGGCTTACTACACTCTTAAAAATAAAGGTGCTTCCCGATGCCATAGAAGAAACTTTTTGTCTAAATAGTTCTATAAAGAACCTTCAACATCTGAAGAACCTTTCTGTTTCACAAAAGATTCTTTGTGGCAAAAGAAGGTTCTTCAGATTATAAAAAGGTAAGAAAGAGATGGTTCTTTAAAGAACCTTTGACTGACTGGTTATTTGTGGAACCAAAAATGGTTCTTCTATGGCATCGCTTGAAGAACCTTTTGAAGCACCTTTATTTTTAAGAGTGTATGCCAAAAATTATTTATAGTATTCTGGTCTCTAGATATAAATCAGGTCTGATATGTGTAAGTCTGTGGGATTTTTTCGGCCGTTTCAATGTGTGCCATGTGAGAATCCTTCATTCAAAAATAACAGAACATTTCTTATCAAGCCGCATAATCTGAGGAATCCTTCATGTACTGTACATTGCACAAATGGTATGGGACGAGTTTATTTGACTCTATCAATATAATAGTAATGCTTGCCTTAGCAAAGACTACTAATAAATAAAACATGTCAAATCTATCTAGTTTTTTGTGTGTGCTGTGTTTTTGCTAGTTTTTCTCTGTTTCTATTCCTGACCCTAGAACTCACCTGAATAAATGCATTCTTCCGGCACCGTGGAGTCCAGGAGCCTCAGGAGCCCTGCAGACGAGCGAGAAAGAAACCTTCTGGAAATCAGACCTTTATACATTTAAAACTACTGTAAGTATTTTCTACTTTTCAAAACTTCTAAATCATATACCTTTAGCTAGTATTTTGCTCATAAATTCCATGTAATAACAGTTTTGGGAAAGTTACTTAGAAAATTGCCAAATTGCATGTTACAAATCATTTGAAGTAGTTCAGTCAATCTACTCTTTTACAACATAGTTATGCACATTAAATTAAACGTTTGCTTTGTGTTTGAACCATTTCATTCATATGAACTGTGAATGACAAATGAACAGAAATAAGCTACAAATAAGAGTGAACAGGGTTGATTAGCTTCAGTTTCCTGATCCACAAAAACTATCAATGATGCTTAGTAATTCTTTACTGGATAAGATATGCTTTTTTGAAGACAGCTGAGCTTCTTTCACGCTACTGAAAAAATGTAGTTAGCAGCATCGCTATTCTTATTTAGTTTCCTCCCAACACTGGGATGCAAAACTCTTCTTATTGCATTACGATAAACATTGGCTGCTTATGTGGCACATTTAGTTAAATAGCAGTTGGCAGCGCTGATTGAATGTGGACTTCCTCCAGTGATACAGTGATATTTGCTTTCCTAGCAGAGACAATGTCTGTATAATCGTATTACAGCACTGATCTCCATACTAACTAGCACAATACATTTCAGTGCTCAAAAATCAGCATTTCCAACAGCTCTTTAGTATGAGCATATTTCCACTCAGGCGATGACATTGCCCGAGAGAGAGAGCCCAGAGAGAGAGAGAGAGAGAGAGAGAGAGAAACTGTGAGCTCTGGCAAGCCGCACTATGTCAGTGACGGACAGGGGAAGCACGCTGCCACCCTCTCTAAGTCTTTTTTTAAACTCCGCCACGGATTACTGCCATATGGACGGGCTGTTGCGTGGCCCCAGATAGGGGAGGTTGCCAGCAGGCCTCGTTCGCGCAATATGGCCCTCCGTCTAAAAATTGCTAACCGTCTGCTCTTTAACCGAAGTGCACATTTTACACTTTTCAATGGCCTTTATGAAGGCCTACGCACCGTCCCCTCAATTGCATTGCTTTACCTAGGAGAAATGTATATATCCCTGGTTTTAACAGTGGTCTGTCTGCTTCTATATAGTGTGTGCGATGCGTTTTCATGTTTAATGCATGTCTGTTTTGACAAGCACATTGATTCACTTGGTTTGTGATGCACGTGTTATTGAGGTTGCAGTGGACCGTGTAGTAGCCGTACGCTGCGGTTCAGCCTAAATCACTATATATCTGTTTATATCCATATATCTTCTTTTTATGAGACATTTTTAAAAATATCATCTTTTGTGTTCCACAGGAAAAAAAGAAGTGCATACCGGTTTGGGATGAAATGATGGTGAGTAATTGATGACAGAATACTTGGGTGAGGTATCCTTACTAGGGAAGTGAGTACTGTATGATATAGTCTGTGCATGTGTGAATTGTGTTTTTGCAGCTGATGCTAATTCAGACAGGCTGGATGAAATGAAGGATCATGCTGAGTATAAAGGAGCAGCTCGGGTCAAAATTCCCATGTGTCGACTTTGACATATCTGAGGATCAGATGGCCATATGGACACACAAACCCTCTCTCTCCTTTACATGCAAAGCACCCCAAACCAAGACAAAGTGAGATTAATAGAGTTACTGTTTTACTGTGTAAAATCTTTGTAAACTTTAAATATGCTATTGTAAGATTTAAGATTGTCAATTGAAGTGACCCTAAAAATTATTTGGACACTTAGAAATATGATATAACAATATAACAAAATATCAAACCAACTGCCATTTAAAATTAAAATATGAAAATACTTTTCAAGCATAACAAAACAAAACAAACAGACAAACAAAAAAGATGCTTAAAATATTTGTATATTTAACACCGGACAAACAAAAAATGCACTTTTCTTACCTTAAATTCCACTTGGTTTGATGTTTTGTTATATAATAATTCATACATATTAAAGTGTGTTTTAAATGTATAAAAATATTTAGTATTTCATACAAATATAAAGTATTATTGTATGAATAATTTATGTATTGTATGAATATAAATTGTACTAAAATTGTTTAAGTATTGTGGTGTGAAAATATTTCATTTTAATTTTTAGATTGTATTTATTTAATAATTTACCAATAGTAAAATACAATAAAAAACAATTATATGAATATTTATATATAATATAATTTTAATCATATTAACACATTTTAAATATATTAATTGAATACATTAATAAAATATATTTATGACATAAATACAATTTATGAAATTTTCTTGATGCTGTCAAACCATAGACATTTAACATCAAATATGCACATTAGAAATTACCATGGGACCACCTTTTGTTTCGATCTGCTTTGGAATTAAGATGTTTACATAAATCTCTTAAATTCTGTCCTGAAGCCATTAAAATATAAAACATGAAAATTAAAGCTGTGTAAATGATATTTAATCTCTTGCACAATATAATATTTGCATGTTCTGTCCGACATTAGGACTCAAGAGGACAATTGAAGATGAATTCCATTGTGATATTCATCTCATCACACAGCTCTCTGTGAGGACTCACCCTTGGGCTACCGTCCTATTTACAGGCCACGGTAAAGAGGGATTATACAAATATCATTAAAGCATACCGTAATAAAACTAGCTCTGATTTATTCATGTGAACAGCATGGCAATGTATGAAATTATTTGATGGCAACAAAAGCCATTTGCTTAAATGGCTAAACATAAGGGTTTTAGACTGAGAGGGAGAGGAAAAAAATCTAAAGCAAGAGAGAAACTGATGCTCCGTAAAGTTACGTGATAATTGGTGATAGCGTTGCTTTTTATTTGGAAAGCTTATTCTGAGTACTTCATAAAAGAGATGAAAAGACAAAGTGTGTTTTCAAAGCCTAATATGTGTGTGAGTTTGTCTGCGTGCGTTTATGAGTGTCTGTTGGAGGGTGTAAGATGAAGCTGACGTCCCTGTTGAATTGACAAGCCGTTGCAAGAGGATCTGGTGGTTTAGCACTTTGGAGGATCCGATCGGAGTTTGAATCTTCCGTAGGGGATGGAGACAGACTTCCACAGGCTGAGAATCTCCCTTCATTAATCACCGTCATTATTATTGATTTAGAGCGAGGAGCCCCCTCTACTGGGGTAATAAGAACACGTTCTCACACACCCTCTTCTTCTGCAGTCACAAAGCCTGCTGAAATTGAGATTTTTTTTTCTTCCCTATACTATCTCACCTTAGAGGGAAGTGTTTGTTTGTGGATTGGCGTGAAATCGGAGTGAAATTTTCAAGCGTGGACTCAGCGCCCCAGTGCCGCTCACCACTCTTCCCATGATTCCGGGTGTCTGACAGACCGCAAAGCATCAGAAACAACAGGAAATGTCCTTAAGGACACTGAGGTGTAAAATTAGTGGTGTTCTTGGACTCTATGTGTAAAGCCTCCGGATCCTGTTTTTTTTTATGCTCAATGGATGATTCCATCTCATTGTGTATTCCAGCGGCCCTTCCGTTTATTGTGCGATTGGTATTTTATTGTGTGCGGTGTGGTCCTGGTTTGTTATTCTCGTTGTGTTTTCCTCTTGTGTGTTTGGTTAAAGCGCTGACAGACTTACCGAGCACGACTTCCTCCTCGGCTCCAGATGTTTAGGATGCCCTCCTGTGATACGACCTCGCCAGGTTTCAATATAAAGAACAGACTGACAATGAATGTTTACTGCTAGTCTTACTCCCAAAATAATGTTTTCTATACCAGTTTTCACTGATTATGAACTTGAATCTTTTTTATTAACACTTTACTTTAAGCCTATATATGTATATGGATTAAAGTCTTTTACTTAACTTTAGTTAAGGTACTTAATCTGTTAATCTATTACTTATCTGCTACTTAATCTGTTATTTAAGGCTTAAAGGTACTTATATATATATAGGTATATATACTTATGTATTATTATATATATATATATAAGAGAGGAGCAGAGAGAGAGAGAGAGAGATTATATTAATGCATTCATTTTGCATTAATTAGGATTTCATGAATAACTGTAACCAGTTATAATACTTATCTATTAATTTTTGCACCTTTAGAAAGAACAGTATAACCATTAAAACATGGCAAACAAACAATTTCAGACATGGAACCTTGCTATTAATATAATGCATTTTATCTTTAACGCTTGTGCGTGCCTCGAAAGAGGGCTTACAATGACTTACAAAGATACTTAACAGCTACAAGTTCTTGCTTTATAACTTGCTGGCACTATAGGATAAATCACTATACAGGATTTACCCCATTGCACTTTATCGACACAAATTGCTAGGTGAAACAACAAACAGCCACCCAAATAGTCTATATACAAAGCATCAGGCTGTCTTTCAGTTCACATGAACAACGGTTAAAATTACTCGTCGTCAGGCTACAGAAGAATACCATAATTCCTCTGTGTGAGTCAGCAGACATAACAAACAGCCACCACACATATTGGAAATCCCCGCCTACTTACCCCCCCCCGCCCCGAACCACAGAGTCCAGCGTTTATATTTTTTCTATGAATATTTGAGTTAACATGTACTAAACATGAATGGAACTTGCACCGCAGCGCCCCCACACCTTGAAACTCATGACAAGAATAGCATGTATAGTATCTTTATTGAAGTGAATTAGGTTTAAAAATCGCCGTCATGCATGAATTAATGATATTTTTTGCAATTTTACACATAATAATCAACGATGATCACAATACACAAAACTGAAATTGCACGTCAAAATAACACATTGTCAAAATTTTTTGAGACCCCCCAAAATTTCACAACTCACGTTTTCAGGGGAACCCCAGTAGTGCACCTTATATATATATATTAATATATATATATATATATATATATATATAGATATATATCTCTATATTAGATTGTATGTCCGTAACAGCACAGAGTTTATAAAGGCTTATGTGCTGGTCTATGGCATTTAGTAGTTATGTTAAAAATATTACTGGATCATAAGGCATTGCTCTATATATATTTATTTATTTACATATTTATTTTTTCCATTCAGCATTTTGCTAATGAGGACAGACAATTTATTTGATATTGAAATGAATGCCTTTATTTATTTATTTATTTGAAATGTCTTTCTATCTAAACAGGCTAGATGGATGTCGTTGCGTTTTGCTGTTTTTTTTCCAGCACCTTGTGCCATGAGAGTTGCATTTATACAATAAAAACCTCAACTTTTAAAACCATGCATTCAGTTTTATTAAGCATCTTGTGTTTTTTGTGATTTATTTGAAATATATGCATTCATGTGAAATTCATTCGTAAGGCTATCTGGTTTTTAAAGTAAACGAAACATTTGATTTAAAAGAACGTTAGACGATGATAAATGTGCACGTTACTGTATATAGATGTGTGATTGTATTAATTCTAAAGGGAGTTAAAGGGAAAATGTGATGCTGTTCTTTTCATCAACGCTTTTGACTAGTGCCTTATTGTATTCGTGACATGCGACTACACACTTCAAGACACAGTTTATCCCTCCAACAGCAGCAAAACAAATGTAATATCCTGAAATTTGAGAGAATGAGAGACAGAGCGAGCGCGTGCATGTGTGCGAGTGAGAGAGAATAAATAAACACAGTGTTTTATGGGAAAGGATATATGAGATTTCTGACAGGAATATTACTGGAGGACTAGACGAAACTCCCCGACATGCCAGCCGTAATTTGTGTCGATCAAATTACATTTACAGTCGCTGCGTTCCTGGAGCCGCTGTAATTTCTCATATTCTTTCATTCCTCTCGCTTCAGATGCACAAAATCCATCATTTCTGGGAAAATGGATAAGTGCTGTGTAACAATCATATTGCCTGTGCTCTCCATTATGCTGTGTGTCATCTGATCTGTAGGTGGAAAAGTTTGAAAAACATGTCAGCCTCACTTTACAGAGTCTTTATAGGTTTCAGGGTTTTGATATGACAAGAAGACAAAACGCTGCTTTTGAGGTTTGTTTATTTGTTTTGTGTCAATGAAAATTGTCATCCATTGTTTGTTCTGTTGTTTTGAGCAGATTTGGTAAATCTCACTGTTAAATATCGCTACGTCCCTCCCTCCTCTCAGATTCTAATTGGCTGTCTGTATTCATTTTGCAGCATCTGATTGGCTGCAATCCAAGTGGCCGCTGATTGGTTTGGAATATGTATTCATTCATCAGTCACTTTTATTGAATGACTTATAAATTGTTTGTTACTTCTTAGTCCTTATATCATCAAAAGAGCTGGAAATAAGCCCCTCCCTCTTCTCAGCTTTTAAATGATTAATGTTCCTAGCTTCTAATTGGCTGCAACCACGTTTGTATGTTTGTTACATTTATTCATTCAGCAGATGCTGTTTGTTTGTTTGTTTCTCATTCTTTAGTTATTTCGTATACTTTATTCTTTGATTTGTATTATTTAGTATATCATCAAAAGCACTTTCTTTCTTTGACACTTTTGTTTGTTTTCTTTTGATCTTTCTTTTCTTCTTTCTTTCACTTTAGTCCTTGTATCTTCAAAATAACTGGAAATTGGCCCCTCCCTCTTCTCAATTTTTAAATAAATTTTCTCTGAATATTAATTTGTCTCTTTTTTTATGTAGCGTCTGATTGGCTGCAAACCCAGTGACCTCCAGTTTGTTTGTTTTATATACATTCTACACATTATCCAAAGTGACATACAACTTTGTTCTTTCTTTCTTTCACTTTAATTTTAACCCATCAAAAGCACTCTAAACACTAAACTCCTCAGCTTTTAACTGGCTCTTAATATTAATTGTCCCTCCTTTTCTGTAGCATCTGATTGGCTGTAACCTCAGCGGCCTCCAGTTTGTATTTAACATTTCCTACATCCTCCTCCGCTCTCGTTTTATTTTTTTCCTTTTTCTTTTCGTTCGCCCCCTCGAGATCCCGGTCTCTCTGATTCGACCCTTTTAATTTGACGTCTTAGGGCTTTTGTTCCCTGCTGAGCTCAATTGACGTCCCAGGCGTCGTGACAGAGCGCGCAAGCGAGCGCAAATTAAAATGGCCATGCTTTTTTTTTTTACAACATATGACAGTACCGCTGCTACCGTTCAGTACGCGCGCTCTCCACGCGACATTAATGATTAATTTACAATCCGGTGATATTATTCAAAACGAGCTGCCCTGCATAAATGAAGATAACTGGGATACGCGGTGTTAGGCTCGCCTTTATTACGAAGTCGATCAAGGCAGCTAATCACTGTGGCCCAAGAATGTCATTACATCAATTATGGAGTCTGACTCTGATACTATATTTCCCGGGTGTTCGCCGCAAGACGTCTGTCATCCGCGGCGAGCCACTCTCTACTGCGGCCCTCCTGCTTACACGCGGATGGACGGAAAGAAGAAAGAGGAAAATATTTATTCTAGTCTCTTCATTACTCTCCTGCCTACCCGGATGTTCCGTAATTGTCTGCTGACATGAAATAAGCGGACAGTGTGGCAACAAATATATTAAATCTCGACGGAAGTGACGGAAATATTAGTTGTTCAACAACTGCTTCAATTTGTAGGAAGCGAATATTTAAAATTCAGGTGAACTGGGCCGATTTAATAAGCCATGACAGGCATGTAGTCAGTTACTAAAAACGTGTTGTTCTGGGGTGATTAAAAAGGCTCGAATTTCGCCTGAACAGACGCAGATATGAGGCCATTACACTGCAGCAGAGCCTTAATGAATTCCTATTACACACCGCGTACTCATGTGTCTGCCAGTATGATTCTCTTGACATTGATCGTGTTTTTTTTTTTTTTTTTTTTCTTTCTTCTCTTTATTGGTTGTAAATCTCCTATAACTTGCTAATAGTAAAATGTAAACATGAAGTCAGAATTGACCCATTTACTTACTTGTATGCGTGGTCCTGAGTCTTGTTCTGAACGATCATTAGACTGAACGTTATATTGCAAACGAAACGTCCCCCCCCCCCCCCCCCTCCCCCGGTTTTGTCTTCATAATCATTTACTAAAATGCATTAACTTTCTCCTCCTCTCTTCATTTTCAGTTTGCGTCACAAATTCCTTTTATTTAACATGCGTTTACGCTTCCACCTGCCTCGCCAGCCATTCTAGCCAGACATTTCTAGGGCCTGTCACTTACTAACCCTGTAATATGTGGCAATTATAAATAAGCTAATTATGACATATGTGACATAATTGTTCTTGTGCCTACACATGCAGCATGGGTGTCTGCGGCTGTTTTTCAGCAATCTTCCATGCACGAAACTGCCCAACAGTGTTTAGTTTATGTTTAAAAGATAGATCCAACTGCAAGGCAGAAGGGGGACATGAACGTAATAACATACACTTAGGCCTGTAAAAAAAGCTATAATAGGATCTATATATAATTTATGTACTTCATTGTGGTATTTATATATGCGAAACACAAAATCATATTTATTTATTAACTTGTGTGGGTTGTTCGCTCCATGCAGAGTGAAAATTCACTGACAGCAGTGAGCATAATGTAACAAGTTTTGCGAGTCACATGAGGGTGTGTAAATGATGACAGAATTTTCTTTTTTTCGTGAACTAACACACCCAATTTAGATTTTTGTTGCAAATCTCCTGTGAATATGTGTGCCTTTAATGTTGACTTTAAACATACTTAAAATATTTTATTTTTTATCTTTGCTTCTGCTTGGGTTTGGAATTCTAGCGCACACTGATGACATCACTTCACTCTGCCTCTCAACGTAGTGATGACAATCACTTTGTTATGCGTCCTGGGGTAAAAACACAGCATGCATAAGAACTGCAGTCTACGTGTAGTAAGAGCCTCTCGACCATTAGGTTTTGTGTGTGTGTGTGTGTGTGATGGGTGTGTGTGTGTGTGTGTAGTGTGTGTGTGATCTGCGCGTGTGTTTTTTTTGTCCCAGGGCGAACCTGAGGGGGCCTGAGATGGATGTAGACTTGTCATTTGATGCACAGTTCCGCCTAATGAAGAAACTCACACACTTCATGGTGCATTTTGCAAAATACAACTCAAATATGCTGATCTTACCTTTGTTTATTAAAAATTAAATCATGTGCAAACATTGATGCAATAGATGTAGTCAAATTAGTTATTAAAATAATAACAATAAAACTTTCTCTCTCAAAAAAAAAAAAAGAAAGTTTTTAATGCAATTATCATTTTACTTACATGCATCCTTGAAGCACATTTTCATGCTTTGAGGAAGAAGTGAGTGCCAGCTCTCTCCTCTGTCTCCTCTCATTATGTAAGAGCATCAGAGCACATCTGTAGAAATGGAAGAGAGAAACGCTGTCACACTCTCCTCTCCTCTTTCACCACAAACAAACCCAGTGCCCTGCAGGCGTGGCTGGGACTCGGGCCCCCCGGGCTGGACTGAAACACGGCCCCCGAGGCCTCTCTGAAGGACCTGAGCTGCAGGGGTTCAGATCCCCCCCGGCCCTCTCGCTCTCTCGGTGGAGACTGGAAGTGAGTGGCTTTCATTGCTCACACGGAATACTGCTGTTTAAATGAGCGTGTTGCAGTTAGATGGGCCACAAATGCATTTACAGATTCATACAGGCCGTCAACTGCATGTCAGATGAAATTGGCATCTTTTTTACTAAAATGAATTTGTTTTTATGAAAATGCAGTAGGTTTTACACCTCAGATACAACTTTTTTTTTGTAACCTAAACAAAACCAATTTGGCGAAGTTACAGTAATATTGTCAGTAAAATATGATATACCTTATACCCTTCATGAAATACAATTTTGGATGCAATTTTTTGGTCCAAAATGTGTAAAATGCATTGTTGATTTAGTTTCAATTTGTCTTTATTTTCAAAAGATGTGTATAGTTGACAAATTTCTTTTTTTTTACTAAATGAATATCAAGATTTTAGGTGAAAGATGTATGATTACCTAATTAGTTTTTCCTACACTTAAAAATTATTTCTGAATGGTTGCTGAAAATCCAGCTTTTCCATCATAGGGATAAATGACATTTTAAAACATATTTAAATAGAAAACAGATATTTTAATTGTATTTTTTTTATTAAAACGAAACAAAAACGTAATTATTCCCACCTTGAACAGTAGTGTACAGTGTGTGTTTTAAGTGTGTAACTCGTCAGTATATTTTTCATTTTTAAGCATACTTTTTTTTGCTTTTAATACTTCATTTAGATAGTCCTGTGGTGTGGCAAAGTCATTTATTTTATTATTATCGATAAATTAAAACTGCATGCATAATAATTAAAAGGAATTAGCAAACTGTGTTTAAAACTAACTAAAGTTTTAGTTGAAAGATAGCTGCTATTACAGGTATGGCAGATATATATATAGATATATTATATATATATATATAATATATATATATTAATATATATATATATATATAAAACTTAAATGTCAGTTTGTGCTTTAAATTTTAAGTATAATCAAAAGTATAACTGTGCAAGTACAAGTCATTCAAACTCATTTTTAAAATCATTCTTATAGTTGAATTTTGTATAACTAAAATTTTTTGACAATTTTTATTTTTCATGAGTTTAAGGGAAAACATATGTTGCCATGACTTATCGATCTTTTCATTTTTACAGTGTGCTCAACAGACATAAATATCCATGTCATTTTAACAATCTGCTTTATATAATTTGCGGTAATATCGCGTGACAAGTATTCAGTGTGGGCATGTCTCATTTCTGTCTGGTTGATGTCTTATTTGTGCTGTGCAATGAGCGCTCACTTGTGGAACTGTGGATGAAATTCAGCTCAACAACACTGCAGCATTTCTCCATTCATTGTTTCCAAATGTGATTGAGGAGCTCAGGTTGTGTGGGTTAAGTGTAGAACGTGAAGAGGGAAAACGAGAGAGAGAGAGAGAAAGAAAGAGAGATTTGCTTTCCTTCAATTTTTCTCCATTCATCAAGGAGGGAATCAATAGAGGGGAGTTTTCAACTGCATTTCAATAGGGAGAAGTTTTGTCAGTCAAAGGCTTAGTATGATTCAAACTTGCCTGAGAGACATGCGATCGATTCACCTGAAAAGCTGCACAGGGACTTTCGGTCAATAACAGTCTGCCTGTGTATTTCTGCCTCTCACACATTTAATAATGCTGCCCAAATACAGAGGATTAAGTCAATTAGACTGTTTAAACATTCAGAAATGATTAAGTTATTCCTTTTTTGAGTGTTGGGAAGCAGAGGGGGAGGAGAACATTATCTGAGTGTGTTTGTGAGAGAGAGTGTGCTGTATAATGAGTGGAGTTTGCATCACTACTATCGCTTATACTCAGGGTTGTTTAATACAAAGATTTTAAATATCATGTTAAGGAGAGCTGTTGCCTCTCTAAATTTGCAGTTTTTTGCCAGTCAAGTGATAAATCAGGTGAAAAAACTATTGCATTGAATGAGGGACCTGAGCCATATCAGTGGACCAGAATACCCCACAACAAGGGTATTATCAATTAAAAAGGTCCCGTTTAGGTCTATTTTCTTCTGAATACTTACTCTGATTAATTAGGCAACATGTTGTACATTGCAAAAAGACTGTATATGGTCTTCTTTGACTTGTTTTCCAGTAAAACATCTCTAAAAATCAAGAGGCAACATGATGTGCACTGTTTAAGTATTGAGCATTAAGTGAGCCTTGTGACAAATCTGTTCCGTCACTTGTGAAAGTAAATCAACACGTTGAACTGATGCATTATTTCAGAGGTAATTGTGATTTTTCTTTTTAATAAATGCATATATTGATGTTCAATTATCCGTATATTGATTTATGTGAAAATCGCAATTGTTAATTGTTGATCTTTGTTATAGAGACTTGGGATAGTAAGCAAGTACCTAGCAACCATTCAGAACACCATAGTAATGCCCTGGCATCATTTTGGCCACTTATTCATGGGTAAGCACCACTCACATTTTCTTTGAAAAATGTAAAAACCTACTTATGAATCAATCTTGAATGTGAGTTTCTCTGCATCTGTGTCATCCTCACCACAGGAATGTCTCCTCCACACCACCATCGCTGCCAGACAGCAGACTGACAGCGGGTAGTTAGAAAGTGAAAGAGGAGTGTTTCGCTGCTCCATCGTCTTAACTCTACAACATCCATCCAGATGGCACATGAGAGACGGATACAGCAGGATGGTGACAGGAACATGGGAAGCTGTTGTTCTCTCTCGCTCTCACAAACACACGACCCCACCGCAGAGGCCTGTTTGATTCGAGCATGCACGTTACACATGAAAGCACGTGGCGGGACGTCCCGCAGCATAGGTGGGGAGCGTAAAAAGCTGAGACACGTTGCCCGTGTTGTGAAATCACACACCTTTCAAGCATCAAAGACAGGCGATATGTAAAATATTTGCCACGGTTGTTGTCCTCAAGACGAAGGTATCAGGCAGACAGCAGGTGAAGAGAGAAGTTGATGACATACAGGTTGCACTGCAGAGGGGCTTTGGTGCCAAAATGGCCTTTGGTGTTGTGGGTTTTGTATTTGTATTTGTGTGCACTGTGACAAGCAACAGACGAAACCCACTTAACAAACACAGAGGTGTTTAGAGTGCCAATCTAGGCAAAAAAAATATACAGACAGACCAGTGAGATGATATTACGATAAAAAAAAAAAAAAAAAAAAAAAAAAAATTATATGAATGATATATATTATTTATTTATGTGTTTTAGTGTTTATTATTTGTTTGATATTACTTTGTATCCCACATTTGGTGTAACATAAAATAAATAAATCAATAGTAAATAAAAAATAACAATGAAATACTTAGTCAAAAGTATGAAATAACAAAATAAACAAAATCAATAGTAAAATAATACAAAAAATAATATTACTTAATACATAGCCAATTAGTTTGGATTGGAACTAATATGTATTATTAAACAGCTTTTATTTATTGATTAATTAATTTATTGACTATTTATTAATAATTTGTAACTGAATTAATGTAAATAACAAAATCATGATTAGTAAAATAATAATAAATAAATATTACAATTAATGTGAAATTTTCCTTAAAAAAGATAATATGAAATTATGAAAAAATACCGTAACTTTCACCTTAATATTATTCACTCATTTCAGGTCCTTGTTAAAGGTTCTGTTGATCCAACCAATGGAAGACAAGTGGAGTGTTAAGGAAACCTGTTTGCAAACCATCATTATTTTTGCTGTTCTATTTAGAGACGGCAGCAGCGCAGAAACTTCTCCTGTAAATAACAGTCCGTTAAACATGAGGTAAAATGAAGCGTTCCATCACAATATTTGAGGTCAATCACCACTTACCGTGCCAACCTGCATGAAAGGAAACAATTAAAATGCTATTTCCCGCTAAAATGCTGTAATGTCAGGTTATTGATGACATATGAACATTAATAACGGAGGCCCCTGACAGGTTGGAGGCAAATAAGAATAACTCTCAGTTTGCAGATGATTGTGAAAGCCTCCTGGGCGTTTCAGAGGAGGATAATGCTTTTTCATTGCCAGCGTGGGCTGAAACGGAAGCTGCCAAACATCAGACTCATGAAGCAGATTTCCAAAATGAGAACGGTCCTCTCTGAGAATAATTTCACCCTCTGAGATGCCACTTCGCATCCGGAACGTTCTGCGCTCTAATGACTGACAGGTGTACATCTCCAGTTTCATTATATGTAATAACTACAAAACGACACTTGATATTATGAATATATTGTATGGAAATGTGCAATCAAATTCAGCTGCTCCGCAGCGCGTCCTGGGAATTCCTGATGATAAAATTTATTTCATGTGACAATTCGGAGTAAACACCCAGAATTTGATCAAACGGAGATGGAAAAGTCTGCCCGTGCCCTCGCAAAACATCTCACTCAACTTTTGAGTCATTTGTTCGCAGCATTGGTTTTGATCAGTTTGCTTTATTCCACACATAATCAAGACAGTAAGTCACATCTGACAGCTACAGTTCGGCGGGACGTCAGCCCCGGAAAGGCAAGATGAATCGCGCTCGCGCACCTCCCCGCTTTAATATCCCACGTTTAAGGTCTTGAAGCAATTTTTGGGCTAATATCCGAGCTGTCAGATTCTGCAAACTGTACGGGCACATGCATATGTAGGGTGTTTGTAATGATGAACTGTGCAGCGGTTGACACTTTGTTGGGCCACAAATTACCTCAGTTCTAGACATCATTACCCTTCGCCGACCGCCTGGATGTATTTATATGTCCTTGCTCTGGCGGTTAGCGAGCGGTGTGTACCCCGCAAATCCGAAAACATCAATTCAAAACAAATATGTGTCTTTGTGTTGCGTGTGTGGTTTGACATAATGAGCGAGGTGGGGGGAAAATGATCGCGCATTACGCAGGCCCTGCTTTGGCAGGAAACGCTCTATGCCTTTAAGCAACTCATGAAAAATGAAAGAGATTTGTCTGTCATCAACATGCGCGCATTCTGACCTTGACTCCAGACGGGACTAAGGGGGACTCTGAATTTTTTACGGCAGAAGGTGGAACTCCGTGAGGTATTGAAGGGAAAACAACAGTCATGTTGAGACGGCGAGAGAAATTGTTGAGAAACTGCTGTAATTAATTTGGAGTAACACGCATTTCGCGGGTCTCTGAAATGTGCGCAGCTACCCTCATGTTTTTTTCTTTCTCTTTACTGCAGCTATGTTCTCTCGTTCTCTCTCGCCCCGCTTTCATCCTTTTGTTGTTTGTATTGTGGAATTGCTAATGTCGAGAAACACAAAGCCTGTGAGGAAGACTCGAGCCGAAGAAAAAAACTCTTTCAAAGCAAAGTCACAAGATCACAAATCCTGAAATTCTGACTATGGGGGCACCAGGGAAACAAAATCAGGTCAGCAATCAGCACTAATGGGGACAGGCCTTCTGTCGGGCGGCGCGGGGTGGCACAGGGTCATTTAGGCGGGAGTGGGAGTAAATGGCGGAGGGAGATCCGAGGAAAGCTGGACGCTGGGAGAGCCTGCCGGGTATTGTAAGAAGCGGGGGGCCTGAAGTGGCGAGGTAGGGGCCCGTTCTGCCTCTCTTTCTTTCTCTAACCCCCCTCTGACGAGGTCACGGTGAGAGAAGGGGAGAGTAATTCAATCCCCGGGCTTTTTCAGTGCAAGGCCAGCGCTCTCTCTGACAACACCCTGAAATTAGAAGCAAACCAGCCCGCCGGAGTGTGTGAGACTTCAGGGGCTGAAAAAGCAGCTCTGCTTTTCCCATGCTGCTCTGCTGTCTGTCCGAAACATCATCGCACAATCATCGCAATGATAAGCAGATGATAAGCTCAGTGATCTCACATGCCGTCAATGTGAATGACAAGAACCCGACGCGTCTGATGTGATTTTAATGTGTGCCATGTGTGACCGAATCCAGAAGAAAACACATTGCTCATGTAATCAGCGTGATTCATTATATTCAGGATATTTTGTATATGGTTGACTCTCATAAAATCATGCTCAGGTCACATTTCACCTATAAATTATATGATACACTGTATATACAGTACTTATATATTTTAGGATTTTAATTCAATTATTAATTACCCTGTTTCTTCGGTGTTTATGTTGTTTGTTATTATAATAATAGATTAATATATATCCTATAGTATAATATCTATATATATATAACTGTACATGTATTTATTTTTTATCTCATATGGAAATTAGGTTTATTTTAGAAGCAGTATTGTTTGTTTATTTATTTATTTTCATGGCAGTTAAATTAAGAACAATTAAATGTAAAATTCCCTTTTTTTTGGTTGTCGTTTTAACCATTAATCTTGATGATGGTGATTTTCATATAATTTTTCATAGTTTCTTTCGTTTGATTTTGGTGGTGAAATATGACCCAGGCTTGTTCTTTTGTGGTTTTGTGCGATTTTAACATTTACTGAAGATCTATATATGAAATTAAATCGGTCAGCTCATTTAGTTGCACTGGTGTGCTACTCTCTTTTGCTGTGTTAGAGTGATAGTAAAGATTTGAGTCAGTCATAGACCTAAACAAGCTAAAAATGAAAGTACAACTTTATAAAATCCAGAATGTATGCACTTGAGACACTTTCACATATGTAGCAGGACTGTGTTTTAAACTGCTCCTTTGTTGTTTTGTTGTCTCACACACACACACAGGGACGAGACCCAATGGCCTCTGTGTTTCCATATTTACATCTATAAAGTTTTATATAGCAGAAATAACTCGAATCATGGCAGTTATAACCTAACATAACTCAGCTTTTGTGAGGGGTTCTCAGACATCCCACCCTAATGGTTAATATATCATTAATATGGCGTTGTATGTTCAGTGTTTCATTGTCTGTGGAGTCGTGCACAAACCGCAGCCTTCATAAGACCGATGAGACGTTTCTGTTCACTTTACCCCACCAGCGCTAGTTCATTTCTTGCATATCACACGTGGCTTCACCACCCACTCAATAGCGAGCAACACGCCCCCCCAGCGAAAATGAACATCTTCAAAAGATGATTAAGCAACTGGCTTTCTTACTTATGAATGTGATCAGAATACATTTTTCCGAACAGAAGAACATGCTGCTACCTCGTACATCTTGCTCAAATTAATGCAATCCAGCACATTGTATACGCTCCACCGCCAAGCAGCAATATACGTTTGGACTTTATTTGCATATAAATTCCAGCTAGCGGCTCTGGTGTGTCTGCGTGACTGTCGGCTGTTGCTGAGGATTGGAGTGAATTGGTGGATTCAGGCGTGTGTTACACACGATGAGCTTGACTGACTAAGCAAAAGATGCCCTTCCCCTCCTCCCTACAGTTCACAGGCATTACCATCTTAATAAGGAGGTTGATTTTGCCCCCAGGCTGAGGAAAGAGGGGCAGTATGGCAGGTGTGCTTATGTGGGCAAAGCAGAATTGACCACGTCCCATTAAAGAACATGGGATATAAAGGGCCAGGACGGGTCCTGAAGTCCTGAGGCACATGCATGTGTGTTTCTAATGCACTGACAACTTAGAGCCATGCCGACACACCATTTACAAGACATTTTACTTTTGTTTCTTAATAAAGTGCATTATTCTATGCATTTGGCGACCATCATTTTATTCCGGAAGCGACTTGCATTACATATTCATATATACTTTTTTTTTTTTTTTTTTTCAGTTCATGCATTCCCCGGGAATCGAACCCACAACCTTTGTGTTACTGGTGCCATGCACTATTGTTTGAGATACAGGAATGAAGCATAGGCCTTTTTTTCATTAGTAATTTATTAGCTCATTTCATACCAGACTGGAGCTGGACTTGATTGTGAGTTTGCTGAAATCCAGTACATTATAACATTATCCAATAGCTTATGCGGCCTATGTGATGTCAGCAGAAAAGTAAAATTGCTTCACAGGTGGAGCATAAAAATGGGTCATACTTTTTGTTTTTAATCGAGTAATATTGATTGATTGATTGATTAATTTATTGATTGTGTGGTACAACGCAAAACGGCATAAAATATATTTATTTATTTATTCCTAGTTTATAGTGTATAAAAGCTAAATAAATGTTAGTATCTTACTGAATGCATTTATTATTTTTAACCATTTATTTATTTATTCAACTTGACATGCAACAAAAGAGAAACACATGAAAATGTGTATATTTTATAGCTTGTGGTAACATCTTCAGTCACTAGGAATATTTATGTATTGATTTATTTATTTATTGTGCTATAACACAAAATGGCATAAAATAATTTAATAATGTATTATTTTTCATCTTTATAGTGTATAGAAGCTAAATAAATGTTAGTATCTTACTGAATTTATTTATTTATTTTATTGCATTTATTCAATCATTCTGTTGTGTGCTACAAAAAAATATATTTTCATTTTCTTCCATCCATTTATTTATTTATTTATTTATCAGCAAGAAAAGGTAATTCATGAAAAGCTGTGTATGCAGGCAACATGTCGTTTTTTTTGATTTAATATTGAAAGTATAAAAATTTGAAAATGGCTCCTTTTTCCTTTTTTTGTTTTTTTTCCAAAAAACGAGAATTCAGCTTAAATTTACATTTTTCGTTCATGGGTAGAAAAATGAATAAACAGCTTGAATATTTGATTTCTACATGTGGGCGGGAATTAAACGCCCTTTTCTGCTGATTGGTCAGCCGAAGATCAACGTGCCGTCATCAGTTCTTCTGCAGCAAAATAATAGCCCTCCACTGCTGCAGTTGTACAGATTAATAAACCATTTTATCAATTTCATATTTTTCTCATAAAACAGACTAATGAATAGCTCGACACAACTCATACCGCGGCAGAGTCTAGACAGGTCTTTCTTCTGTGTATACCAGCGGTTCTAAGTGATAGGGTGTCTAAGAAATCAATAGAGCCTTACTATTTGCTATAGCCTAAAGTGTTTCCAGATTGTAAAGTCGTTTTTTTTTATCATGATACATAGGCCTACTGTGATTTATTCCAAAGTGACTTATGATGCATTTAATGTAAAATAATCTAAATTAAGCCTTTTAAAAGTTGAGTATTCCCTGTGGTTCATGTTTGCGGCTTGCACCAGAAAGATGCTCAGCTGATGCAAAGAATAGAACTTATATCTACACAGAAGAAAGCCCTGTCTAGACTCTGCCCTGGTATGAGTTGTGTCGAGCTATTCATTTGACTGTTTGTTTGATGAAAAAAAGATTAAATGTAGTTGCAATAAATGCGTCAAGAATCCATACAACTGCAGCAGCGGAGGACTATTATTCTGAGGAAGAACTGATGACGGCACAGTTTGATCTTCAGCTGACCAATCAGCAGAAAGAGGCTTTTAATTCCCGCCCACATGTAAAACTCAAATATTCAAGCTGTTTATTAATTAAAAAAAGAAAAAAAAGGAGCCGTTTTCTCATTTTTCTACTTTCAATATTAAATCAAAAAACGAATGATCGAATGATACACGGATTCATGAAAATGCCTACATTTTGTAGCTTGTTTTAACATCTTCGGACAAAATACTGGCCATTAACTGCTGACCTTGTTTTAGCAAAATCAGAACTACTATTTTAATGAACATTACAAAGACATATGGTTATGAAGTGCAGTAGCTTCAATTACAGTAACACAAACAAAAACTGTTTAACAGTATTTACATGTAATTTCAGTCAGTTCTTCAAACACCTTCCATGCCCAGCGAGGAGTCTCACTTTCCACAGAGAAGGGGAGACAGCTAATTTCCCACCCTCTCCTAAAGTGATCCAGGTTTGAGAAGGACGCATTGTCATTCCTCTCTTAAGTGAATAATAGCCCTTCTCTCCCGGCATTAGAAATTTGGGGAGTGATCGTCTAATCGGTCTGTACTGCCGGCTGACGGATCAGTACGCTGAGCTGAGAGCTTGTCAATAGTAGCTCGGTAATTAACAGAGTGGCATGGAGCAGGAGGGAGATCAGAGAGCCGGATTAGTTCTGACAGGTTCTCATCAGCAGTCGATACACATAGAGACAGAAACCCAAGTGCCCCAAGACTCATTAACATACCTACACCAGATAGCACCTTCAAATTAGCCCGACGATATCTCTCTTTTCTGCTGTACGTGCGTTGCGACATCTGCTCAAAGTTTCAGGAATGTACACACAGGTGAGGGAGTTCAGTAAGCCTGAAATACTTAAGGTTACTGTTTTGAACAGACTTCTAAGTCCAAATATAAATTTTGACATGCATTGTTGAAGAGTAGATTCTTTTTTGAACCGATTTTTACCTGGGATTTTCTTAGGAGTGAATTTAGTTGTGAAAAATGGTATTCACTCCTGTAAACTGTGTACAGAATTGGATTAACGTAGTTTGTAGTTCACCCAGAAATGAAAATGATGTCATTAGCAAAGGCCTGTAGGACGATAATTATAAGGATAACTATAAAGTTGTAATAATTATTCTATCATTCTATAATTCTATGAGAAGAGGGAAGTCACAATATCACAGCTACAACGATAACTACAGCATTGCCTAACAGTTTTCTACGGTGGCGAAAACACTTAATGTGAAATTGTGTTCATATCTAGGTTAATCTGCATGCCTGTAAAAAGTATATCTTTTTTAATAAACTGTATACCAGATTTGATCGTATTATTGTCTTTTTCCATCAAGCCACATTAATTGTTCTCTTTCTAACAGTTTTCTATGGGGGAGAAAACACTTAACGTGCAATTTAATGCATTGTGTTCATGTTCTGTGCTTTTCTGCTTGTCTGTATATGGTTTGCTTTATTAATAAAGTGTGTGCTGAATTTTGCTCTCCAATGCCACTGTTTTAAGCCACGTTAAGCATTGTTCACATTTAAAATACTCCTTGCGTTCACAATTCATTAAAACATTATGAACCACTATTCTGTCTTGTCGTGTCAGATCAATGAGCTTGCAAGTCAGCAAGTCATGAATTTGACTTGTAAAGTCATAATTTAAATTATTAAATTCATAATTTTGACTTTTTAATCTCATAATTTCGATTTAGTATGTCTTTTTTTTTTTTTGTTCATGTATTCCCTGGGAATTGAACCCATGACCTTGGCATTGTTAGCGCAATGCTCTATTGTTTGAGATACAGGAATGTAGCACAGGGCTTTTTTTTCCCCATTAGTAATTTATTAGCTTATTTAATACCAGAATGGAGCTGGACTTGATTGTGAGTTTGCTGAAATTCAGTACATTATAACATTATCCATTAGCTTGACTTATTAAGTACATTATAACATTATCCATTAGCTTGACTTATTAAGTTGAAATGATGACTTATAAAGTCTACATTTTTACATACCAAGTCATAATTTCTTCTTTTTATGTCATAATTTCGACCTTTTAATGCTTTTGTTTTCTTATGTGGCGGAAATGGGCTTCCATACAAACAATATGCTAGCAATGACAATATCATGGGTTCAAACCTAAGGGAATGCATGAATTAAAAAATGCATAGTTTGGATGCAATATAACTTACTTTTTGATAATTGCGTACATCTAAATTTTACTGAAAAGAGCAGCCAGGATATTGTTTAACACATCTCTTTGTGTATTCCACAGAAGAAAGAAAGCCATATGGGTTTGGAGTGACATGGCGGTGAGTAAATGACTTTGATTTCACACAGTTTTCATTTTTGTATTAATTACTTCATTAAGCACTCAGAATATGACCATATTTAGCAGCAGAATGCACATGACCTATATGACTTCTCTCAGAACAGGATCAATTACATTTTTGACTATATAAACTAACCATCTGAACATGCTTGCTGAATCAGAAGAAAATGTTTAAATGAAATGTTCTGACAATATATAATTTTTACATATCTTAATGTAAATATAGGCTGTTATAGTCCTAAAAGTTGACATTAGTTACAAGAAAATAACAAGTATATACTGTCTGTACTGTGACATGCAACACAACCATTTATTCAAGAATAGACGTTACATTTTCATTGCGTTGCATTGTTTTCAGAAGCAAGAAATATCATGCATCTAAATAATATGACAATATACATAGCTGGCAAGCTGGCACTAGACTTTTTGGACTCTCAGCAATGGTAAACACAATATGCAAAATGTAAACCTTCAACCAACAGCGAATACCACATAAAACCATATCACACAATTTTGTACTGACAATAAATCACTTACATATACATAACACAAGCACCAGGCCAGGAAATCATAAATTTCTCCATCAAAAAATAAATACGAAGAGGAAAGGTCTGTTTCAGTTTTATATATCATATTTCTGTAGTGCTTTCAATGAAGTGACTGTAAAAAAAAAAATGGCACTCCTAACAGAACAGAGTTTAATGGAACTTTCCCAATATCCGTTTGGCTCAAATATCGCATTTGTTGCCAAATGATCAAACGTCATGCTGGAACTTTTGACAGTCGGGCCTCAGAGCTTCATAAATACGAGAGAATGAGAGTGAAACGGCTCTGGCCCGGGATCGGTCTTTGACAGTCAGCTCATTAGAGCAGAACTCGACGCTGGACAGTCTGAACGGTGCTTAAAACACACTGAAACAGCCATTCACCATTCAGCCTGCCGCTCTCACAGCTAACAGCTCGACCCAGCAGGCGTCTGCGCTTTTACAACATCGCCATTATGAAGTGGAACAGGTCAGTATGTGAACGGGTGAGAAGCCGCTTTCAGCGCCGCTGCATATTACATGCTTAACCTATCATACACAATTACTGTTTAGAAAAGGGCTGCTTGACCTTTAACAAGAAAAAGAGAGCTCACGCAGGCCAACCCTGACTACTTCAACAGAGTACAGCGCAGGACGTTGTGGGTCAAGTTCTGCAAAAAACAGCCTGGCGGAGGGAATCACGACGCCGCTGCTTTTAATAACGGGGCTTTCCTGTTTCTGACCATATGGCGTGTGAGGAAGTCTGAACAGACGTGAATGTTAAACTTTTACGACTGGTAGCGACACAATGCATCAATACGAAGCTTACATTTGAAGGGAAATTTATAAATTGACAGCCACAAAACTGCATTTTAACAGGCAGCGACGTTAAAGAGACCATTGATGATGTTCATATGGATGCCGTTACAGACCGAAATTAAATCATAATTGGACTTTTGTGGATTTATGTTCATATCTATTAGTTTTAATGTAAATATAGGCTAGTATACTTCTGAAAGTTGACATAAGTATTTATATGCAAATCATGAAGTTATAATACTGTCTATAGTGTAACATACAACTAGTTATACAAGAATAGACTTTACATTTGTATTCTATTGCATTATTGTGAAACAAGAAATGCATTTAAATACTAAACAGTAGAGTTCATTAGTGCCGGCCACTTTTTTTAGCAGCCTTGGTTCCGGAAGTATTTTTTACATAATTTTTTCCCATAAGGTTAAAAAAGTTTTCAATAAAGTGTTATAAGCCGAGAAGCAAACCAACCTGCTATGAAGAGAATCACAACATTACAAACTTTTATTTGAAGCAAAAAAAAAGTATTTGAAAATCAGACAAAAAGACAAAGCAACAAGAGTATGTGCTTAATGGCTTTAGTGAGGGAAAGAACTACAATCCCGAAAAGCATTGTGAATGACATAATGGAATTAAAAACAAATCTATGTATATTTTATTAAGTCATAATGAACGGCTATTTTTTATTGATTTGTTGTAATTGTTTATTTATTTATTTTTTTACAGCCAAATGGTGTAGTTACATCATCCACCAGCATGGGCTAATGGGCAGTGCTAACCAGCTAAACCTTGACATTTGACCTGCCTCTGACTAGCAATAGCAAGTAGCAAATCATGGTTCATGGCTGAGACGGAAAGGCTTTTTAACCAAAAGGGACAAGCTCTTCCATATGGTCTGCCACAACTTCCTGTTTCAATAGGAAATATGTAAACACACAAGAGAAAACGTTTCATCAAGTCATTTCATGGGGCCTATCTAAATGTGCGAAACATTGAATTGAACTGATGTAAACTCATTCATTTCGATAACACCTGTGAGGTGAGAAATTATTCATTCTTTTAATTCTGTCTGAATCTCATTAACTGATAATGAATGCACATACAAAGCAGGACAATATCACAGCAATGGCTTACAGTTGTCTGAACTTATCCAGAACAAGCACGTTAGTGCTCCTTTTTCCTTTAATGATACACACGTGTACTTTAGATTGATTTGACCCCACAAAAGAGTACAAAAAAATCATGCAGAATTTTGATTGCTTCGCTTGAAACAATGAGAGAACATGCAAACACTCAGTGGAGCTAAACGCTTAGTGTCTGCATGTTTAACAGTCTGGGACGACTTTGTAATTGGCTCATTTTAGATATCAGACCCCCATGTAATAAAAGGTCCTGAGATGCATGGATGAATAGTAACACTTGTCCTGAGGGCAGTTGGTTTTAATTCCCATTTGGGAATTTCAGTGGGCCACAGTAACAATGCATGCATATGTAAACATGCTACCAAAAAATAAAAATAAATAATATATATATCAGTAAATATCAGCAATATGATATGTTGCCCAAGTACTGTGTTTATCTTCATTTAGATTATTCATTTTTTGGATTTTTTTATCAAATAATGCCAGTATGAATAAATAAATCATGATAAGTATAGACAGATATTACTTAAATATTCATATTAACTGTTTTCTACAAATTTATAGGATGCAGTACATTTTAATGTCCCCATCATATCTGTAGTAAATTACAATATATTGGATAAAATATTTATTTAGTCAGGATTCTGGACTGTGTGTCGTGTTTTGCCCCTGTTTCTGTTCCTGTTTTTCCTTATTTGGTCATGTTCCTGTCCTCGTTTAGTTTGATTATGATTCCTGACACCTGTGTTTAGTAATTATCCCTTGTATTTAAGTTCCTGTTTCAGTCTTCCTTTGTTGGTTCTACTCATTGGATGTTGTAAAATTCCCCTGTGTTTCCAAGGATTAAAGACTGTTTATGTACTCCGTGTCTCCTTGTTCCTCGTTCCGCACTCCTCCCTCCTCCCAGCACAGATCGTGACAGAAGAACTGACCTAAAACAGTAACCTCCGTGTGTCTACCCTCTGTTTTTGTTTCCGTGTTTTTTCCCTCAGTGTTTTGTTTCCGTTGTGTTTCTATGAATCCCCTCCTTCGCCCCGAATTCCTCCTCCTGCTGGAGCAGGGGGAGCGCTCACTCGAGGACCATACCAGACTGTTTCTGGCCCTCGCCGAACTTACCAGCTACCCTGACAATGCGCTCTGCGCGTTCTATGACACTAGCCTGAACACCGCGTGCAGAGCGCCGTTATCCGAAGATGGTCTTCGAGCGGAATTCGCTGCTTTCGTGGATGGATTATTGTGTGCATGTTTTGTGTTGTTTAATATCTCGTTTATCACTCCTAAACATTGCATTTAGTTGGATACAATTGCATAAATCAGTGAGATCTGATCTGACATCTGAATTGACTTGAACTTCGAATGGTTGTACTCTCATTAACGCCAGTTTCAATCGTCCGAGTTTTTTTCAGTGTTAATTCATAAAATGTAAATAAGAGTAAGTGTTTAATCAGAAAATATTTATTGTAAAGGGGTCATATGATGCAATTAAAATTTTTCCTTTCTTTTTGAAGTGTTTCAAGCTCTTGGTGCATAAATAAAATCTGTAAAGTTGCAAAGACTTTGAGACAAAGTCTCAAATCCAAGGAGAGTCCTTTATAAAAGTTAAGCAGTCAGCCACACCTACCTAAACGGCTCGTTCTAACATTCCCCCACAGCGTGTTGCCAACCTGCTTTCAATTGAAAGTACGCTAAAACTGGCAGCTAAATGTCACTCGATTACATCATAATGGCAAATTCACTGATCTATATAAAGATGAATGTAGATCAGTGGGCAAGATGAGAACTTATTTGTCCCTCAACTTTTGAAAAAAGTCTCAAAAGGGGCGGAGAAGTCATTAAATCTAGCTACAAAGTAGCTAAATTGGCAACACTGCCCACATGTCTACGTCACAATGTGGGAAGATTTGCATAACGCCGCCCAAATGTTCAAGCAAAGAACGAAGGCTTAACTTTTATTCTCGCTGTTGCCGCCGCTGCCATTTTGTGGAGTCGCTGTGTGTTTCGTTGTGAAAGTTAAACTACTTTGTTTGGCCTTCCAAAAGGACACTACTAGAAATCAGTGGTTAAGTTATATGAGTGTTGTGTGCCCACATTTTATGGAGGACTGTTTTCCTGATCCTGGTAGAGTGGATTACAATGCCGGCTGTTCTGACTCACAGACTGTAAGTACGTGTTTTATATATAAATAATTTGCCACTGACGATTCAAACGCGAGTTTTGAGCAGTGTAGAGTAGCGCTTGTTGTTTGTCATTTCTCCGATTACAAATGCGGACATGGTTTTATGTTTACGCGGCTCGATGCAACACGTAAAAAGACAGTATAATCATTATAATCCGTAATTATGTCCCCCACTGGATGCAACAAATGCCTCTTTTTAATGGGTTTAATGTTTTTGTCTGGCCGGACAGGGCATCACAATATTGTAAGGGGCGTAACATTTCTGTCACACGCTTGAGGTATTCAGCCAATCACAGCGCACTTGGATAGCTGGCCAATCAGAGCACACAACGCTTTTCAGACCGATGAGCTTTGTAAAAATGTACGTGTTTCAGAAAGGCGGGGCATAGAGGAGAAACAATAATCTACAGTATGTGGAAAATATATATATTTTTTACCTTAAACCGCATAAACACATTTCATTACACCAAATAAACAAAATAATGTCCTTTTAGCAACATCATATGACCCCCTTTAATATATTTATTTATTTTTCATTTTTTATATAGCAGTGCTTCTTTAATTTACATCACAAGCATACTGTTATTATTATTTTATAAAGTTACAGTGTTTAACGTAGTGCATGATAGACGTGACCCGCCTAACGCTTCTGTAATGGCAGGCCAAGCGAATCCATTACCCATTACTTCAGACATACAATATTCAGGAATACTTAATATCTGTCAAGAGCCGGTGATAATATTATTATTGCTCTAAAAACATTAGTCCACAGTGAATTTGCTACATTATTAGTTCAACTGAGCTGAAAATGTGGAATCGTCCCTGTTTCAGAGGCTGGATGGTTTCACCCAATCTGAATAAATAAATGATGTCTCTTTCCTAATGGACATGCCTACTTAAACATCGCATCCATTATTAATTCAACACAATCTCAGACAGATGAGCTACAATAAAGTCCCTGCCCGTTCCCGTTTCCCGTTCGGGCCGTTATCGACTTCAGCGCACAGATAAATGAGCTTTACCTTTCCAAACCTGAACAAAAGCCCTTTGGATGAGGGCAAGGCTAAGCCTGATTTAATGGGCAGTTTTTTAAGGGTAGAACTGCTGACCAGAAATGTTCAATATTCCACCCTCCGCTCCTGTATACGCACCTTACACCGAGCCCAGCTGAAATGTGGCTTTAATTAGCGAGAAAAAGTCCTATCAAAGCTAGTTTGGCATTAAATATTCAGCTTTCTTTTCCGAGTAGATCAAGAGGGCTTAAACAGAAGATATTCTTGACTTTAAATAGCCTTAAAAAATACGTCCGAGATCTGTGGGGATAAAATTGCACCTTGTTAGGTTATAACCTAACTCTCTATTTGCCTTCGCTGAGCTTTTTAATGCGCCTATCTGCGGCGGAGGAGGGCTTCCGCGCACAGATACGCTATTAGCCTTGTCACTTGTTTAATAATGACGGTTTATGAGCCATCTCCTTTACATATTTACTGTCCTTACCCACACAGACTAGCATATGGCCATTTACAATGTCCTGCATTGCTCCGTTGGGGATTCCTGGACGTGGCTCCATTTGGTTATATACAAAACTCCTCCCTCAAGGGACGGCATTAGGCGTGACCTTTCACCTCTCCAAATACCCTGTGGTTTATGTGCTCTAATAACATGTGGCAAATATTTACCAGCCCGCGTTTTGATATATTGGAGCACCGCTGTGAATATTAGAAGATATTTTCTGCTCAATCGGGTTCTGATGTCAAGGTAGACGCGCACCCTGGAGAAAATACAGTGCGGTGCACAATACGCTGCCTGTTCTTTCTCTCTCTCTTTTCAGAGCCTGGCTGGCTTACATAATCAGAGTGAATGGAGGCAGATTAGTGAGCGTGCATATACATTTGAAAAGTTGCATGTCCCCAGCGCACGTCGGCTGTGCAGGCCACTGTTATTGGCTTCTCACAAGAGGCTGCAGCTCTTTAGGAGGACAAGAGAGTGTGTGAACACTTCAGGCGGTAGATTTAAAGCTGTAAATGGATTATTTCTTGGATATTAGCCACCTCGAACAGCCAGATGGCTTCCGTGAGCCTTGCAAAGCCAAAAAACACACACAAACACATAGACGCCCACCAAGATACCCGAGTCTTTTAATCCTCTGCGAAAAAGACGCATAAAGGCACAGTCTACAACAATGCTTCTCAGTGGATGGGCCGCAGGTCACTGACAATGGTGCATATATAATACATCTAACTGTGGTTAGGATAGCAATAAATAAATATAGTTGAATATATAAAATATTAATGGCCACACTTTTTTAAAGATTTATTTTAAGGTCCAGTTCTCGCTATTAACAAACCATTAACTACAACTTTTGCCACAGTAAACTCTTAATTTGCTGCTTGATAGTTAGTAAGGTATTTGTTAAAGGGTTAGTTCACCCAAAAATGAAAATTAGGCTGCGTTTTACTCACCCCCGAGGCATCTAGATGTATATGACTTTCTTCTTTCAGACGAATCCAGTCGGAGTTATATTTAAAAAGTGAACAAAGGCCTTCTGTAGTGAATCGATGCGTTTTTGTAAGAAAAATATCCATATTCAAAGCGTAATAATCACTTGAATCTAGCTTGGCGCTCACTGTTGTAACAGACGTTCCGGGCGGATGACGTATGAGGTCGGCGTTGCGCATGCGCCGCTCAGAAGTGACGCACGCGGAAACGCAGGGGAGAGATCAAAACAAAACAACGGTCATGAATTAGAAGTACAAAACGGGTATTTGTAAAGAAGAATGTCAGAGGATTTCGAGATAAGCCAAGAGGAGACTGGTTTTCCTTTGCTAAAGTAAGGAAACGTTGCTTTTTTTGATCCTGTTAACAAACGTTGGTTTTTACGAGACTCACCGGCGCATGCGCAGCTCTGACCTCATACGTCATGCTCCCGGAACTGCCTCTGTGTAGAACTGTTGGCGCAAGCTACATTAAAGTGATTATTAAGTTTTGAATATGGATATTTTCTCACAAAAACGCATGGATTCGCTACAGAAGGCTTTGGTAACCCCCATCAACCCCCAGAGACGTGTGAGACGTTTTTTTACGGATGGGCGATTTTTATTTAAGTTATTTTAGACCGAAGCAATGCAACACCCGCTGAGTGCCATTAAACAGCTTGAAAGATCAAAGACAATTTTTTATATAACTCCGACGGGATTCGTCTGAAGAGAAAGTCATATACATCTAGGATGCCTCTGGGGTGAGTAAAACGCAGCCTAATTTCCATTTTTGGGTGAACTAACTCTTTAAGTTTAGGTATTAGGTCGGATTAGGGATGTAGAATATGGTCATCAGAATATGTGCTTTATAATTACTAATAACATATTTTAATAATAGGCATGCTAATAAGCAACTATCAAGTCCGTCAAGTCACCTTTATTTATATAGCGCTTTTAACAATACAGATTGTGTCAAAGCAACTGAACAGCATTAATTAGGAAAATAGTGTCAATAATGCAAAGTGACAATAGTAAACACTCATTTTTCAGTTAAAGACAGTTCATCATTGAATTCAGTGATGTCAACATCCAGCTCAGTTTAAATAATATCTTTGCAATTATGTCAATGATATCGCTGGAAATGAAGTGTCCCCAACTAAGCAAGCCAGAGGCGACAGCGGCAAGGAACCAAAACTCCATCGGTGACAGAATGGAGAAAAAACCTTGGGAGAAACCAGGCTGAGTTGGGGGGCCAGTTCTCCTCTGACCAGAACGAAACCAGCAGTTCAAATTCCAGGCAGATTAGAAAATTATGTTTCTACAATATTTAGTAGTAGATTATCAGTGGTGACTGTCGGTTTATGTACATATGGCAGAAATGTACGTAAAAATCAATTTAAGACGTAATAAAACAGACGATGAACAATATTAACAGCAATTATTATATGATGCAATCAAACTTATAGCAAAATGTGGTAGTTCTGTATGTTGTTTCATGGTTGGCATCATCTGAGGGCCTCTGAGGGCTTGCATCATCTCTTCTCAGGTGTTCTGGATCCAGACTGAAGCTTGTGTAAATCCTGTCAATCCCGTGACAAAAACAGAGAAACAAATAGAAACATAAATAACGTAGCTGCTGTTCCAACCAAGCAAAATTGATTTGTTTAACCCAAACTAAAGAATAATAATGTGCATTTGATCAGATATAACGGCAATACAAGATTATGAGATGCATTATTTGAATGCTTGGCCAAAGAGATGTGTCTTTAATCTTGATTTAAACAGAGAGAGTGTGTCTGATCCCAGAACATTTATCAGGAAGGCTATTCCAGAGTTTCGGAGCCAAATGTGGAAAAGCTCTACTTCCTTTAGTGGACTTTGATATCCTAGTTACTACCAAAAGTCCAGAATTTTGCGTCCTTATGGAGCGTGATGGATTGTAGCGTGGTAGAAGACTAGTTAGGTACGCAGGAGCTAACCATTAAGGGCCGCCTTATAGGCAAGTAATAATATTTTGTTACTGATACGGAACTTAATAGGTAGCCAGTGCAGAGACTGTAAAATTGGGGTAATATGATCATATTTTCTTGACCTGGTAAGGACTCTAGCCGCTGCATTTTGGACTATCTGTAGCTTGTTTATTGAAGATGCAGGACAACCGCCTAGCAGTGCATTACAATATTCCAGTCTAGAGGTCATGAATGCATGAACTAGCTTTTCTGCATCAGAAACAGGTAACATGTTTCGTAACTTGGCAATGTTTTTAAGATGGAAGAATGCTGTTTTTGTAACATGGGGAATATTATTTTCAAAAGACAAGTTGCTATCTATTATAACACCCAGATTTTTGACTGTAGGAAGTAACAGTACATCCGTCTAGTGGCAAATTGGAATCCATGAGTTTCTGTGTACTGTTTTTTGGTCCAATTAAGTCATGTCTTTGTCTTATCCGAATTTAATAGGAGAAGATTATTGGTCATCCAATCTTTTATATTTTTAACACACTCTGTTAGCTTAGATAATTTAGAAATTTCATCTGGTCTTGTTGAGATATATAGTTGAGTATCATCGGCATAACAGTGGAAACTAATCCTGTATTTTTTAATAATATTACCAAGGGCAACATGTATATCGAAAATAGCAGAGGACCTAGGACAGATCCTTGTGGCACTCCATATTTTACTGGTGATATTTGAGATTACTCCCCATTTAAATGAACAAGGTGTTAGCGATCGGACAGGTAGGATCTAAACCATCTTAAAGAATGCCCTTGAATACCCATATAGTTTTGTAATTGATCTTTGAGTATGTCATGATCTATAGTATCGATTGCAGCACTAAGATCAAGTAAAACTATCAATGAGACACAGCCTTGGTCTGATGGAAGAAGTTTGTCATTTGTAATTTTAACAAGTGCACTTTCTTTTGCTATGGTGGGGCCTGAAACCTGACCTGAAATTCTTCATATAGATATTTTTTGCAGGAAGGAGCACAATTGAGCATACACAACTTTTTCTAAAATTTTAGACATAAAAGGGAGATTTGAGATGGGTCTGTAATTAGCCAGTTCCCTAGGCTCTAGTTGTGTTTTTTTCTTTCTTAAGAAGAGGCTTAATGACCGCCAGCTTGAATGTTTTTGGGACGTGCCCTAAAGACAACGACGAGTTAATAATAATGAGAAGCGGTTCTTCTGCTACAGGTAACAACTCTTTTATTAATTTAGTGGGTACAGGATCTAACATGCATTTTGTTGGTTTAGATGCAGTGATAAATTTATTTAGCTCTTCCTGTCCTATAGCTGTAAAGCACTGCAGTTTGAATGAAGCTAAAGTATTATACGCTGTAGAATCTACATTTGCTATTGTATTTCTGATGTTATCTATTTTATCAGTGAAGAAATTCATAAGTCATTACTATTAAACTGTGAGGGAATATTTAGATCGGGTGGCGTCTGTTTATTTGTTAATCTAGCCACTGTGCTAACTAAAAACCTAGGATTGTTTTGGTTATTTTTTATGAGTTTGTGGATATGCTCGGCCCTTGCAGCTTTTAGAGCCTGTCTATAGCTTGACATACTGTTTTTCCACGCAATTCTAAAAACTTCCAAGTTAGTTTTTTCTCCATTTGCGCTCAAGACTACGAGTTTTTTTTCTTGAGAGAATGGTTATTACTGTTGTACCATGGCGCAGTACGTTTTTCTCTAACCTTTTTCAATTTGATGGGGGCAACAGCTTCTAATGTCTTAGAGAAGATAGTGCCCATGTTGCTATTTATTTCGTCTAGTTCATGTGTACTTATTGGTACATAGCAGTTGAGATAAATCAGGCAGGTTCTTTGTGAATCTGTCTTTGGTGGCTAGAACAATATTTCTGCCCGGACGATAACGCGGAGCCATATAGTTAATATTAGTAATACGCAGCATGCACGATACAAGGAAATGGTCAGTAACATCATCGCTTTGAGGTACGATATCTATATCAGTAAGATCAATTCCATGCGATATAATTAAATCTAGCGTATGATTAAAACGATGAGTGGGCCGGTGATGTTTTGCCTGACTCCAAAAGAGTTATTAGGTCAGTAAACGCAAGTCCTAATGCATCATTTGTATTATCAACGAGAATATTAAATCTCCGACAATTAGCGCTTTATCAAAAGTAACAAATAGGTCTGAGAGGAAATCTGCAAATCTTTTAGGAAATCTGTATACGGCCCTGGTGGTCTATACACAGTAGCCAGAGCAAGAGATACGATAGATTTATTTTGCATATCTGACAGTGTAACATTAAGCATTAGTATTTCAAATGAGTTAAACCTGTATCCTGTCTTCTGAGTAACATTGAGAATATCACTATATATTGTTGCAACACCGCCGCCACGGCCAGTCTGACGGGGCTCATGCCTATAATAGTAGCTTGGTGGAGTAGACTCATTTTAGACCAATATAATCATTAGGTTTAACCAGGTTTCAGTCAAGCAGAGTACATAAAAACTATTATCTGTGATCATTTCATTAACAATAAAAGCTTTGGGTGAGAGCGATCTAATGTTTATAAGCCCAAACATTAAAAATGTTTTTTGTTCATTTATTTAAAATTTTTCTAGTTTAATCACGATCAGATTTTTTCTAGATCCTGCAAATAAATTTATATTTTGACCTCACTATTAAGAGAACAGACAAAGTCTTAATAGATTGGACAGTGCAAGTACTTCTATCATTTAAGCGGGCAGAACACAAGTCATCATGGCAGTTATTTGAGATTTGACTTATTAGTCATATGGTGCGTAGCGTCCTGGAGATTTTGTTGGACATGAGTTCCGTTCCGACTCTGCTGGGGTGCAGGCCATAAGCGCGAAAAAACCTAGGACGCTCCCAGAAAAGATTCCAGTTATTAACAAAAAGCAGTTTCTGTTCTTTACACCATGACAATAACCATTCATTTAAAGCAAAAAGCCTACTGAACTTTTCATGTCCTCGTCGATACGTGGGAAGCGGTCCTGACACGACCGCTAGACCACTCACTAATTAACTAGTTAATTAGTGAGAATTGGTCCCCCTTACGAAGTGTTACCATTATATTTAAAACTTCTTAAACTGTGTTAAATATTGCATGGGGTGATTTAAATATTAAAACGTATATGGTATCGATAATATTGACATACCGCCCACCAGTTAAAAGTTTGAGTGTGTCCGGTATTTATTTTTTTTTTAAAGAAGTTTTTTATTCTCACCAAGGCTGCATTTATTTGATCAAAACTATATTAAATATTATTTCAATTTTTTTTTTTTTGATGAGTATCAAGATTATAAGAACAGCATTTATTTTGAATATACATTTCTTGCAGCAATGTAGAAGTCTTTACTGTTAATTGTGATCTGAAAATTTGATAGATAATGAAAACAATTAAATTCTGTGAGATGAAGTACTGTGCCTTTCATTTATAAATTATTTCATTCATTCAAAATTGATTGCTTCTTTTGTTTAACACATAAAGCACTTTAATTAACATTAACATTTGAATTAACAGAACACAAATAACCATATTGTTACATACACTGTTGCTGTGATTAAAAATAAATTTACCTTAAAAGTAAAAATGACCCTAAAGATTTTGATCATACCACCCACCCTTATTACTAATGGAAAGCATGGAATTTTTATTTTATTATTTTTATTTTATTATTTTAATTAATGCATTATCTATATACTGTCTCTCTGTCTATAGTGCATTTTTGATGAATACAATATTTCATTTAATATATTAGTCTGCTGGCCACTGTTTCCTGCTGGACCATATTTGAAATCAAGCATGGTTATGTGTTTTTTTTATTTTTTTTGATGAGTAAAAGTTAAAATGTCATCTCAGTACTATAAAATCAAACAGACTTACTTCTGCTTAGATGTTCGAGAAGGGAAAAAATCGTTATATTATCATTAGAATTCCATAGATGTCTCTCTTTATCACTTCAGCTCTGAGATAAAGTGTTCGGAAACTAGATGTCAGTCCCAACAAAGACGGCAGCGATATTCCGTATTTCATATGCAGATGTGCAAAACCTTCAAATTAGACCTTCACGGGAAAGTACATACATTATAACTGTTAATTGCACTGCTGTTAAATTATAGAAACGCCAGCATATGCCATATGTAAGCCTAACTAAACTCGCCAAGTATAGTCCGACTTTCACACTTCTAATTGGCTGCTTCCTTGAAATCTTCCAAGACATGTGGAGCACAGGCCTTTTTAAAATGATTAAAAGACTTTCCTCTGTATATTTTACATGGGAATATTCATTTTTTGATGAGGACTAATTGAGTAGAGTGAACGGGAAATGTAATTCCATTTTTATGTGTTGGCACTTCCTGAAGTGAAGCAAGACATGGATATCTCACCTGATAGATATAAATGCCTGATGTTTTATCCTACACAAATCAAGGTTGTAATGCGATAGGGTCAAATGTTTTGTTTAGTTGCTTGCACTTCTAATCTAAAGCAAATTACAGTAGGCTAATTCCACGGACAGTCCCTCTGGAGCATCCTGGGGTTAAGTGTCTTCCTCAAGAGCGCAATAGTAATAGAGCCGGTTAGTGACTCTCCATTCAGGGTCACTACGTGGGATTGAACCTATAACCTTTGTGTGTGGGCAGTGCAGTTCCTCCCAATGTTGTTTAGCACCTTTGGGTCTTTAATGTGGTTTAGTAATGTTAATAGCCTTAAATAAGCTAAATGATGCACAGTGGCCACAAAACGCACTTGGACACTTAGAGTAAGGCATGTCTCAATGTCATTGCATTAGAGAAAATGGCAAACCAAGTGGCATTTATTTCATATAAACACTACACAAAATTTCCTTACTTGTTATTTCATCTTGTTTTTGAGTACAAATATCTAAGCGTTCTTAAATTGAAATGCATTTATTTTGCATGCGAAATAACACAAGATAAGAAGTCTTGTTGTCTAAAAAGTGTTTCAAAATTGCTGAAAAAAAAATATTCAAAGGGAAAACAAATGTTTTTTGCCTACCCATTTGCAGATATAATTGTTTTCTGCAAAAACTCACTTAATTTTGTTTTATTAATTTTAGTTTTTTTCAAAAAACAACGCTTGTTATTTCACATGGCATTTAGCAACAGATATGTGTACTGGAAAACAAGACAAAAAAACTGAGGATTTATTTTATGTATTTATTTATTTTTTATTTGTTTGCAGTGAAGATCGCACAAGCACACTTTCCAAGCAAAAACATTTAATACAAAACAAAATAGTTTCTTAGGTTTAAATGTTGATAAGAAAAGTATTGATGTCATATTGTTTTATTAATTATGAGCAAAAATGCATGATTAATCCTAATATGCAAAAACAAGTTTGCAAATGCAACTTGGTTTGATGATTATCTAATGCAATATCACACATTCAATTTTAAGTGTGTCTTACATATCAACATACTAATGATCAAAGTTTTTTGTCATTTTTACAAGTTTTTTTTTTCTGTTTTATTTATATTAGTATGTCAAATTAAACAAATTTAAAATGAGGTTGTTGTTTAATTAAAATTTTAAATATTAATTTTTAAAAAGTCTAGCTTTTTATATCTTATTTCATTTAACTTAATGTTTTTATGGTTTTATTTTCAGTTAATTATAATAACCCTGTTTCAGTATCACATGATCCTTCGAAAATCATTCTAATATGTTGATTTGATTCTTAAGAAACATTTCTTATCAATGTCCCCAATACTTTTGGGGGGCAGTGTAGGCTATTCTATTTACTGTATATTAATGTCATTTCAATTAAATTTAATTTCACTGTATTATCTTGGGTCTTCTAGTGTTTTGTGCTAATTATATGAATATGGTATCCTACAGTATATATGCAGCTGTAATTATTGTGCTTTGTGATTGTATTGTAAAATCCCTCTAGATGTCTTCACCGCCGCAGTTAAGTTTGCATGGATTTGCATGTCTCCCCGGTTCTTCCAATGGGGAGGCCCGATAAGTAAATGCTCTCGATGCGTTTGTCACATGATTAACCTACATGTGAAGCTAACAACGGCATGATGTGGCTTCCCGTTCATCTGCATGTCCTCCCCACTCACTGCCTACTTAACTTGCAAATTCTTCTGAACTGTAACCTACTGTCTTATGGCCGTTGATTCTACATGTCCCTGTAGATGGGCTGTCATCAGAGGAGTGTGTGCGTGTAAGCAGCGGCTCCACATGCCACGTAATTGTGCGAGGAACTGTGAGGAATTTGGAGGGAGTTGTGACTCTGACTGGTGATGCGTTTCCTGTCCTCCCACTTTCTAATTTTTCACCACATGCAGAAGCAAAGTGTCGTGAACAAGATTCGCACAGGATCTGATCAGGGAGATGGAAACACTGCTGTGAAAGATTTTGCGTAGTGTTGCACCAACTATTGCAGCACAAAATCCTGTTTTATTAACTAACCAGGTTAACCAAGGACTACACTGAAAAAAAAAAGTGGTGTAGAAATATTTTCACTTAAATTGCTATTCAAATTCACTAATAATTCAAAAGAATTGGCAAGGAACAAACTGAATTAAAGGAACGATAATAATAATTTTCTCCTCCTCAGACCATCCAAAATGTAAATTAATTTGTTTCTTCATTAGAACAGATTTGGAGAAATGTAGCATTGCATCATTTGCTCACTAGTGGATCCTCTGCAGTGAATGGGTGCCGTCAGAATGAGAATCCAAACAGCTGATAAAAACATCGCAATAATCCACACCACTCCAGTCCATCAGTTAACATCTTGAGAAGTCAACAGCTACATGTCTGTAAGAAACAAATTCATCAAGATGTTTTAACTTCAAACTGTTGCTTCTGGCTAAAATACCAGTCCTCTATCCATATTATTGCTTCCTCCAGTGATAAAGTCATCTTGCCTGAATCAGGAGAGAAATATATACAGATCAAGCACCATTTACAAGCAAAAAACAGTCCTAAACAAATACTTTGGTGGATTTTGATGTGAGAAGACAACAGGGGATGGACTTTTTTCCACTGGAAGAAGTGTTATGTATTATGGACCCATGTTTTGGTTATGAAAGTTAAAATGCTTTCATGATGGATTTGTTTCTTAAAACACACACACTTTTTTGCTTCACAAAATGTTAATTGATGGACTGGAGTTGTGTGGAGTACTTGTGCTTTATTTTGATGTTTTTCTCAGCTGTTTGGACTCTCATTCTGACGGCACCCATTCACTGCACAGGATCCATTAGTGAGCAAGTGACATAATGCTAAATATCTCCAAATCTGTTCAAATGCATTTTAATTAACATTCAGATGCCTTAATTGCATTCACAAGTTAACGTTCAAAACTGGCCTGCAAGAAAATAGTCTTCGTGAATTTTTTCATCTTGCAGTACATCGTCACTCACTATTCGAAATGTCTTTATAAATAGTACATGGATGGAAATTCTGAAAATCACACAAATGTGCTGCTTAATCACGTTTAATAAGGCTACTGAATTGTGACAGGCACGGTGCATTTTTCATGTTTAACACTTTCACCGTTCACACTAAGTGCGGGCGTAAAAGAGTTTCAACTATTTTTAAATATAATTGCAATTATGGGGTGTTCACAGCAGAAGCTTGCAGTATTTAACCTTGAAAAGACTTCCTCCACAATAATAAGCTTTTTAACAGCTAATGACTCAAATGTAAGTTCACACTGTGCAGGCAGGGCTGTGAACAGTCCTGTTCATTAGAGATGTTAACCACTTGGGTTCCATCTATAAGGGCTTAATAAGACCAGTGCTCAGGCTATAGACATTTAGGTGACAGATTACGTGCAGCTCTTGTTATCACGTTTGATCTACATGGCAAACCTGTCACAATCAGTTCTGTCTGTTGTAGCGTCCTTTAATGAAACTGTAGTTTTACCACTTAAAGTCAACATGGCGTAGATCTCTACCCTATTTGCTTTGTCAATGCATGTTTCTGGTCTTATTGTGCACGAATCATGTGTACAAGTTATACATTCTTTTAACTTAGATACTACTTTTAATAATCCAATAGTTTTCTCTCTTTCTCTCTCTCACTGATATCCGGTTTAATTCTGAAATCACATTCTGGAAGACAAATGGGTTGTGAAAGACTTTTCAAGTTGACTAACAGAATATTTTAGCAAAAAATAAAAAATAAAATTCTGTTATTTTTTGCTCACATTGTTTCAAACAAATGCCGTTGTTATCAATCTCATCAAGCATGGCACAATGTGCAATTTTAATTTTAATTGTATTTATTTATTTTTTTCAGTTCCAAACATGATTTATATTTGAGAGTTTTGACAGAATATACGTTTAACAGTGAATAACATCTTAAAATTCATACTGTTGCTCACAGAAAGCTATTGCATGGATCGGGATATAGCATAAACTACTTTTATGTTGCTTTTATGTGTTTTTTTCTTTTTCTTCTCACTCTGAAATCACATTGTGAGAGTAAAATGAGTTGTACATGTTGACTTTAACAGAATATAATACAATAATAAATAAATTAAAAATAAAAAGATACATACAATTATGCTATTATTTGTTCACAACATGAACTCTAAAATCCCATGGAAGTAAAAAGGGTTGTGAATGTCTTTTCATGTTGACTAACAGAATATTCTTGCAAAAATCAAATCAAATCAAATACAATTTAAAAATAAAATTTAAAATTGAATTGAATTGAATTACATTTAATTTATTTTAATTACATTTAATTGAATTTTAAATTAAATTCAATTATTTTTGATCATGTTTGTTGCTTCCGGAAACCTACTGCATGACTTAAGAAGACTTGGAATATAGCATAAACGACTTGTTTTGATGCTTTTATTTATTCATTTATTTATTTTTAATATACTGTTTTGCTCTGAAATCACATTATGGAAATAAAATGGGCTGTGAATGTCTTATTTTTTTTACTTTAGCATTACATTTTAGCAATACATAAATACATATTTGCTCACATTGTTTCAAACAAATGGTATGTGGCCATCAAACACAACATGATGTGACTTATTATTAATCACATTTTTAAGGACATTTTTTATTCTAAACATAAATGATATTTGAGAGTTTAGACAGAAGGGAAGGTTAACAATGAATATCACCTTAAATTTCAGTTTGTTGCTCATATAAGTATTGCTTGACTTCCAATATAGCGTAAAAACTACTTTTATATTGCTTTCATGCAGTTGTTGGTCTTTTTGTTTTGGTTCTTTTAGAAGATATGTATCCAGTATAGTTGACACAAACTAAACACAAGCCCTCATTATATCATGACCCCAAAAGGAACCCCTTCAGAACAACACAATGCTCAGATTTACACGTACATATAAAGTGATTTTACATGAATTCAAGTTAAGATGTGCATAGCGAGTCTTAAGCAATTACAAGCTAATTGTTCCTCCTAATTGCCTTCGGAGGACTGCAGAATTCCATAGAAGGTTCCAGACACAATGTTATGACAGCTCTGAACGTACGAGCCGAGAGTTTGGAGTGTTCTTGTGTGCTTCGTTTTAATCTGAGCCTGGCAGATGAGAGGCTCAGTAATTGCTATATATTGCTCTTTGTTTCAAGGACCTTTGATGATCCCAAAGCCATGCCTTTATCAGAAGACAAAGTAATTAGAAGGGAAAATTAAGGGAGGGAGGTGGTGGGGGAGGACGGGGGTCTCATCTTCTGATTAGCAGACTTCTCACCCTCCACGATTATTTTTATAGACTCTTCGCCTGTCTGTGTTGGTTCACAGTGAAAATGAAGATTCAAATGTGCAGTCAGCATGTTGTTGTGTTTGCGCTGGTTAATAATGATACTAAAACAAGGTGATAATGGGTCAGGTTTGATGGGAAAACCACTTGTTTCTTGCTGACAGTTGAGCCATATTTATTTTGTGACCATAAAATGTACTATTTTCCTTGATGACAGCGATGCATTTCAAATTATTTTCTTAAACGAAATTTCTAGTTTTGTAAAGAAGTTAACACATTTATTAGTCACAATTTATATTTTCAAGCATGTATGCATAAACCTATACAAAATTAATTCAGTCAACCTTTTTTTTTATCCTAATATATTTTAGGCTTATGCTTAAATGTATTCAGCCATTGCCATGTTAACAGTTTTACTTATTTTTAGACCTATGCAGTTATTTTTAATATTCATGCATTTCATTGTTTAATTTTAAGTAGATTGTTGTTTAATTTTAATACTGTGCTGATGCAAAACCGCTGTTGTATGTGATGCTGATGTTGATGTGACATATGCATGCATGTGCAATATTGTATTTACATAAACATGCTAAATGTCTTTTTACGCAATTGTTGTTGAATATCTTCATTGTCCTTTTCCTTTTTCCTGTGCAGTGGAGCCCAGGGTTATGAACACACATGGTGGGAGAGTTTGCACAAGTTCAGTATCAGGTTCGGATGAGGATGAAACCGATCCAGGATATCCCAGCCAAAAGGATGTGTCTCATTTTCCAGGGAATTTCCTCCTCTGTTTGGTGCATGGAAGGAAAGCGGAGCGATTTGATATGTGGGATGTATAGGATAAAGAAGGCCAGAGGGGGTCATTTGGACAAGGCTCACTTTACCAGGTTAGTTTATTTAAGCACATTTCTTACAGACTGTTTGTAGCTTGAATGCTTGGAAACATACAGGACAATAATGCAGACATTATTTCAAATGTTTGTCTTTTAACTCATTTAACAACGTTTCCAGGAAATGGACATGGATGGATCCGTCCTGCGAGGCCTCGACAGAGTGACCGAAACATTAGTATGTGCAAGCACACTTTTACACTTCTCTTTGGTCCAATGACAAATTTATTTATGGATCTTTATGTTAAGTCCTATTTGTGTGTTATTCTGTAACATCCACCAGGGAACAATGCCCTTTTCTTCTACACATAATGGATTGAAGTATTGAGTTTATGGCTTTGGTAATTAATTTTTATTATTTCATTTATTTATTTATTTAAGAGGTGAAACTATATTTCAAGCAAACAAGAAGGCCGAAAAATATTTTGAATCAGGCGGTATGACCTTTTTTAAATGATATATGAGTAATATGAGTATTGCTGCTACATCTATAAGATTAAGAAAGAAAGTAACTTAAATATACAATAGTATCCATTACCTTAAATATCTAGTAATATTTATAATTCTGTACTATTACACATTATTTTTCCTTTTCCTGATTTTTAAATGGTGCAAAAAATTTCTATTGAAAGTTAAATGTTATTAAATAAATAATATTTGATGTATCTTTGTTTTGATATTCCAGTAATTTACAAATTAAATTACTAATTCAATATACTTATTAATATTAAATATGTAAATATATTATCATGTTATTTTATTCTTTTATTTTCTGATTATTTAATGGAACAAACCAAAAAAATTAGATTATTCATAGCAAACAAAGTCTGATATATTAATGCATTCATTCATTCATTCATGTATATATGTATGTATGCATGTATGTATGTATGTATTTATTTTTTTAACATGCTGTTAAATATTATAAATGGGATAGTTTGCATTCTGAATTCTGATTGGATGAGCCACACTGTCTTGTCTTATTTGAGATGCATGTCCCACTCTTTAATTTAGCTTTTCTTCGTGTTTCCTCGTCACTCTCATAAGTAAGTCACAGATGGCAATCCTGTTCAGCGTTAGCTGGATAAATTTACCACAAAATATCAAAATCATACCAATATATCACTATATCTCTACTCATTTAAATGATGAGTGTGTTTTGTTTAGTTGTGCAAGTGTGAAAGTGCACCCATTTGTGTTGGTGTGTGTGTGTGTGTGTGTGTGTGTGTGTGTAGAGAGCAAAACACCGCGCACTCACTCAGTCACCACAAATGGGACATATAAAGGAGTTGCGCTCTTTCTTTGCGCACATCTTGGTTTTAAACAACACACACCGGTTTCAGTATGTTTTCACTGGAATAAATTACAGAGCTTTTGGAGTATTACATCTATCAGGCATGAAACGTCTATGAGGTTCAGGGGGTTTGTTCCTCTCAAGAGCAATAAAGTATTAAGATTTTCAAACATGCCAAAATATCCCCCGCATTCGATAGACCGATAGCTAATTCGATCAGCCCGGAGCGACTCCCCGCAAATCTAAGGTCACAAACCCCTCCGATTTGTGAATTTGATTGACGGTCATGCGCCTTGCTGATGAGATTTCCAGAAGTTTCTCTGGTTCGTGCTGATTTTACTGAGCTATGTGATTTGCTGGAGGCCTCATGGGACACATTAGGACACTGAACCACTGAAAAAAAAAAAAAAAAGTTTCGTTACGCTCAGTTTGCTCTACACACTGTTGTACTTAATGCAGAGGGTAAAAACTGGTCACTTCTGTTTCTTTAAGATTAATCAGCCGGGAGGTCACAGATAACTGTGTGAAACACGTGCACAATGAATCCAGACGATTGTTCATTTCTAATGGCGCAGAAACATTGTGACACTGTAAAAACGCAACATTCGGACAATTACGCAGGGGCGAGTCACAGTCAACTTACGTCGAAATATGTGAATTATTTCAAACCGGCATTTCTACTGAGTGAAGCACTAACTGATGAGGGCTTTTTTTAATAGTCTCATTCATTACATGCAGCTGCTTCCAATCTATTGACATAAGGAGGAAATAAAAGCTAAAAAGCTCCATAGTTTCACTTGTATACACCTGGTGCATTAGTGCAATGACCACCTGCATATTTTCCCCAACCTCATTAGTGTGTTCCTCTCAGACCTTCGGTCTATCAGTACCTTAGTGTGTGTAGCGTGTAATTTGAGTGAGCATGGGATAATAAAATTATATGAAATTAAATTACACACATGAGCAAGAAAAAACAACACAGGCTGAACTCTGCGTGACCGTTACCTCTTCCTGACTGTAGATTTATGAGTCTGCTTTCGGTGGGCGTAGAGCGAGAGAAGGCCCCTGTTTCGACCAAGACGAAAGGTTAGCGCACGACTCCTGTTGAGACTCTCTGAGCTTGCCATCTTCAAAGCGGTTCGAATTTGGACTTTCGTAATTAGCAGACACTTCTTACAGCTTGTCAGCTGCGGCGGTTCCCCGGGGAGCTCTCGTCTAATGGAGAGCGGCTCCTCCATCTGACGCCGTGTCGCTCCGTGTGCCACGCCACACCCCCCACGCGCGGGCCACTGCTGTCGTATACCACCATGCCTTGGCACGTGCTTAGCTGTTACCCTTAACCAAACAGGAACGCTAACTGGCATTCACAACCTTCATATCCTCAGGCATTATGGGACCGTAATTCTCCTCAAACCCGAAGTGTGCTTTAACTTTGTCACATGCTAGCGTGATTGAAGGTTATCCGTGTTCTAGTCTCGCCCACGGACCGCCCACAATCCGTTCATTGACCGTCTGATGCACACAAACCTGGCAAGCGCTTGCAAAAATCGCCTGGATTCGAACGCAAGTCACAGTGCAAGCTTTTAGCAATCCGCTGGTACAAATACATGTTTGACGTCTTGAGAGCTTTTAGGGAGAAATATTCAATGAATTTACCAAAGTTTAGCAGGTCACATTCGATAGTTAAAAGATACAAGTTTTAGTCACTTTTTAGAAAGTAAACTACATGTAGATATCTGCTTCGTTCGGATGGAAATTGCAAACCCAAAACTACACATTTTGCCTAATTTTTCTCTCCTGGATATCCTGGATCAGTTTCATCCTCATCCGAACCCGATACTGATCTTGTGCAAACTCTCCCACCATTTGTGTTCATAACCCCGTGCTCCACTGCACAGGAAAAAGGAAAAGGAGATTGACGATATTCAACAACAATTGCGTAAAAAGACATTTAGCATGTTTAAGTAAATACAATTTTTCACATGCATGCATATGTCACATTTTTATTAAAGCAATGGATTTCACATTAAAATGAAACAAACTGTGGTTTGTTAGTCACTTTATAGTACATGCCAATCAGGCATTTTCTTGTCTGCAGTTCAAAAACAGCTAAAAACTCTACACTGAGAAAATATTGGTGTAAAAACTATTTTCACTTGTAAACTGATAGTACGTTTCACAAACATTACAAAGAAACACCAAATAACAATGTGAAATAAACGTGACATTTTGAAGTGGAAATAGTCATATAAATTGTATTTTCTTTTAAAACATGCTCCAGCAGTCTTTATTTTTTTTATAGTTTAAACATCTTTTTTGCATGCTGGTTAGCTGGTCTCAGCTGGCATATGAAGGACTTAAGCTGGTCTTCAGCTGGTTTTAGCTAGTTGACCAGCAGCTTGACCAGCTAAACAAGTGGTCAAAAACCTTGTTAAACCAGCTACGACCAAGCTAAAAACCAGCCAACCAGCATCAGCTAAGCTTTATTTTACATAATGTTGTGTTCAAAAGTGCATTCAAAACCAACTTTTGAAGGTCACTCTGTCGCCCCCTTAAGTTCGTGTTACTGCCACATCAATGCAAGAGAGCAGGTCAAGTGTGTTCAATGGGTCCACATGTTTGCATTGTATTGGTAGAGCATTCAAATCAGTGTTAGCATACTTGTGTCCCTTTCTGTTCTAAGTGTTTGTTTTACTGGGGCTTGTTTTGCTATAAGCAACAGTTTCAGGACAATGATTTGTGCCTCTCTATATTAGCATGAGACAAGACATGTACGATATTTCTATAGATGCACTTGAAACACAGTGTCACCAAACCTAGTGTAGCAAAGTGCTGTGACTCAATAACACAACATGATAGACAGTGATTTGTGTTTAAACTCTCTGTGATGGGTTTGTTTAATTCAGAGCCTGGCCGAGGGGTGAGAACAGGATATATATATATAGGTGTCGGGAAGATATCGCCACATTTTTTTATGGTCTCTACTATCACGGTGACAAAAAAAGCATACTTTATACCCTCTCACAGATGATGTGCGTGACATCTGGTTTTCACTTAGACCTGCAGGAAAAATACCTTGGGAAATATGATGTCCAATATGGGGACTGGAGCTAATCTAAGCCAGCGGTACACAAATCATCTCTCACTCTCGGGTAGAAGAGAGTACTTCTCTACAGACCTGCAATGCATCTGTAAACAAATCATAGTATTAATGGGGATGGAAATGAATCATCCATCTCTACTGGCCTGTCGCCCTGCTCATGACAACAACATGATTTCTCTTCAGGCCTTTAAGTGGGATCTGCTCAGGCTGAGAAAGAAAAAATATGGCATGCTTTAGATCTGCACACCATAAAATATGACTGTGCAAAACTACCGTGGGTACAGCTGCCGAGCCGAACACCTAGACGTGCTATAGCATTAAACAGAGGATATCATGTATTTTGAGGCCTAAAAAGAGAGAGAAAAAAAGTCATTTTGAGTCTCATATTGACATTAGTTAGAGCTGGGTGGCATATAATGTGTGATTGTAGAATTGCATCAACTACTGGTACTGTCACAAATCCGGTCCATGAACTTTCCATTTCATTGACTCTCGCACTACACAAACTGTTGCACATCACCCCGGACTACATTTCCCATCATGCATTACTGATTGCACTCAGCACTAATTGCACACACCTGTTTAAACTGATTGCACCCCTCTGTTTCATATCACTCCCTCACTATATAACACTCTCACTCTTATCCCTTCCCTCTGCCGAGTATTGTTCCGCATTTATCACTCCCCTAGCGATAGCGACTCTACAGAGCCCTCGTTTATTGCCTTAGCCTTAGCCATTTGCCTTAGCCTTAGCCTTAGCCATTTGCCTTAGCCCTAGTCATTTGCCCTAGTCATTAGCCCTAGTCATTAGCCCTAGCCCTAGTCATTAGCCTTAGCCTTAGCCTTCTCGGTTTCTGATCTTCGCCTGGTTCCCTGGATTCACCCCTTTTGTCTTGCCCCTTTTTGATTCTGTCTGCCGATCGTCGACTTGTGCTAGCCCTAGGACTATTCTTGTGTTTTGCCCACCATATACCTGTCTGCCTCTATCTGACCCATGCCTGTTTTGACCACGTCTCTGTCTTCTCCAAAATAAAGTTTGCATATGGATCCGCACGTCTCACGTCTCGGCAGCCCCGTTACAGAATACTCAGCCCAACAAGAATCCAGCAGCTTTTCTGAGGAACATTGGCCAGGCATGGACACAGTCCCGAGGCTACTAACTACCTTCGACAGGAGGTCTCAATTGAGGAATTGTGTCACGGCGGTTCTGTGACTATCTTTACCAGGACCCCATATATGAAATGTTATTTAAAGACTTTTCCGCTTTGTAACTTAGTAACCCACAAAATCTGGTGCCAAAAGTAACATTACTGTAGCTAGAGGACTTTATAACTGTCCTTGTTGACTGTTGGTTCATCGTTCACTGTGGGTGTCGCAGAGGAAGGAAGCGACACCATGTGTGTGACTGAAGTGATGGCTGTACCAGAGCACGCTCACAAAACGGCGGCGACAGCGGAGCCTGATCGCAAAATGGCGGACACAACAGTGCCCCGTCAAGTCACAGCTGATCTTCATGAGTCGGGTCAAGTCACAGCTGATCTTCATGAGTCTAGTCAAGTCACAGCTGATGGTTATGAGTCTAGTCAAGTCACAGTTGATCATCATGGGGCAGAACAAGTCACAGTTTATGATCAGGGGTCTAAGCATGTCCCTGCCGTGTTTGAGTCTAGTCAAGTCACAGCTGATATTCATGAGTCGAGTTTAGTCACAGTTGATCATCATGAGTCAGATCAAGTCACAGTTTATGATCATGAGTCTAGTCAAGTCACAGCTAATCTTCATGAGTCTGGTCTAGTCACAGTTGATCTTCATGAGTCAAGTCTAGTCACAGCTGTTCTTCCTGAGTTCAGTCCAGTCACCACTGATATTCACGAGTCTAGTCAAGTCACAGTTGATCGTCATGAGTCAAGTCAAGTTACCCGTCATTATCATGAGTAATCTAGTCACCCGCGTCTTCCTGTGTCAGTCAAGTCCAAGCTGATCTTCATGAGTCCAGTACCGTCTCAGCTGTCGTCCAGCGCCCTCGTCACGTCCAGCTGTTCGTCCAAGCCTCGTCACGTCTCACTGTTCGTCCATAGCCACGTCACGTCACAGCTGACCCTTCTAGAGTCCAGTCACGTCTCAGCTGTTCATCCAGAACCTCGTCACGTCTCAGCTGTTCATCCAGAGCCTCGTCACGTCTCAGCTATTCATCCAGATTCACGTCGCATCACAGCTGATCATCCAGAGTCATGTGACGTCCTGTCTGTTGCATCCAGATTGTCGGGGTCGGTCCGTCGGTATCCCAGTCTGGTGTCCAGTGTTAGGGATGCACCGTTGGTGTCTGCACGCGCAGTTGGTATCCCCAAACTCACTCACTTTAGTCCTCCTGTTCCTGAACTCATTCCCCTGTCTGCAGCACTTCCCATATGGGGGGTTGCTTTATGGTGTATCTGGGCCGCGTACTCCACCGCTGATTTGCTAGAGGCAGCGGCACCGGCTACAACATCTCCAGAGGTGGCGGCTTACGCTGCAGAACCTCCCGAGGTAGCGGTGTCAACTGCCGTGCTCCCAGAGGCCACGGTGTCCACTGAAGTCTCTTTAGAGGTGGCGGCGCAGGCTGCAGAACCTCCCGAGATGGGCCACTGTCTCAGGTCCTTGCGTGGTGGTGGCGCCCAGCAACAAACTCTCTGCCTGTCCTGTTCCGGCCAAGGAGGCCACCTATGAACTCTCTGCCTGTTCTGTTCCAGCCAAGGAGGCCGCCTATGAACTCTCTGCCTGTCCTGTTCCGGCCAAGAGGCCGCCTATGAACTCTCTGTCTGCCCGCCGCCAAGAGGCCGTCTATGAACTCTCTGCTTGTCCGTTTCCGGCCAAGGAGGCCGTCTATGAACTTCCTGCCTGTCCCGTTCCGGCCAAGGAGGCCGTCTCTGAACTCCCTGCCTGTCCTGTTCCGGCCAAGGAGGCCGTCTCTGAACTCTCTGCCTGTCCTGTTCCGGCCAAGGAGGCCGCCTATGAACTCTCTGCCTGTCCTGTTCCGGCCAAGGAGGCCGTCTATGAACTTCCTGCCTGTCCTGTTCCGGCCAAGGAGGCCGCCTATGAACTCTCTGCTTGTCCTGTTCCGGCCAAGGAGGCCGCCTATGAACTCTCTGCCTGTCCTGTTCCGGCCAAGGAGGCCGCCTATGAACTCTTTGTCTGTCCTGTCACGGCTATGGAGGCCGTTTGCGAGCTCCCTGCTCGTCCTGTCACAGCTATAGAGGCCGTTTGCGAGCTCCCTGCTCGTCCTGTCACAGCTATGGAGGCCGTTTGCGAGCTCCCTGCTCGTCCTGTCACAGCTATAGAGGCCGTTTGCGAGCTCCCTGCTCATCCTGTCACAGCTATGGAGGCCGTTTGCGAACTCCCTGCTTGTCCTGTCACTGCTATGGAGGCCGTTTGCGAACTCCCTGCGCGTCCTGTCACAGCTATAGAGGCCGTTTTGCGAGCTCCCTGCTCGTCCTGTCACTGCTATGGAGGCCGTTTGCGAGCTCCCTGTTCGTCCTGTCACAGCTATTGAGGCCGATTGCGAGCTCCCTGCTCGTCCTATCCTGGCTATGGAGGCCGTTTGTGAATTCTTTGTGTGCTTTGTGTCTGCCAGGGAGGTTGCCCCTGAATGCTCAGTCTTGTCTATCAACCCCAATGTTCTGTCTGTGTTGTCTGTCTCTGCTCTCTCATTGTTACAGTCTCCACCATGGTCTCCTGATCAGTGTGGTTCACCAAGAGGGTTTCCTGTTCCCTCTGCTCCGCCATGGTGGCCCTCCGCTCCGCCCTGGGTCTATTGGCTGGCTCCGGTGGTCCTCCGCTCCGCCCGTGGGGTCTACTGTCTGTTCTGTGGTCCTCTGCTCCGCCGTGGTGGTCTTCTGCTCTGCCGTGGTGGTCCTCTGCTCTGCCGTGTTGGTCTATTGTCTGGCTTTGGTGGTCCTCTGCTCCGCCATGGTGGTCTTCTGCTCCGCCGTGGTGGTCCTCTGCCCCATCGTGGTGGTCTACTGTCTTGTTCTGGTGGTCCTCTGCTCCGCCGTAGTGGCCTACTGTCTGGCTCTGGTGGTCCTCTGCTCCGCCGTGGTGGTCCTCTGCTCCGCTGTGGTGGTCTGCTGTCTGGCTCTGGTTGTCTTCTGCTCCACCGTGGGGATCTTCGAACCAGTCTGCTCTGCTGTGGTGGTCATCTGCTCCGCCGGCTCTTCTGCTCATCCCTGGTCTTTCCTGTCCTTGGCCCTGGCCCTCCGTCCCTCCTCCTGTTCCGCCTCCACTCCACTGCCCACCTGGATCGTTTAGTGTTTGGGGTGTCTGGAAGCCGCTCCTTGGGGGGGGTGCTCTGTCACGAATTCGGTCCATGGACTTTGGCGACATTTCTTGTATGCCTCTCGGGGGGGTCACTACACAAACTGTTGCACATCACCCCGGACTACCTTTCCCATCATGCATTACTGATTGCACTCAGCACTAATTGCACACCTGTTTACACTGATTGCACCCAGCGGTTTCCTATCACTCCCTCACTATATAACACTCACCCTTATCCCTTCCCTCTGCCGAGTATTATTTAGCGCATATCACTCTTCTAGCGATAGCTACTCTACAGAGCCCTAAGTTGTTCCTTAGCCTTAGCCCTTTGCCTTAGCCTTAGCCTTAGCCTTAGCCTGGTTTTGCCTTAGCCTTAGCCTGGTTTTGCCTTAGCCTTAGCCTTAGCCTTTGTCATTTTCCTTAGCCTTAGCCTTCTCGGTTTCTGATCTTCGCCTGGTTTCCTGGATTCCTCCTTTTGTCTTGCCCCTTTTTTGATTCTGTCTGCCGATCATCGACCTACTCTAGCCCTAGGACTATTCTTGTGTCTAGCCCGCCATATACCTGTCTGCCTCTGTTTAACCCTGCCTGCTCTATGACCACGTCTGTGTCTTCTCCTAATAAAGCTTTGCATATGGATCCGCAAGCCTCTCGTCTCGTCAGCCCCGTTACAGTTACACTGTGTTTTTTTTTCAAATCTGTAAATGAAAGAAAATTAATTAGAGATCGTTTTACAAGAAAATAATGAAATTATGTGAGATGAAGTACCATTCATTTCTAAATTATTTTGTTCATTCAAAAATATCCAAATGATCAAAAATAGGCATTGCTACATGTTTGTTTAACACATAAAGCACTTTAATTGAATTAACAGAACACAAATAACTATATTGTGACATACACTACTGCTGTGATTAAAAATAAACTTACCCTAAATGACCCTAAAGATTTTGATCATACCACCCACCCTTATTACTAATGAAAACTAGCATGGAATTTGTATTATTATTTTTATTATTTTAATTAATTAATCCATCTATACACTGTAAAAAAAAAAAAATCTGTAAAATTTATGGTAAAAAAACGGCAGCTGTGGTTGCCGGAATTTTACTGTAAAAATATGGTAGCAACGTTTTAGGTTTTACGGATTTAACTTAAATTTAAATACCGTAATTTCATTAGCTGATATAATGTTAATATACCAATCTTTTGAAGTACTGAAATCTGTTTTGTAACTTTTTTAATACACTGATAACCACCAAATGCATGTGGTGATGGGAAAGTCACATGACGAACCAAAGCCCATCACAGCAGCTTTTAAAAATATATATGAAGGTGCACAGTGTCATTCACACAACACTAAACACCATCATGGTAACACACACATGAAACTGAAATAATGCAATAAACCTTCATTTAACAACATTAGGTGTAACACACAACCTTAATATACAAAACTGATAAGAAAAAATTATGAAGAAACATAGTTATTTCAACAAAAGACATTAAATTAGAAATGTAACGCAGGGAATTCTGGGAATGTCAATTTACGGTTACTCACTGTAAATTATACATTCTTTTTCCAAAACTTTAGATTTACATTTACATATACAAAAATGGTTTACTACCGTAAAATTAATGTCTAATACATGTAATGTCCAATACAGTTTAGCACCGTATATCGTAGGGGAATTTACCGTTAATCATTTAACAGGTTTTTACTGTAGCATTTTTACAGTCTTTTACCGTTAAATTTGCGTCCTTTTTTTTGACCAGGTATAGACTATGATCTATCGACTTCCATTTATTTATTTATGAATGAGGGCTGGAAATTATGGATAGATCAGAATCAGGAAATGAACTCATGTTGAACATGATACCATGGTGATATCATGATGGTAATACCGTGGTATTCTTTGAAGTACTTTAGTATGACTTTTAATAACTCCATTCAAAGATTATGTTGATGGAGTTCCTATTTAAATAGGAAGTTAAGACATATTGACACATACCACAGTAATGTTTTGTAATGGTAACCACTAACATGAAGTTTTTTTTTATTATATTACACCTGAAACGGTTATGAATATGCCAGTAGCCGATGAATTCCTTGACGTTACATTAATTATAGCAGGGCATATTAGAGACATTTCCTGCAAAAAGAAAGTTGTTAGAACTAAATGACCTTCTAAATTTTACCCATTTCAAAGAAAGTGTTAAAGCTGGGTTAAACGTATAATTCAATTAAGATGTAACAGCAGGACGTGTGCTTGATAAGCTAAGCTTTGTTGATTAGCGGCGATGATGAACTTTAGCCAATCTCCCTACGTCATTAAGAACTGACTGACATAATGAACGCCCGGCCATACGTCTCTCACAATTTTGTTCCAGTTTTGTAGTTAAAGTCTTGCAGTAGCAGGGAGGCCTATTGTTATAATCTGTTTATCTTGGTGAGAAACAAACACGCTCAGTCGTTTTTTCCCTCTTTTTTGTTGCGCTGGTGTATGTTGGGGGTGGAGGGAATTCCCTGAGGGTTTACACCTCCTCTGTCTCTGCTTATTGGATATTCAAATTTCAGTCAGACTCTCACAATAATACACATTTAACATTGTGTGACTGACACTTTGGGAAGGTCTTTGTTTTCATAAAAACAAACACATATGCAATGACACAAACAGACAAGAACAAAACAGCGTCGGGAAGCAACGCTGACATGCTAACATGACAAGTTAAACTAAAGCATGGTCATGTGATGCTCTGCAAACAAAATAAGAAAACGTATGATATTCATGAGGAAGCATACAACTCTGTGATCCATTCACAATGACCCCTTTAAAGGAATAGTTCACCCAAAATGAAGGTTCTGTCTTTATTTACACATTATCATGACTGTTATTTTCTTTCAGTGGAACACAGAATGAGAATTTATGAAGAGTCTTTATTCCATGCAATGACAGCATGAAGCAGCCAGATGTCAAGCTCCCAAATGAACAAAAAGCACCTTAAAATTAATTTAATGACACTTTACTCATAGACTTTTTATAATGACTTAGTATAGACAAGTCTTAATTTGCACCAGAATCAAAAACAAAAACATGATAACTTGGTATGTTGCATAAATTTTAACGTCCATATTTATATATAATATATATATATATATATAATAAATATACATAGTATAGTATGTTATATGTACTTTTCGCTTTATTGTTATATATATATATATATATATATATCATATATATATATAATATATATATATAATATATATATGTGTGTATCTAAGTCGCCTGTCAAAGCTCGAAAATGACAAAAAATTAACATATATATATATATATATTATATCTATATATATAATATATAATGTATTATATACACACATATAATAGATCTATACACAAATATAATTTGACAGGTGACAGGCTGTGGCCCAGTCCTTTTGTTTGTTTGTTTATTTTCTTTATTTTTGATTTACTCACTTTGCTTTTTCTTTATTTAAAAATATCATACATATATATTAATTTATACTTTGTCCTTTTTTTCAGCTTGAGAGCCTGTGGTGAATGAACTGAACGGAAGATTCTTCCAAAATAATGTTCTGCTCCATGGAAACAAATAACAGCATTTGTTTTGAATGACTTTGGACCGACATGAGGGTGAGTACATAATGCCAGAATTTTCATTTCTTTAAGTTTTGTTCTTTGTTGGTAAGAGCTAACCCTTTAAGGAAAATAATACAAAATAAACAGCAGTGAAAAACATTGTGCTTCACATCTGTGCTGATATAATGGAACGATGCGGCTATATCATTAAAATTCAGATCAGATGCCTCAACATATTTAGGCAGGCCGAGGAAGAGGCTGCCCATAGCTGTTTCATTGATTGGTTGCAGGGGCGAATGCTCAATTTCGTACCTTGTGTTATTTCACATTACCGTCCAGATGGTATTTATCAGGCTATGTAAATTAACACAGTCAAGCTGATTGCATGTCAAAAATAAGTAGTTAAACCTTGAAGGCATTTATTTTCCATGTGCACTAATGGGCGCTTCTTGTGTTTCTTCAGACGAGGTTCCTTGTTGAAATTCACGTTTGATAAATTCGAAGGATTTCGGGGTAATTTGGCCATCGAAAGTGCTGTTGATCCTTCGAGTGTATATTTGAACCTCAGGGAGTTGAACATCACATATGCATATCCAAGCTCAAATATATATTTAGAGTGATTGGTTTAAACATTAAGTTGTTGATCTTGTCCCAGATAGATTTGTCAAAACGTCAGACACCCCCCACCCTGGTTTCATTTCCGAACGGGTCGAATAATCCTTAAATACTGCTCTGAAATACATCTTTACTAAATTCATTGATTGACTTAGTCAAACTTACATTCCACCCTAATTTAGCAGTCAGGGCATGGAATAAATATTCCTCAATCCATTTATTTTCCATAAGGGGGGATAACCGGCTAGGCGAGTCCTTACATTTCAATTAGACGGAGAACGAGAGAGGAGAAGCAGTGGTCACTGGACTGGCTGTCAGGATAATCACAGCAGACAAGCCGCCGCTGGCCCTTAATCCGAGCAGATAACAACGACCACAAATTCACACTCCACACCGAGAAACCGGAGCAGACAAATACACGTGTCATGCTAAACCAAACACATTTAGCCCAGGGATCCCACCATTACAGGCAGATCGACACGATAACCCAGCCGCCCTTTAAAGGGGTATTTATTTGACTGATAAGATTGACATGGGACTTGGCCTGCTAAAAAACAACAACTTATCCATTTAAGGACAAATGGCTCTGTTCAAAATGGAAAGCTAGTGTGCAGTGTTCACTTACATAGTAGTGAAAGTAAGCATTGATCATGCAACCATAAACATTTCCAACATTGTTGTCACACAACCCCATCAATGTGCATGTGAGTAGCATTCAAACGTCTTGGACTTTGGGATACAGTCAGTGCATTGTGCTTTGCACATTTTGGCAAATGCAGTAAATCTGCATATTCCATGCATACAAAAACTTGCTTATTTGCATTTACAGAATGGCAGTATTCTGTTCTAACATAGCTAAATACCATATATAAACACTGGTGTAATGCTTCATTTCAGCAGCTTAGCTGTGACATGCTGTACGCCCTGCTTCATGCATTTGTGTTCCAGCAACATGACGTTTATCGTTTGCTAAGTAGTGGGGACAGATTTCTCCGGCGCACCATATGTAGACAATGACGCTAACAAGTTAATATGGCAAGCATAAATACGTGCTTCGTATTATTATACCCTCTAAGCAACATGCTCAAGAGCCTAAAAATTAATTGCTAGACTAAGCAGAGACAGCACGAATGATTTATAATGTGGCTGAATCGCTGGTAGTTATTTATTTTTGCATGGTATTACACTAACCGCAATGTTTTGCTGAAATTGTTAGTCAGCATCAATGAATGCAATTAGAGTTTAATGGGCTTTAAAGAGAGCATGAAAAAACAAGCAGAAGAGAGAGATGCAGGGAGGGAAAAGTTGCAACATGGATTCTCATCCAATCAGGAACTGTCTCCTAGTGGGAAGTCGGACAAGTCGCTGCTTTTTAGGTTTGGCTAGTTAGAAAGGGTCAGTTAGCCACTGTTTGTAGATGCCGTAACTATACCATCATGCTCTTGGAAATCTTTTTTTCTCCATTTGAACTGCATTCAGAGGCCACTGTGTATTGCATTTTGCATATTAAACATATTAATACAGTATATAGTGTTATTTTAGTATTATTTATAGTAGTTTTAAAATACAGTTTTCTCCATTGAACTGCATTCAGAGGTCACTGTGTATTGCACTTTAGCGCAAATATGTAGTAAATTAGTTTGTATGTTTATATTTTCGTTTTTATACATCAGTATTTTCTGTATGTTTTAATTTTATGTCGTAGAGTTAGTGGAGTATTATAGTTTTATGTTAGTTTATGTTTCGTTTTTATATATACAGTATATATATAACTTTAACTTGACGGTTGGCATAGACTGAATGACACCTTCATACATATCATGACACATTCATGAATATGATGAGGTGTTTTATGCAGGTTTATGACACTGTCATTAGTTTCATTTCACTCAGTTATGTCTTTTTAATACAAATATGACCTTTTTGACCTAACCCTACCCTTACCCATAACCATAGCCCATAGCAAAGACATCTCAAACAATGTCATTTGTGCATTAAAAATTACATAACTGAGCGAAAGACACTTAATGACAGTTGTCCGTGTCCTGTCATGATTATGGGTGTCAGGTAAGAATTATAAGGTGTCATGGTCCTTCTCATGCACACCCCTTTCAAGTAAAGCGTACCCCATATATATATGTTATATTAATATATATATCTAATATATATATATATATATATACTATACATATATAATATTATGGTCCATGGCATTTTGACTTAGGCATGCATAGCTTGTGGGGGGCTCCCCCATAGCGATTTAAGAATTGTATTTATATTTATTTCTATTTATTTCTATGAAGTAAAAATGCATATAATGCAGTTAATAATACATGTAAAAGTGAATACGTAAAAGTTAATATATTTTAAATTGTTGTTGTAAGTAAATTAATAAATCAAAACAAACTTAACGTCTCCCTCAGTCTCATTTGCGTAAGAATTGTCACGTGATGAATCTGCATTTTGGTGGATAATAGACTTAACGGTAATGCTTGTCTGTTGTGTGAATAAAATGATGTTCCGCGTTTTTAACAACATACTCGAACTGCAGAGAAATCTGGAGACAATGAAAAACTCAGATGAAGATATTAATGCCGTGCTTAATGATTCCGGACCCGGACAATCAGATGAGGGTGATCCACAGGACGCAGCCGGTTTAGCAGCACACTACTTTTATGCCCACATCCAAATGTTATTTAATTTTCACAGAACACAACCTTTAAATATATTTTAGAATATAAACTGTTTATTGTCTATTCAATAAGAAATAAAAATGCCTCATTGTGCATTAACTTGAATCAAGCCCAACAAATGTCTGTTTTAAAAACAGTGGATGAGTTATTCACTCCTTGATTTGCTTAATAAAAGCCTCCTTTGAGATCGTTTTGATAGACATGTTTATTGTGCATTTTAAACGTGTTTAATGTTAAGTTTAGTGTGGCAAAATAGAAGCACAGCCATAATTCGCGTGCAGTGCATCTGGTTGCCATGACAACCTCACGCGCTTGCCGCTGCTCTGTGAATGTGAATTTACTATAGCAAAATTAAAATGTGTTTAAAAGTACGTCTGACCAAATCCACCGGTTCGGTTTGGCCCCCCCAAACTCAAACGTCAAGCTACGCCTATGCTTAGGAGATTGCCTCAGAATCGTCTATGCCCAGAAATGAGTGTCCATGTGCAAAGATGGCAGAAGGCAGGATGCATAATCCTAAAAAAGGTCACACACCACATGAGCAACTGTCATTGAGATGAAGGGGACTGCTAACGGATAGCTTTTTCAGGTATCATAAGACTGACCAACTGCTGTGTACATTTGCATTAACGATAAAAGTATTGCATAACTTAAAAACTGTGAAATACCTCTATATCCCTGGCAGTGCTATTTGCTAATTTTCCAGCCATTATCTGTTCAAGCCAAGCCAAATTGAATCCATACCTGCAGTGCGTAATGTCATATAAATAATTGCACCTTGTGTAAACATATCAATTTCTCTCCACAGCAGTGAGCTTGAAAAACCATTTGTGGGACCCCGTACAAGGTCATCTGAAGCTGAAAGCCTGGAGTCATTGAGCACACACACTTACACACACACTGGCAGACCGAGTCCGAACACAAGCTTCTTCTGAGCGCACTGGCCCTTAGGGCAACAGCAAGCCATTGCACCGTCATTAAGACCAACACATCGGGGGGCAAGTATGCTACACCGCCAGGAATCACATCATACATACTATACATACTTGCGCACGCATGCGTGTGTGAGCACCCGAGGGGCAATGCTTGATTCGTGAGTACGCAAATTGATCAACTTTCTCGCGGCATGTTTTTTTTTTTCACACAATCGCTGAGAACAAAACCAAATTAGAATGCACAAAAACGGGAGTGCGTGAAAGGCAAAATAGGAGGGACCAAAGTAATGGTTGGTGTGCAGTGTTTGAGCATGCTTTTGTGGTCGTTTCAAATCGCCATGTGTTTTTCCAAATGAATGCAAATCAAGAGATTTCTTGGAGAAAGTCAAAACTAGGCTCATTTAGTTCCCTGGTTGCATTATGACTCCGGGAATCATTATGTTTCCCCACGGTCGAACAGCCTCTTTCTTTTCAATTATATTCTAACAACCTTTGAAGATGCTGTGTTGCTCTTGAGGTATTACGCTTTATATTCTAATGATTTTTGCTTTTGTGTTTCATCAAGAATGCATCTCTCCACCAACCCACATTTGCAGCTTTGAGCGATATTCATATTGTATGTTTCTTTGTGAATATCTTCACCAGGCAGTTGTTAACCTCACCGTGTCACGTTCATTATAAATTGTTTGAATCGCACCAGCGCCTGCAGCCAACGCGGAGGAAAGAGCATATTCTCAAAACAGAGATGCTAGATTAAGCTGATCAGCGATTGCGTCGTGATGTACCGCCGCGCATTAGATCAAGGCGACACGTTCGCAGGCCCCACAAATGTAAAACGCAGGGCCACTCTTGTAGGCGATTACTCAAGCGGCGGAGAGGATATAATTCAGAGTAAGTTGTTAATAAGGGAGTTTATTTTTTCTGACAGAGTGAAAATGGCTTCCTGATTCAGAATGGATAGCCCTGCTAGCCTGCGGACGCCTCCCACAGTTGTGTGCAATTAGGAATAAATAAATATTAACGTCTTCACTTACGCATCTGACGCTAACGTGCTAAATTGGATTAGCCCTCCGATGACCTAATTGCATTGTCACAGCGCACATATCTAAAGAGGAGCACTTTGCAGAAAGGTAACATCAAATTAATCTAACAATCAGTAATTGAGACAAATGACACGCTGTTGCCGGCTGTCTGGGTGAAAAACTAGATGAGCTGAGAAACGTGTTGTAGGGTTAAATGCCAGCGTGGAAAGGCAGTGACTTAATCTAAAGACTATTAGCATTAGTTAACCGTGTACTTTTCAATTAGAACGATCATTTTGCATTTCGGACTTGCTGATAAATATCTTTTGTCACTGCACACCGCGGAGCGCATGGTGGAGAAGGAAGACACACAGCGTTGTAGGGTTTAAATGCATCACACTTAAAATGCACGCTTAAACGGAAGGCCGAATGGAGAGTACAGTCAGCGCAAGGTGCTGTGTGGCATTTCACAAAGGGGGTGGGCGGCAGGGGGCTCCTATATTGGAAAAATAAAATAAAACTGCAAATCAAAAGGCCCTTTGTATTAAATTACAGTGGGGGCTTTGCATGAAAGAAGCCTGTACACACAGACATCTGTGTGAATCTAATAATGCACTTGCATCCAACCTTAATTAAACAGTCTACATTCTCTCGCATAGCCATATAATGATGTCAAGCCGGGAAGCAATTAGCTGCCCTTCTCTGAAAGCAAACACTGTTTGTAAGTCACACAAAGTACTGAGGCAGGCGTGCTTATTGAAACCCTCCTGAAAAATAAAATTAATTAGTATGTTATGATTTTGGAGATGCCTTAACATTGGACCCAAAGGACAAGGGCCTGAGATTAAAGATGAGCCCCTCTTTCTGCCAGCGCTGGTAACGATAACAGCAGGAGAACCATCTCACCGTCTCATTAGCGGCTGGCCAGGCCAGACTACGCGCTTTGCCCCGCAACATATCATAACATCCATTAAAATAAGCTGTCATGCAGTTGTAAGAATAACAACCCACAGTAGACCAAGTCATTTGAAAGGGAAAAAAGCAAAGTTTTCCAACAAAAGGCCCCTCTCCAATGGTTCTTAGGTATACGCCGTTTATTTGTGTTTAGAGATCACCCCTTTTGTCTGCCTCGGCTAATTAAAGTGATGCTGCGCCGCCTGGCTTTGCAAGCAGCCGGGGAAAGCACCAGCCAGCTGAGACACCCAATTACACAATTAAGCCTCCTACAAGATCTCGAAATTGTCAGGGAAAGAGAAACCGTACAGTTCTTCTCTTTGTCTTCTTATCTGAACGGCGGTGAGAGTATTATTTTCACGTTCTGAAAGGAAGGCGCACGTTCGCGATGATGTAAGACGTAATTTCGCCCGGTGCGGTTTGCCGCTGGGCCCCCTTTGTTCTCTCCGGAGCGGGGCTGTATATTTGTGTCTATTTACTCGCGTTGAGTTTCTTTTGTCTCTCGACAAAGTTGTTGCGAAGGCGGTCATTAGCCGAGCCAGAACGCTAACTTTGTTGAGTGAGAGCATTTGGAGACGCGGCTCTAATTGCCGATGTTTTACAAGGGAAGCACTTATCACTTTGCTTATTAAAAATGCTTATTGGATGCAATAAAACACACATTATGGTGGTGAAATTAATATAGTGCATTGCCCAGAACATAATGCCGCTCTAATGTGTGTCTTGTTCACTCTAATGAGTGCTGCCGAGTTTATTAGCTCTGATGACAGAGGGGCCGAGCTGGAGCTGTTATTGTTCGGTACAGGTTGATGGATTTCGGATGCAAACGCTCGCACACCCACGCTCTCTTTATTACAGAGTGCCGGTGTCGTCTAGCCCGGTGGCTTGACTTTAATGTGGTATAAACATATAAATCTGTAGTGACTCTCTCTTAGCCTGCAGTGGAGAGTCTCAGGTCGGTCTGGAGTCCATACGTTCTCCGCTGGAGCGGAATCCATTGATAACTCCATGACAAGGGCGGTCCCGGGAGGGTCAGACGGGGGGGAACGGCACAGGATAGGGTTAGTAGGTCATTACTGGCTCAGCACAGATCCTTTAATTGTCTACTGAGCTGCTTTGGATCTGTGTCAGGTGAACGCTTCGTCCAGAAAGAAAAGTGCAACCTAATAGTTTGGCTTTCGGAAGAGGAGATCGGTTAGACTTGGTAATGGATGTTTGTGCATGTGAAACCCCTTTGTTTACGGAGAAGGCTCTTTGTTTTCCAATCCTCCCCTTTTTTCCACAAGTTTGAGGCAATTTATTTGCGATCCAATTTCAGCGAGTCTTGCAATCAGGCAATGCAATCCAATTATCTCTTTGATTGGGCGAACTGATTAAAATGTGTAGCCAGACGTGATTATCCGTCTCTCTCACTCTCTCTGAACATATGAGGGAGAGAGACACACAAGGCAGTCGGAATTATAAACACACTGTATGGTAAGTGTGCATTGCACAACATGGCTGACATCGATGATGCTGTGAACTGTGAAGGTTCTCAGCCGGTAGAGACTTACTTAAATGTAACTATTTTACATTATTTACAAGTCAACAAGTCAAGATGAGTTCAGAGTCACGGTTGGCAACATTGCAACATGCCATACTAAAACAGATGTATGATACATTTGATGTGTATATCGCCTTTTACAGTACAATGGTTTCATTTGTGGCCCATCCATTTAGAGTTGTATAAGTTCTGTGTGTTTTATAACACACACACACACACACACGTCTGGTTCACAATCCTTGTGGGGACTCTCCGTATATGTAATGGTTTTTATACTGTACAAACTGTATTTACTATTGCCCTACAGCTAAACCTACCCCTCACAGAAACCTTTCTGTATTTTTGCGATCTAAAAAAAAACTTTGATTTATAAGCTTCTGTACCCATGGGGACCTCAATTTAGGTCCCCACGGTGACAAAGATCAAGGATTGGTGTGATTCAGTTTAGTCCCTATTAAAAAATGTAACCACACCACAAACACACACATAACAGATAACATATATATATACAGTTATTATATTGATATATAAATATGGGAGCACTATGTTGATCTGATTGTTAACAATGACTTGCATTTATTATGTTATTTTTTTTATATTGTTTGTTTTGCTTTTGGACACAAGCTCACAGTGTATAGCAGGCTTTCCCATCACGTAGGTTTTGACATACCATTTTCTCTCTAATCAGAAACAGCTCTGGTTCAGGTAGAGCTTTTGTGAGCCGACTCTGACGGCACTAAACATTTCCTCGGCCACTTTGGGTTGAAGGTCTTCCCAGTGTTTTGAAATACAATAACCGGCTTGTTTGATTGTTAAAGTGATAACCATGAGAGCAGGACTGCCCCATTTATCAAATTACCAACTTAGTGAAGGCTCGCAGAAATCTGCCGGTAATGAATGACAGGAGAGAAAGCAAGAGTGAGAGAGAGAGATGGAGAGGAGGAGAGGAGAGAGAAGAGATGACGAGACGAAGAGAGGTGAGAGAGAGACGGTGGATGGAGTGATGGAAGGAGGAAGGGAGAAGGGAGGAGAGAGAGACGAGAGAAGGAGGAGCACAGGGAGGAACGGAGAGAGAATGGGGAGGAGAGAGAGAGGAAGGCGGAGAGAGGAGACGAGAGAGGAGAGAAGGGAGAGACGAGAGAAGAGAGCAGAGAGAGAGAGAGAGAGAGAGATGGAGGAGAGGGAAGCGGAGAGAGAGCGAGGCGGAGAGAGGGAGAGGAGGAGGGAGAGGAGGGAGAAGGAAGAGGGAGAGGGGGAGAGAGGAGAGGAGGCGAGACGGGAGGGAGACACGTGAGAGGAGAGACGAGAGAGGGGGGACGCAGAAGGAGGAATTCCCAATTCCCACCCAATCTTGCACCAGGCCGAGCAGATAGAGAGAGGTGGGGGGAGGGAGAGGAGGAAGTGAGAGGGGAAGAGAGGGAGGCAAGAAGGGATGGGGCGAGGGAGGAGTAGATGAGAGGGAGAAGAGGAGAGCAGAGTGCGGAGAGGGGGGAGGAGGGGGAAGAGAAGGAAGAGGGAGAACGAAGGAAGGAGGAGGATGAGAGAGAGAGAAGAGAGGAGAACGGAGAAGGAGAGAGAGAGAGAGAGAGAGAGAGAGAGANGAGAGAGAGAGAGAGAGAGAGAGAGAGGAGAGAGAGAGGAGAGAGAGAGAGGAGAGAGAGAGAGAGAGAGAGAGAGAGAGAGAGAGAGAGAGAAGAGAGAGAAAGAGAGAGAAGAGAGAGAAAGAGAGAGAAGAGAGAGCATGTGGATGGGGCCTTGGCTGTTACTCATTGTCTTTTTTTCCCACTCCAAATCATGTGTCTAGGGCATATGAAATTTAAAGTGGTGTCTGGCTTTTGCCTCCATCAGAATGGCCTTGACGTGGCTGAGCATGTGTAAGGAGAATGTGTGATAAGGCAGGCCAGACCTCCTGCTGAAAACGTCATCGACGACCTGTGCAAGGGTCAAGAGTCAACCGGCAAATATATCTCCGGCTCTCACCATCGCTCACTTTAAAATTGATAAAGACAGACGAGAAGGCAGATGGAAGGAGAAGTGGTCAGGAAAGAGGAGGGAGAGGTGTCAGGGTCCTCTATAAACTGCACTTTGTGACGCATCATTGGAAATGCCCTCCCATAATGCTGTGCTGTCTGACCTCACACTTCACAGGGTAGGTGAGAGCTCAGCGGTGACCTTGCTAGAAATTCAACCCTTGTTACTGTGGTCAGATGAAGCTTCACCATAACCTGCACTGTTCCATTGATGTGCAATTTTTCTTGCCATGCTTTCCAATTGAAATTAAAGTGCATTTCATTTATGTTATTTTTCACATTAAATTTGATTTAGTTTTATATAAAAATAAATAAACAATGTAAAATAAACTAAATAAATAAATACATTATGTAGAGAATTCCTCTAGCTTAAACAGTAGGAGCGTATTACTAGGAAGAGTTCGCTTGCATTAAAAGCATCGTTTATAATAATATTAGATAATATAAAAAGTGCAATAAGATCTTTTTATTTTTATGTATATTGATTATAATGAATAGAAAATTTGTTATTGTTTTTATGTGTGTTTCGTTAATAATATGAATGACGTCAATTAGTAAAATATTTCATAATAATTCATGCTTTCATAATAACTGATACAAATCTGTATTTTACAGATTTCTATTCTGTACATTTCTATTCATTCTAAATAGACAATAAAATAGAGAGTGTGGTGTGTGTGTGTGGTGTTGTGGTGTGTGGAGATACATAGAGTACAACATTTATTCAAAATTGTATTAATTAGAAATTAAAAATGTAAATAAAGTTTAACATATAAAGATATATCTAACATTTTGTTTATTATATTATTATTTATATTAACTAGTCGTGTGAGCAATACGCGTCGGAGCACGCATCTTAGTGTAATCGACCCCTGGGGAGGGTTAACGCACTGTACCTAGAGCACGCCCATCCTTCTATACACTATTCGTGTTTATCTTATTCTTTCCCGATAACACGGGCAGTCTCTATTCGAAGCACATATATGTGCTAATCCCAGTATGCATTGTGTTAGTATGCACCGCTCGAAAACTAGGCCAGCCTTCTTGCTGTGTTAGCTCGTTTTTAACTCTCAAGAGAAACATGACCACTGTGACAACACTAGATCACCGTGTGTTTATTAAAGGCTGCTCGCGATTCTCTACGCTGCATTATCTGACTTGCTTTGTATACCTTATTGATTGCTTAGAGGGATAAGTTATGTGCGATGCACATTGTAGGTTTTGCTTCACATAAGATCTCGATGATTTTTCACATCTGTTTATTGCACGCTGCATAATTGTAGAAAACAATGATTCTGTTCAAGTTGATAATCCAATTTCAATACGAGAAACAAACCCTCCATTTTAAAGAGATCACCTCTCTTATATCAACTAGTGTGAGCGTGGCTAATCAACTAAAGCTACCCTCAAAAATGCCTGATGGTGAAATGTGATGATCATGTGCTTCATTACAAAAGCATTTAACAATCATAAGAGGTGTTTTCCTGAATCTGCCACCATGCCATTCAGAGGATTTTGAACCATAGTAGAACAATTATGTAAATGTGAAATTGAGGGTTTTGAGCACTGCTGGCTAATATGGTTCAGCAAGTAAAGGAAATGTTTCAGGATAAAATCATTCATCATTCTGAGAGAAACTCACATTTCAACGTCACTAGCTTCAGTTGGTATCCCCCCCTTTTGCACGACCAGGTGAAGTAGACATCTAGAGTTTAAACACTTGAGAGGATGCAGATGCATTTGAACGAATGCAGGCATTACATAAGTGTCTATCAAAGCTGTCTGTGAAGGGCTCTGGCAAATTATGACCGGCATTGTTCATGGCTATCTGCTGAAATTGTTAGGAATATAAGTCAGAAGTGGGCGCATGCAAATAGGACTATCTTTTCATGCTATACAGTTGAACGTACAGGCTTATTTCTATTCCATATCAGTTATTGTTGTTCAGACGAGAGGATATCCCACTTGATCTATAGTTATTACATCAAGAGTGATGCCTTTGACAGATATTACAGTCTGTAAGTAGAATCAAAAGATTTTCAGCATTTTTCAGTTATTTTGTATTTTTTACAGCCCATATCTATTTATAATTGTATTTATTTATTTAGTCAAATAAAGGAGTTTTTTGATTTGTAGCAAGGATGCATAAAATCACAATCTTACTGTTTCACGTTTTTTGATCAATAAAATGCATCAGACAACACAGCGTGTTGCCACAAAGATATAGGCAGTGATATTACATATCAAGTTTTCAACGTCCTTTAAGTAAGTTGCAACATGATGAAAGATTTCCTGGCATTTTTTTTTTTTAGAAGGGCTGCTTTTTGCATGCAGCACATTTTATTTGAAACTGACATTTAATGCATATACAGAGTTTTGGCATGAAACTCTAGATGGCGCAGTCCGATAGGTCTAACTCAATCTGACCTAATGACATCGTAATTACATGGCACAGCTGATTGGTTCTCTCCTGTATCGGTAGCCAATGAGCTCGTTGCTCAACATTCAAATATATGACTAGGGCTTGCCGTAGCAGTTGCAGCTTGCTACAGAAAACCCTCCACCTTCCCCAGCTCCACATTTATAGATCTGCTACGAGATGATTCATGCATGCTATATGGGGGTTATTTCATGTATGTTATATTTGCAGCAGCAATATTTCTTACATGCTCACAGCAACATATCTGTGAATGTATTGGCAGTAGCAAGTCTCGGTACTTGCTCTGCCACAGCAGCAGCAGCGTAGCAGATCTATTCCGTCAAGACCAAATACATTAATATTGCCGTGTGCATTACCATGCCAATCCCTCCGAGAGTTGTCATGACGAAATATAATAATTATTATTATTTATTTTTTTTGACTGAGAGCATAAAGTCTGTTTCATATTGCAACTTATTCTGGTCAAAAAAAAACAAAAAAACATCAGAAACCACCCAGTCAACATCTATAGTGACCAACCACCATTGTGTTCGTCGCATATAAAAAAACGCATTCAGATTCTATAGACCGATCAAATCTAAATAATATCAATGGATATCTGTGCATGTAAACATAGTCAGTCAGATGCTCAGATGTAAATATGGCATAAAAAAGACAGCAGCAGCGGGAGATGCATGAGTTTAACATGTACTCCAAAGTAGAAGTAATTAACCACTTTTTTATCTGTTTTGTTTTCACAGGAACACTAGAGATACCACCCAGCTCTTAATGAATAGGTACCACAGTTCACTCTCTTTCTTTTCAAATACAAATCGCACACATACGCACACACAATGAGCGTCTCGGCCCACACTTGGCACCGTCGGGCCTCATTGTTGCCAGTCCTGTGGAGGTGGTGTGGTTAGTGGGTGTGGAAGCTAAATTAGCCTCTACCCCAGGCTGTAGGCCCTCCCGAGGGGGGTCCGCGCTGCCCTGTGAGTAAGCTTGTACTGTGCCTGCCCTTGACATGCCTTCTCCATGGACGGTGGGACGGAGGGGTGCGGTGCCAGCAAGCTGAATGGCACGAGCCCATGCCAGATGGTACCAGCTGCGGCGAAACGCTCTCTGCGGTGGACACCTGTCCACTCCGCGCACCTCCAGGAGCCATCAGCAACCGCCCTAAAGAGCCGTCAGCGGGAAATGAGGCGCAAACCCGGGAGTGAAAAGCCTGCGGGCCCTCGCCGGGTGCACGCCGGGTCCTCGCCGAGCCACTCTAATGAGGACGGGAGCAGAGCCAAGACACGTTTAGCAGCCATGCTGTTTACTTTATCATCATTACTCAACGTGACCCTGGCCTCCACGAGTCTGTGACGATGCCGCAGCCAGGACGTGTCGCAGGGTTGGACAGACAGTCGGCACATCTGACTCCAGGCCGAGAGACAGAGGGCATGCTGGGATTGGGCACAGAGCATTTGTGTGTTTGTGGAGGCCATCACTCAATGAATGTTGCATGAGGTTTGTTAAAAATATGGGCATTAAATCATAGATTTATGAATATTTACTCAATCTGACCTGTATTTTTGAAGAATATCCTGGCTGCTCTTTATAATAAAATAATAGTCAAGGAGAACTGAGGTTGTGAAGTTCCACAGTTACAAAAAAAGTACCACAAAAAAAATCAATGTCAATTTATTGCAAGTTTTTTTAAAGGGATTCTGCTGATATCATATTAATCTTGAGTACTTATAGAGATGTATTGCATCCTTCATATCTCTGAAGAGTCTTTACTTTTATCAGATAAAAAAAGCGATCATCTGCAAGCTGTGACATCGACATAAATACTTCCCTTAATACTGTGTTCTTTGGGAAGCTGATCAAGGTTATCTTTCCCCCACAACCAAAAACGCACTTCTTTGGTGACATTGATTTTGTGGTCAAAAACAAAATGACAAATCCTTCTCGAGCAAGTCCTGTGCAGCACTGCCAGCTTGACGATTCACGTACCAAATAAAGCATGTTGATGGGCTACTCTTGCTCTCGCTCTGGTTGACGTGTGCACGCGCTCTTCCAGGAGAAGTGCCCCATACAAGGAATTCCACTCGTCATGACGTCATACAGGGCCATACTCAGGAAAAAAAAAAACTTTCCGAACCAAGTTATACAAAAACCCTAAAGGAGTGTATTTGCCACAACATGTTTTTTGAGACTTTGGTCATGTTTAGCACGAGAATCCAACTCTTCAGCAGGGTGGGGGGGTGGGTAGGGTTGGTTGGTGGGTTAAAAAACAATAAAAAGGGACAAAAAAAGAAAAAAATTTAAAAAAAAAAAAAAAAAAAAAAAAAAAAAAAAAAAAAAAAAAAAAAAAAAAAAAAAAAAAGTGACAAAAAACAAGTCAGAATGCATGAAATAGCATTAGACATACCCTTTAAAAAATAATTATAATCTCACCTTGAGTCAAATCTGTTCAATTAATCAGTTGATCTAGTTCACTAAAACAGTCTGAGGGATTAATTTGCATATCAGACAGATAAAATAATAGTTCTGTCATAATTTACTCATCCTCATGTTGTTCCAAACCTGTATGAACTTTTGAGGAATATCCTGACCACTTTTTTCAATATCATAAAAGTTAAGGAGAACTGAGGCTTTCAAGCTCCATGGTGACAAAAAGTACCAAAAAAAGAGCCAATATGGCTCATGCACTTGTGTTCAAAAGTGTTCAACTCTACAAACTATCTCGCTTTGTGTGAGGAGTATTCTTGAGATAATTAGTGAGGTCTGATTTGTGAATGACTTCAACTTTTTGAGTCAAATATGATAAATGAATCAATTTACAAAACATTTAATTCATGAATCGGACTGATTCTGTTGTCAGGTTCAGTTAACTGTGAATTAATGTGGGTCTGTTCTTCACACAAATCTGTCTTATGACTTAGAATATAGTGCATGACTTGTAAGGATTGCATTTATGATGCTTTTATGGTAAATGTGCTGAAACCTTGACTCGTTTATTGTGGCAAAATGCATGCAAAGTGACTAATGCATTATCTAAAATGGTTTATTTTCCACAAAAGAAAAGACAAATTGTACCAGTTTTGTGATACCAGAGGGTGAGTAAATGATGACAGAGTTTTATGTTTAGGTATCCCCCTTCAGATCTATAAATGGATTTTTTTTTCTCTTTCTCTCTTTTTTAAGTAAAGAGTATGGCAAAATTCCAGTACTCCAAATTTTGTAAGAATTTGTGGTGAAGCGATATGCAACTCTAATTCAAACTAATTCATACACTCTAAAAAAGGCTGGGTTAAATACAACCCAGTGCTGGGTAAAATAGGGACAAACCCAGCAATTGGGTTGTTTTGACCCAGCGGTTGGGTTAAATGTTTAACCCAACCTTCTGTGTAGTAACCCAACCACTGGGTCAAAACAACCCAATTGCTGGGTTTGTCCCTATTTGACCCAGCACTGGGTTGTATTTAACCCAGCATTTTTTAGAGTGTAGCTATGCAAAAAAAACTATTTGTCAACCAATTACCATTAATAATTTAATGCTGTGGCGTAATGTTTTATATAGGAATAAGTGTTTACAATATTTAAATTGACCTTCTTTCCTCCCTTCAAAAAAAAAAATTGTCTCCGAGGGCCCATACCTTGGCAGTGTGTGAGTCTCCTCTCTGTAGCCTACAGCTCGTTCAGGGATATTAAAGAGTCATTAGATGGAGGGTGTCCTCTGGGAATACTTCAATATGAAGCTCCGTGGTGTCACAGCCCATGTTATTTGTGTGTAAGTGACACTTACCTGCAAGACATGACATGAATTAAACACCGTTCTGTACCTTCCAGTCTTTTAGCATGCTGCCTTCTAACATAGAATAACCTTTTACATATTCCAGCCTGATTTGTCTTTTTTATTTTTAGTGAGTAAATTGCCCTCAACTGAAGAGGGAAGCAGAAGTAATAACTGGAATTACGAAGCCGAAATTGAGTTGTCTGGTGGCAAGTGTTGTTGGCATGGATGAATATAAATTGAAAGGTATATAGGGACATGCATTACAATCTCAGTTTGTGGACTGGACCGTAAACGAAAACCTCGCTGTTTTAGGTCCAGGTCAGTGGCGGCATGTTAAAATGTGCATATCCGGAGCTGATTAGAGATGTTGCACTAGCATTCACCAATGGGAATGAGGTAGAAAGAGAAAGGCGGCAAAAATAATTTGTTTTCACAGCGGGGCGGATTTTCCTAGGGAGATAAAAGAGAAAACATGGAGTGTGGAGTCAGGTTGGGTGACTGTCTCTCTCTGTAGCGATGGCTCTTCAGATGTTCACCGACCGGATCCCCACCCTTTACACCACGGCCTCCTTCCCGCCTTCACCCACCGGGCGTAAACCCAGCGAGATCAGTAGCGTGTTAAAACGGCACCCCGTCCTGTTCACGATCCGCCTGTGTTCTCTTCTGTTTGGTTTTCATGTCGTACCGTAGATAAAATAAGCCCCACGTGGTGAAACCCCTTTATATCCTTGCAATAATTGATTTGCATTTAATTGTTTCTTGATGGCTTGAGACTGCCGAAAGCGGGACGACGCACACCTGAGTCTGAATTTTGAATGCGCGTCTTTCCGGGTGGCTATTTGTGTTTGCAGTCAATTTTTTCCTATTACGTTGGAGTGAGGATTTTGATAAAACATGAAGGTACTTTCTGTAATACTTTTTTGGTTGTCGTTTTATCGATCAGCCGATCCCCGGGGAGGCCCTTACTGCAGGAGGCAATTATGAAATCAGAACAAAGACTTGGATAAAACAAGATATTACACTCGCACAGTTGGCTGCTTGTTCCATTCCTTTACAAGACTGAAGAGATCTTTCTTTCTCTCTTTTCCACTATTGGATGCAGTCGGAGGGAGTGAGGGTGGGAAAAAGAAGAAAAATGCATCAATGTGTTTCGTGGAAAATGCCAGAGACTCGTAGTGTGTGGCAATTTCAAAATGATATCCTAAATTATAACGCTGAAAGTTCCTTGATGATGATTGTAGATGTGTAGCTCATTCTAATTGTGCTGAAATATACAGTACAGTAACATTTATGATGTGAATCACCTGTTAGCTATATCACAGCCCGTACAGCTTGACTATATATCTTAGTTTAAAATTTGAAAGACTATTTTTTGACTTGAAGTAGGGTCAGAATTAAATATTTTAGTTTTTCAGCAAATGGTCAAAGTAGGTGTTTAACCTTCAAAATATTTTTAGAGAACCCAAAGTACAGTATGTACTACTGTTCAAAAGTTTGAGGTCGGTAAGATTTTTTAAAGTACGTTTCTGGAACAGAAGCGTATTGGTCACCAAGGCGCATTCTTGATCAACAAAATAGAGTAAAAACTGTAATAATGTGAATTATTATTATAATTTAAAATAACTGTTTTATATAAATGATATGTCAAAATGACATATGCTATGTGATTCGAATTTTCAGCATCATTACTCCAGTCTTCAGTGCACATGATCCTTCAGAAATCATTCTACTATCCTGATTTGTCAGATATGGTGATTATTATTATTATCAATGTTGAAACAGTTGTGCGGAGTCATATTTATTTTATTTTTTTTGCAGAAACCATGATACCTTTTTTTTCTGGATCTTTGACTGAAGGTAGAACAAAAGAACAACATTTATTAGGAAATACGATTTTTTTTTTCAAATTCGTTTAATGTGCCTTGGAATAAAAGATATAACAAGCATATTTTTACTATAAATCAAAACAATCCAAAGCAACTGAAGGTTGAATGACAGGTGGAATAAATTGATCCTGCCGGAATGCAGTCAACAATACAAGTTAGGTAACGATGGAAAACATGTTTAAATATCTTTTAGATGACAAGGCCGAACGCAATCTCCATTTTCAGAGTGGGAACGACATGGATATGTTTAAATTCTACTTTCATGCTAGATTAATTTTAGGTAGATATGGTGTAACCTAAGAGGTCTAATAGCTGTTTTGATAAACATCTGTGACTTGGCTCTCTACTTTTTAATATCGATGTTTGCAACCCCCCCCCCCCCCCCCCCAAAAAAGAATTATTTGGTGTAATGAAAGTGTTTATGCGGTTTAAGGTTAAAAAATACATTATTTTCCACATAATGTACATCATTGTTTCTCCTCTATGCCCCACCTTACTGAAACGCGTCGATTTTTACAAAACTAATCGGTCTGAAAAGCGAGGTGTGATATGATTGGCCAGCTGTCCAGTGCGTTGTGATTGTGATCAAGCATGTGACGGAAAGTTACGCCCTACTACTTTGAGCCTGTCCGACCGGAGCGAAAGCGACGAGACAAAAACATTAAAACCCATTATAAACGAGGCAATTGTTGCATCCAGGGGGACATAATTACGGATTATAATGACTTATACTGTCTTTTTACGCGTTGCATCGTGCCGCGTAAACCTAAAACCATGTCTGCATTTGTGATCGGAGAAATGACAAACAACAAGTGCTACTCTACACTGCTCAAAACGAGAATAAAAGTTACGCCTTCTTTCTTTGCGTGAACATTTGGGCGGCATTATGCAAATCTTCCCACATAGTGACGTAGACATGTGGGGGCGTGTTAGAATGAGCCGTTTTAGGTTGGTGTGGCTGACTCTTAACTTTTATAAAGAATGTCTCTTTGGATTTGAGACTTTAGTCTTTGCAACTTTACAGATCTTCTTTATGCACCAAGAGCTTGTAACACTCCAAAGAGAAAGGAAAAATTGAAATCGCATCATATGACCCCTTTAATGCAGTAAGACACTCAAGGCTGTGCTGTATTGTGAATCCACTCTGTCTCACCTAACAAAGTCACGATATAGCACAGCCTAGCATGTATTTCGTGCACATTTTCTTTGTGTTTGCAGGTACGAAGCAGAGCGAGGGCCTGCTTCACATGCCTGATATGAATTTCACCTGCAGTATATTTATATATCGCATTATTATCAGGCCCTCTCTGACATGGAGCAGATGGCACTGATGCAGGTGGTAGCCGGTGTTTAAAAGGTGTTTGCATATGCACCCTGTTCATCCCTTTTGTTCCAGTTAGACGTGTGTGGCCGGGGCTCTAATGGTGCTAAAATCGCCTTTTGGAAAGCGACACCTTGCCATATCAGATCTGTGAGTGTTGAGGTAATAGCGCGGGATTGATCGGTGGACAGACGGCCATGCCGGTGTTGTGCAACCCTTCCGGTGACGCAGCTTGCGTGTCACTTGCAGAATTGTTAATAGATTTTCCGCATTTGTGCGAGACACCGCAAACACTCGGCCAAGACCTTTCCATTACCGGCCCGAGCGAAATCCAGACGGCGACATACAACACGAAAGCTAATATAATGTTAAAACGACGCTGAAATAGCATCAGGAATGACTGCGACTTCCACCTCTTGACAGCATCGCAGCTGTAGACTAGCGGTAGTAATCCTCCAGTGGCAGTTTTAATTATCGGCACAGCTCTACTATCAGCAAGTGTGTAATTATGTGTCAGCTCGCTGGCTGCTGGGTATGAAGGGTGAAAGTGAGAGATATGATGATTGTTGAAACTGGTGAGTCGTATTTAAACAATCCGGAGCGTGTGAGGAGTTCTGTCATTAAGCAGACAGAGGCTGACCCGTCCTGTCGCTCGCCATCTCACTTATGCAGATTTTTTTTTTCACTCTTTATGTTTGTGTGTCTTCACAGGACGTCACTCTTAGGAGGAGAACGGGACAGGAAGTGGCTGAAGGTGTGGTGTGAATGTGACACACTGAAGGTTGGTCTTTTTAAGTCAAACACACTCTCACACACACATACTTGTGCACTGTGTACCATTTCTCAGTCATGGTTTTAACACGCTTGCATGTTCAAATCAGCATGCTGTAGGCGTTTTTCTGTTTAATATTTATTTATGTACTTTTTATTTCATCCACGCCTCTTTTTTTTTTTGACGCAATGATACTTTGACTTCAGGAATGGCAACATAAAAGCAAAAGCAGTGTGATGCAAAATGAAGCAAGCATCTGGGGAATTAAAACTGGATGTGAAGTTTAAAGGCTTCACAAACAATTATAAAAAAAATAAATAAAACAAACATACATTTAATTAGGAATCCAAATCATGAGAAATTGAAAGATCCTGGTTCTTAAATAATTCCATTAATGGTTGTTTTAGTACGTTTTAGGAATCAATCATTGGAAATTAGAAATTCAATTTGAAAGATTTTAAGTTCACATGTTTATGAACGTGTAAGAGACAGCTTGCATATCTGTAACTTGTCAGAATTTCAAGGTTTTCATAAACGCTTCATGCATAATATTTATTTAAAAAATTGCTTTTAGTTTTAGATGCCTTTAGTTTTTATCTCACAGAATGCTTTCAAAAACTGTTTGATGTCAACTATCTGTATACAAATATATGAAATTCAACTTTTGTCCTATCAAAATTTGTCCTATCAGGCAATTATCCATTCATTCATTCATACATACTGTATATACTTTAATACATGCACAAATTCTGATTGATCAATTCGACTATTTTTATTTTTCCAAATACTTTTGTATAATGACCCTAATATTTTTGTCTCAGGTAACAATTTCTTACATGCAGTGCAAGTTAGTGGAAGCAATTATAAATCTAATAGTTTTAATCAATAGTGCATATGTTTTATGTACATTTATACACTACTGGTCAAAAGTTTGGAATAATTAATTAATTATTTTATTTATTTATTTTTTAAAGAAGTCTCATATGCTCATCAAGGCTGCATGTAAAACAGTAATATGTGGAGGGTTTTTAGAATTTATAATAACTGATTTGTATTTTAATATATTTTAAAATGTAATTTATGCGTGTGATTAAAAATCTGAATTTTCAGCATCATTACTCCAGTCTTCAGTGTCACATGATTCGTCAGAAATCATTCTAAAATGCTGACTTAATGCTCAAGAAACAATTCTGATTATAATCCATTTTGAAAAGGTGTGCTGCTTAATATTTTGTGTGATACACTACCATTCCAAAGTAGCCTAAATATGCTGGGTTTTATTGGGTGTTGAGAGACTGGTCACATGACCTGTTCTCCTGCTGTGAGGTTCTCTTGTCCTGAATGAGTCTGCGTTAGACAGCAAAACGCAACTTTGATATGATGAACTGTAATAAATTATCCTCCTTTTCTTTCCCGCATTCACACCAAGATGTTTGGCTTTGGTGATTCAGCCTTAGGCTCGGGTGGCACGTTGTCCAAACACCAAATGCATTATTAGTAATGTTTGCAGTCTTTATGATCAAATTCTGATCATTTCACAGATGGTTAAGATTAAATTTTGGGTGGTTTCAGTTGAGTTTTTGCAGACAATAAGATGGTGTTTCCCAAAGACGAGAAGGATCTATCCATACATACCATAGTGAAAGGCATTATTACCTGCAGTCCCACCTCTGCACCCCAGAATAATGAAAATCTGCAACATCGAGGCCTCGGAGGATTAATTAGTTGAACTCTTCAGAGACGGGATGATTTATTTTGATTTACATAACAGAACAAGTGCACTAGGCATCGGCCCATTCGTAAAATAAAGTCCAACCGTCTTTTGTTATGGCAAGCGTGCTTTGGTCGTTTAACTAGGTGAGCTTTAGATGATGAAAATAGCCGTGACTCTGGCCTCTGCGGGCTCCTGATGCAAAAAGGTGACAGAAGTACAGGCTTAATTTAAAGACCACTTTTCGCCCCCTGTGGTTTCTATGATAAAGACATCTGACAATAGTGCTCCCCTAATTTATGGCCAGACCAAGTGCATTAATTGATTTTTACATTTCGCACCATCCTGTTCCCTTATTAGAGGGAAGCGTGAGGCAATTTATCTGCCTTGATGTGCCGTATTCATGGCCCTGATTGTAATTTTTTGACAAAGTGGCACATTTCTCTGGAATGAACTGTACGGCGCGTATGGATATACGTTTAATCATTTTCTAATAAGCTCTTTTAGAAGGATTCATAAAAATCCTCTCAGAATACGGAGTGAATTACTGTAATGCTGTTAATGCCGTTTCAAGCGTCTGTCTTAGGAGTTCAAATAAATAAATAATAATATAGAATAAAACATGTCACAGAATAATCAAATAACCCATTCTGCCATATTCACCATTATGTCTGTGAATAGACCAATTCTACAGTTATTAATTATAAATGTCATCCTAATTGACATGGATGAGCTTTTTCATTTTCCACTCTTCAGAAATGAGGCTTTCTGTGCTCTGTGTTGCTCACACGATTAGGCAAAGAATGGTTCATTCTGAATAATGGAGCGTTCACACATACAGCAAATGTATTAGTTCATTCATAGTCTTCACTGCTCATTTGCATAGAGTTCAAATTGTCTCAACATTGTTACAATGATGGACACGCCCACATTGCATATTAAATGGTCACTCATGAAAACGAATGACTTACTGGAAAAAAGTTTGGAATAATTAAGATTTTAACAAGAATTTGTTGTTGTTGTTGTTGTTGCATTTATTTAAATTAAAAAAAACAACCACAGTAAAAACAGCAATATTGTGAAATATTATTACATTGTAAAATAACTGTTTTCTATTTTAATACATTTTAATATATAAATCAGAATTTTAGATTGATTTCTGAATCATGTGACACTGAAGACTGGAGTAATGATGCTGAAAATTCAGCTTTGCATAACAGGAATAAATACTATTTTACAATATATTCAAATAGAAAACTGGTATTTTAAATTGTAATAATATTTTACAAAATTACAGTTTTACTATATTTTTAATCAAATAAACGCAGCCTTTGTGTAACATTAGATGACTTCATTAAATTAACAAACAAATACATAAACAAATGATTGGAGTGTATTTATATATTTATTCATACGTTTTTGTAAGAGAAGACTATCAATTATTTTCTGTGCTCTGTATATATACACACACACTTTATATTGTTGTTATATTTTGACTGTAACTTGTTATTGATCTTTATTTTTTGCCTCCAGTGTTTATAAAGATTACTAATTGTGTTTTCTTTCCTTATGGCAACAACTGTGGATAATAACAAGTTGACAGAAAGGCTGAATGCTCCTTTAACCTGATTAAAATAAGAAAAAGCTTTTTATGTGCAGAAACCTCTTATATCTGTCCAGAGCTCGGCAGATGTTCCTCTGCAGCACCATTACTAGAGGAATCGGTGCAATGGTGAAGTGTTATTTTATCAAACAACGAGCCCCAAAATCTCTGATTTGGATTTAAATTTTGGCTGGATGCAAACCAAAGCATGTCCCTGTGTCTCTCAGCAGCTCTCGCTTACCTCACAGGCAGGAATGTCTCTGTGAATGCCATAGCAAGTTTGAGAGGATCTACCTCTTTCCCATGCATTCTGACTGTTCCGTGAGCCGCAGTTATTTTGATTTGCCGTAAAATGTCAATATTGTTTCTGCATTAGCTCACCTCCGATAAAATGACACGTTTCTCTCCAGCCGGATGACATCGCCTTATTAAAGCTCTATGCTTGTATCAACATTCGAGCAGCAGAAGAAAAGCGTTTGCATTCCAGAGGGTCAATGCACCAGAGCGCTAATTTGTTGACCCTGAACGTGGAGGGGTCAGAAGTTCAAAGCCCAGCTGCTGGCGAGATAACTGAGCATGTGTGTGTGTACGTGTATGTGTGCTTCTGTAAGGGTCATTTCCTTGAGAACCCCTTCAAATACAGAGGATATGGCCCTCTCACTAAATCATCTTTTAAATGGCCTGTACAGTAGAAAATGTTGAGGTGAGGGTTGGTTACAGGAGCAAAGAAGGAAAACATAAATAAATAAATGTGTTAACATGAGACTGTAAGATAGAATGACTTTGACCTTGTCTGTGTAAAGTTATGTTCGGACTTTCTTTTTGTGACACAAGTGACATAAGCAGACTAGTTGAATAAAAACTAACCAGTAGTTAATTGAACCAATTGAATGATTTCAATTTATATTTAATTTAACATTTGTAATTAAAGGGGTCATATGATGCGATTTCAATTTTTCCTTTCTCTTTGGAGTGTTACAAGCTCTTGGTGCATAAAGAAGATCGGTAAAGTTGCAAAGACTAAAGTCTCAAAAAAAAAGATATTCTTTATCAAAGTTAAGACTATGCCACGCTCCCCTAAAACGGCTCGTTCTAACACGCCCCCACATATCTATGTCACTATGTGGGAAGATTTGCATAACGTCACGCAAATGTTCACGCAAAGAAAGAAGGCGTAACTTTTATTCTCGCTGTAGTATTGTTGAATAATCGCCGCCATGTCGTGAAGAGCTGTGTGTTTCGTTGTGAAAGCGAAACTACTTTGCTTGGCCTTACAAAAGAGGACGATATCAGCTTCGTCATGCCTGGAGCTGATCCGTGCTGGTCGCTGAGGGAATACATCAACTTTGCGCAGTGGATCGCCGGATCGGCTTTCACCATGTGGACGAAGCGGAGTCCAGTCTGGGGTTGTCACATGTGGTTGCCGCTCCTTCGTTGAATCCGCCGAGCACGCCGTTCTCGACCCCGCCGCCTCAGCTCACTCTGCTCACTTCCGCTAACGCTAGACCGCCGTGTGTTTCGTTGTGAAAGCGAAAATACTTTGTTTGGTCTTCCAAAAGAGGACACGACTAGAAATCAGTGGTTAAGTTGTATTTACAACACTGTTCCAGAACACTTCAACACAAATATTAATTTGTGTGCAGCACATTCTATGGAGGACCATTTCCTGATCCTGGAAGAGTAGACTAAAATGCCGGCAGTTCAGTTTTGCACTCAGTCTTTAAGTACGTTTTCGTTTAACCCCTGTGCGACCTTTTGGACATTTTTGTCCTTTTCAGTTTAGTTTTTTTGATAGTTTTGCCTGTGTTATTGCCAACTGCATAAATTTTTGCACAGGTGTGTATGTGTGTATTTTTATTGGAATTTTACTATTTTACTTTCATTTCCTTTAATAAATCTGTTTTGCTCTTGGTACAAAAATTGTTCCTCTCAGGACCTTAAGGACAAAAATGTCCCCATTGAAACCCATTAAAACTGCTATTTTTAATCGCAGCGCCATTTAACTGTAAAATTATGCAATTTTTGTTGATAGGCTTTCATTATATTGGCAAGGCTTTAAAATAAAATGTTTTACTATTTTTTACCAGATGGTGCCATTTTTTCAAGTTTGGCATATAAAGCAAATACTCGCTTTATTCCCGTTTTCTGCTTATGCATATTATAGAGCCAATTGGATAAATAACGCAGCTATAATTGTGTGGGTGTGTTGGAATGGATGTCAGAGTGTGGTTTGTATGTGTCATTAAAAAATAAAAAAATGTGTGTGTTCTTGATGAGAGAGAGAAACTCTACTGCAAATCACAAATCCAACCACTGTGTGCACCAGCAGAGTTTTGCTGGCATCTAATGGGGAAAATTTGGTACTGCACCCAAACAAAATCTTACTGAAAGCTCATTTTTTGAGATACCAACCTCAAATTTGGAACACAACTTGCTTAGATTTATGCCTTTTGATTTTCTTGCAGATTTAGAGTAAAACATGTTTTGGAAAATATATATTTTATATAAAACATCATTCATAAATCATTTTCATAAACCTAAAATTAGAACTGTTTTTTGGTTTCACTTTTTAAACATTTTTTACTTCAACAATAATCTGCCATGGGTCTTCTTTAAAATGAGACCAAACTTAACTCTGTGCTCCCAAGCTTCAAAGTTTTATGACAGTTTTTGACATGGACATTTTTGCCAATATGACCTTGGTGGAACTTGTTTTAATGACGCACAAGGGTTAACGCATTTGCACTGATGATTCCAAACCGATGTTTGGGCCAGTAGATAGGACTTGCAGACATGGTTTATGTTATGAGCACGAAGCAACGCAACACAATAAAAAGACAGTATACGGGCATTTATAAACAGTAATTATGGTCCATGGATGCAACAATGCTCGTTTAGAAATGGGTTTTTCATGTTTTGTCTACTGTCGCCCGGCCCAGGACAGGGAATATCCAACAGTAGGTGAGGGGCGTCGTTAACATTTCCGTCACCACGATTGAGGTACTCGGCCAACAACAACGTCACGGATAGCCTGGACAACAGAGCACCCTGATTTTCAGACCGACGAAGCTTTGTAAAACCCGCTGAAGCGTTTTTAAAAAGGCGGGGATGGGGCATAGAGGAGAATCAATAAGGTACAGTGTGGAAATAATGGGCTTTTTTAATCCTTAAACCGCAATAACAAATTTCATTACCCAATACACACCAATAATCTTCTTTGTAGCAGCCATCATATGACCCTTTAATACCGATTGTTGTTATTTTATTGGTTAATTATTCATGATTTTATTATTTGATATTGTATTTACCATTATAAGTGAATTCATATATGTGTGTGTATATACCCCCTATTATATATATCTATAATATATATAACCTATATTATATATTAAAGCAAGTTGCAACAGCAAAAGTAATGATTCTTGAAAGCTACTGTATCATTCATTCATTTATAATTGTATTTCTTCTTTGAAACACAAATGGGCATTTTGGGGTAGAATGTCCTTAAATTGCTTTGTCATGCAATGAATGTGTGATGTGATGTTAAATGTCAAGCAGTTGTCTTTCTTTGTTTTTTTGTTTTTTTTTCAGGATGTTTATATTTTACTATTTAATGTCTTAGCAAATGTTTGTTAAAAACTCTCCTTTTAAAAGCCGACACACACATTCTTCCTTTTCAATTATGTTGTTGTTGTGTCTGCCGTTTACTGTCATCGTCCTTTTCCCGCCAAATTTTCAGAAGTTTCATTTGAATTTCAGAGTCACCAAAATTTAGTCTAGACTGCCTGACAGAAAAAAGAAATACCCTTTTAAAGTGTCCCCTGTGCAGGCCTGGCCGGATGGTGTCCATATTTAAAGTCGGTTGGAGACTTCTTCCCTAGCTTCTTAGCTGTAGTCCATAGTCCAGTGCCCTATGGTGATTGACAGGAGCTATCAAACATTCATAGTGATGCTGCTTCCACTGTAATTAAGTGTTAATCACTTCCTTATGCTAATGGATTTTTTTGGAGTGGAGTTTTTCCGTGCCAGGCCATTGTTACTGCGCCTGAAATAATTTCTGTGTGATCACTCCCCTAGAAATCAAAATGTGAATAATTATTCCCTAATTAAGAGAGTGGGGCCTGCTCCTGGAGTTAAGGCTGCATTAATTTGAATGTTTTTACAGTTCTCTAATTGGGATAAGGGCAGTTACTGATGAGGGGCCCGTGCGCAAGCAGAGAGAAGGCCTGGCTCCTGTACGCAGCCACTCAAGGTCAGCGAGCGAGTCCTGTAGCTCCCGCAGAGCCCTGCATTGTTGGCGGAGCATGCATCTATCATCTTGACAAGCATGTGCTCTCACGTCTTCAATTATTAATTGCATTAAATACATTTTTTGAATCCGGGATGGAGGTGTGTTTCCAGGAGAGTGGCCTTTAACATCGCCGCATTGTTGCTGCGTGGTCACACGGTCTATTTTCCGCCTTCTCCTGTTTGGGAACTGTAAACAGCGAGAAAGCGAACAAGGCCAAGGTGGGGAGTGCATTTCAAAAAGGAGTTTGTCTACGGTCCTGCCTCGTTCTTACGCTGTGCATGTTATGTAACGGAGGTGCCGGGGTTGAGGTCGTTGGATGAGAGAAGCAAAGCAGGCGGAGAGAGAAGAACTGCCTTGAGGCGCTACAGGAAGGACAGAGAAAAATGTAACCATTACTTGCCTTTAAAGGAGCCTCTTTCGGAAATAAATTAGTACTCAAATGCTTGGCAAAGTGATTCAGATACAATTTTGGAGGAGTTCTGGGAGACTCGACAAATGAAAAATAACCTTCCACATTGGCCCTAAAATTTATTGGGACACTTAAGACACACTTAAAAATGTCATTGCATTAGATAATAAAATATAAAAGCATTTGGCATATACAAACAAACAATACTTTAAGCTTTTATTCTGAACAAACTTTATTGCAGGTTAACCTTTAACCAGCTGGTCCCATGATTGATATTTAGTGGATGTATCACTACTGGAAAAATAGTGTATTTACTTTTAAACAATTTTTACTTAGAAATTGCTATTAAATTTCACTAGCAATTACAAAGTAACACATTCAATTAAACTTTACATTTTGAAGTAAAAAGACTAGTAAGACTCAAAAGTTGCTATTAAATTTCACAAATAATTACAAAGTGTTCATAAGTAACACAATGAATTAAACCTACAATTTTGAGGTGTAAGTTTTACAGTGTAAGTACAAGTACTTTTTTTTTTAAAGCTAACACATTATTACTTTTTCATTCAAAATCATGTTTGTGTTTTCTTTTTTTTATTATTATTGATGCCACTTGGTTTGATAGATTATGTAATGCCAATCAGACATCTCCAAATGGATTTACATAAATAATAGCTGTTTTCAAACAGGTTTCCCAAAGACCCTGCCATTGGTCAGACAAACTAATAGCTCCGCCTCCAAAGCCATGCCGTTGGTTAGGCTGCTGCATGTGTCAGGTTGGATGAAATGCTCCAAATATCAATAAATCAATAAATAAATAATAATATTTTCACTTTTTGGAATGGCTTACTTATAATTATATTACGAATTTCACAAATAATTATAAAGAATTGGCAAGTTACATGTTGAATTAAACCTGAAATATTGAAATAGAAAGACTGTAATAGATTTTCTTGTAAAACATACTCCAATAATCTTTATTTACTTCAAAACATCCATTTTGTTTACATTGTACAGTATTTATTAATCTTTAGTTATTGCTAATTTCAACACTTGCTAATACATTTTTAAGAGCAAAAGTTGTATCTGTCAACAGTAATGCACTCTGAACTAAAATGAACAAAGTACAATTGCATTTTTATTAACTAGCATTAACAAAGGAGAATAAATGCTGTGCAGATATCATGCTCATTGCTATAGTTCATGATGCATTAACTGATGTTAACAAATGAGTAAAGCATTACCAAGAATATTAATATAAACCTTGAATACTCTGAAGTGTTTAAATGCTGTTTGGAGACACTTTTGGTGTAGAAAATCAGAGTCACTGTTCAGGTTTATGATTTTACCACGGGTTTATGTAACTATTTGCAAAGAGAGGCAGAAATCAGTTGTGTTTGATCCCAACAGGCCCTTTTCCCTCGGCACAGTCGGTGTATGCCAGTGTTGGTATGATGCTATTACCACCGGGCAGAGTGGCATGATATATTGGAGGCCTTCATCCTGTGGAGAAACACTGCCTGCCACTTACCCTGATTAAAGCTCCCGCTGCTTAGGATAAAGCCACCTCACCTCACACTCCAGACAAATGGAGCACGAGGGGAGCAGGACATTTTTCAGACGCCATCTTTCCCCGCCAAATGCTCCTCTACAGCCTCGCCTCTGTGCAATACATTTGAATTCATTAGGAATTTTGGTAAATGACGTAAAGTGGCTCTAATTTTTTATGTCTGCCAGGAGAACAATTAGACCATTAGGAATAACAGATGACCCAACCGAGTCCACACGCCTATTGCCGATTTTCGAAGCACATTATTTCTGACTTGCCAAAACAAATAGACAGATTTTACCGTCGGAAGCATCTCACTTGCAAATGATACGATTTTATGAGTGTTTTCCCCTCCTTGTGTTTGGAACAGAGGCCCGATCCCTGGTTGCGAGACCTCATTAGAGCCGGGACGCTCTCTCTGTTCACTTTCCCATTCTTCAGGTGAACCTTAATTTACATGGAGGCGCGCTATGATCTTCCCGAACGCTGAGTCGCCCACTACTGAGGAAAGCAAGAGAGATGGAGCACTCGAAGGGGCCGCTTGGCACTTGAGATGAAATTTTTGCCTCTTGAAACCTGTCAAATCTCCCGGAGAGAAGGCGAGAGGCAGAGGAGGGGGTGAGCAAGTGGAGAGGAGGGACCTGAGGTGCAAAAAATAGTATTTCCACCCTGATAAATGAGTTCTATCTTGACTGCATATGGTATATGTTTTAAAGTGCCTCCCCCCGGCCTGTGCGCACAGGAGCCATCCTTCATAATGAGCTCGGCCCCTCTCCCTCATGTGGGGGCCCCAGCGGTTGCCAGGCAGCTGCCAGTACAGTCGCACCCCGGGTCGTCACGGATACATCTGCGCGCTGTAGCCTACAGTCATTACGTACGCTGTTGTAGGACTGCTCTAATGCGCAGTCAGTGCCAAGAGTGTTTGCGCCGTCATTTATATCGCCTGTCATCCCCCCCCCCCCCCCCCCCCCCCCCCCCCCCCCTTTTCACATTGTTTCATACATCACATCTTTGGAATCAAACAGGAGCTTTTGGATGTTTTGTCAGGTCATTTATAAAAATGTTACATGTAACATCTAAAAATTTTATGCAATTGCAATAAATTATTATGCAATAAATCTGCACTTATTGTGATGCACATCAATATGCACTCACAAACAGAGTACTGTGAAGAACTTTATGCATGCAAGAATAGTTTAATCAGGCAATTGTATAGAATATATAATAAAAATAGAACAATATATATATATATAATATGTATATATATATAAATTGTAAAATGTAAAAATAGATATAACAACACCAATGATAAAGGTGAATAAAGGGGAAATAAACAATGATAAAGACAAAAAAAGTAATTGTTATTTCTATAGCTAACACAGTATATGGCAGTATAGATAATTATAGAAGATATATTATATAATGATATATATGAATATAAACATTTATTACATGTAGTATTTATATATGCTAGAGTAAATAGTTGTTAATAAATACAGTTCTAAAGCTTTACTGATATCTGTTTACAGTTGTTTTTTGGATTATGTTATATGAATGAATCAAGGTAACTACATTAGCTTAGAATAATATCAAGTAGAAAAAGCTCTTTTAGCTAAGAACTACATTTTTACACTTTTTACAGTGTATTTGCTGCAGTAAAAAAAACAAATCAAGGCAAGTGCTTCTCATCACGTGACTCTTTTGTTGTGGGTGGTAAAAATGTGTGTTTCATCCCGTCATGGCGGAAATTACATGCGTTATTGATGCCCGAGAGCTAACCTTAGTTTGCCTATGCGTGCTCGAGTGTGTATGGACGTTTGCACATGTATGTGTGGACCGCGTGACCCAGAAAGAAGACGAGGTGTCGACCGTGCCGGCAGAAAGCAGCCTTTCCTGTCACCAAATGATGTTATGTGGGTCAGCATTTATTAGAGAGTTATTTGTCATTCTCGTCTTGAACAGACTGGAGTGTGAAGTCGTTACTGCCGCACTGCTGTCTCCAGCTAGACCCATTATTTCCTTCAAAGGAACTCACAAACCTCTTTGTTACATCTCATGACCTGCAGGATCCGTGCGGTGCACGCCTCTCTGCTCTCCAACTTTCCCCTGTCTGCTTTTTTCTCCTCACGAGATGATTTTCTTCTCCAGTAATGCTAGTCCCAGATGCTTTAGTGGATTGAATAAGACTGAGTGGGACTGGTGTGAATTCTTAGATGTTGTATGTTCATGTTTGTGTTTCTGTATGACATGGATGTCTAATTAAAACTGTTCTCACGTGCTTTTTCACTGTATAAGCTTAAAATAGAATCAATAACAGCCCAACTACTTATGCAAATAGTTTATAGTGGTGTTTTCTAAGCATCACTATTACTGTTTCTCATAATTAAACACTTTTATTTATTTTATTTAAGCCAGCAAGAAAGCACTCTGAACACCCTAACAGCACCCAAACATCCAAGTTTGTCCAGGTAATGTAAAAATATGGTTATCAGAATATGTTTGAGTCATTCATTTTTGTAATAATTGTTTCTTGATAGGTGACCAAGTGTTATTTTAAACATCCTGCACTGAGAGTTTTATGATATTGTCAAATGTTTGTGCATATTTGTACACTACAGTTCAAAAGTTTGGGGTGGGTAAGATTTATTTATTTTATCATTCATTCATTCATTCATTCATTTTTTTAAAATAAATTAATATTTTTATTCAGCAAGGATGCATTTAACTTGATTAAAAGTGACTGTAAAGACATTCTATTTCTACTTCAAATAAATGCTGTTCTATTGAACTTTAGATTCATCAAAGAAATAATCTCAGTTTCCACAAAAATAGGAAGAAGTAAAATTGTTTTCAACATCGATGATAATGATAAAGCTGCTTGAGCAGCAAATCAGCACATTAGAGTGATTTCTGGAGGATCATGTGACACTGAAGTCTGGAGTAGTGATGCTGAAAATTCAGCTTTGATCGCAACAATAATATAAAAATAGAAAACTGTTATTTTATATTGTAATAATATTGTATTTATAATCAAATAAATGCAGCCTTGGTGAGCATAAGAGACAATTTTTTTTTTTTTACAGAGCTCAAACTTTTAAATGGTCTGTTTAAAAAATGTAATATAAGTTAATATATAGTTTGTACAAAACTGCCTGCATGTAGGATTTGTTTTTATGTCCTCTATTTGGAAAAATTATAGTATAGTATAGTATAGTATAGTATAGTATAGTATAGTATAGTATAGTATACTGCAGTGCAGTACAGTACAGTGCAGTACAGTGTTAAAAGGAAACAATAAAAAGAAGAAGGATTTTGGGATTTGTTAAATGACCCGAGTCAGATTCAAATTGCCTCTGAGTAAACTACAATTTTAAAAAAGTGTCATTAAAACAACCTCATACTCCTTTTTCTCTTTTTTTCTGTCATTTTAAAGTACATTAGGAGAATATTAACATACAAAACAAAAACCGAATTCATCATATTTCTTCATGTAACAAATTACATGGCATTTGTAGTGACAAAAAGGAGGTCTTAAAATAGAGCTCGGGTCCAAATGAATCCAGGCCAGGCATTGGAGATGGCAGAATAATCAGCTATCCCATACTCCCCTGTGCTTAATAGAGACAGCTGCTCAGAATTTAAAGGACAACAGTGAGAAAAGTCTTAATTACTGGACAGAAGATAGCCAATAATGAATATTTTTATTTTAGGCTGTCCGTTGGCTGCCGGTGAATTATGCCAGAGAAGGGACGAGGCCGTGAATCATCACGTCCAGGTAAATGCCAGGATGATGATATAATTGGTTGCTGTGGAGAGATGCGCAACCTCTGTAAAATGTTAGGCAGGTTAGGGTGTGAGCTCTGTAATTCATTACACACAAATATGAGTGTCTCCGATTATTCATCATTCCGTCTCTCTCTCTTTCTCTCTCTCTCTCTATTTCTGTATTTACATCTATTTCTGTCACTAATGAGCAGGTCCAGATGAAATTTTTTTTTTTTTTTTGATATTTTGCAACAGTCCACTGTAGAATGGATATAAACATAGCAAAAAGCCTTATTGTTACTTATATATAATTGACTTAGCCTGTTCCTCTTAAGGACTTGGTTAATTGACTTATTCAAGGAGAATTGCGGCGGGTGGGGGGGGGTTTTGGGGGGGGGTAACTGGTTTCATCACTCTACACAAAAGACAATCTGTGGAAGAGAGAAAGAAAAACAGGGAGAGAGAAAAAGAGAGAGAGACTTGCCGTGCTCACTAAAACAGACATCATTAAGCAGGGTGGCCTGACTATTTCATGCACTGAAAAATTTATGAATGTGGACACAGAGGTCATGGGGACACAGCTACCATTAAACCAGCCCAGCACCCCCTTTACACAGCCCCCTGCTAGCAGCTGAACTCATCTTCACCACCGCATAACCCCGACATTTCATTCTTATTCTACTCCAGTACTCCACATTGTGTTGAGATGTGTGTTTTATTTGTAAGCACTAATGTTAAATTGGAATTTTGTAAAGTAATTGGCAGTGGCAAAAGAACAGCGTTCAAGTTTTAGGTAAGCTTTGTTTTTGTGTAATTTGCTTTGCATGAAATTCAGTGTACATATTGTTTTCTGTTGCCCATGCAGCAGAATAATCAACACATGACCTGAGACTGGCTTAAAAGTGTTAAGGTGGCTAGAGAGGGTTAAACAGATGTGAAAAACAATGCATCTCCTATGCATGTCAAAGCACGAACGGAAGACCATCACAATTCAGTATGCTAATAGCACGGGTGATGTATTACACTGGTTGATTTGTAAATCATAGTAAAGGTGACATTTGTAGCAATACAAATATAGGATCAATGTAATATTTGTTTAGGGTAATAAAAGTTAGAGTCCGTAAGATATTAGGATTTTAAATGTCAAAAAGGGGGGGGGACATTAAACTGACTGATCAAAGGTGACAGTATTATATATATATATATATAATAATATTATATATATATAGATATATATATATATATACTAAGTAGTATTTTGTATATATACTAAAACGTTACAAATTTTCTATTTAAATAACGTATGTTATCATCAAATAATCTGAAAAAAAAATATAAGCATATATATAATGAATAAAATAAGATAAATATTATATTATATATATATATATAGAAAGGGATATTATATTTTTATAAAGTATAATACTAGACGTGTATATATAGATCGTATATCTATAATATATCTATTATATAGATATATATCTATTATATATATATATATGACTCCACAAAAACAAGAAGCAGCTCAACGGTTTTAACACTGATCATTTTAAGAAATGTTTCTTAAGCAGTAAATCACCATATAAGAATGATTTCTGAAGGATCATGTGACACTGAAGACTGGAATAATAGCTGCTAAAAAATTCAGATTTGCATCACATGAATAAATTTGAATAAGATTCAAGTAGTAATGATTTTATTGTATTTAAAAAAAATTGCACCAACCCCAAATATGAATGCCATCTTCTACTATGTGGTTGCTAGGGTGTCCTTTGTGTGTTGCTATGTGGTTGCTAGCATGGATGCTTACTGATTCAAATCCACCCCTACGTCTTAAGAATATTCTGATCCCAAGAAAAATGCGTATAACTCTTTTCCACCAACTTAATCTTCATATCCAATGTATTCATTTTAATTTCAGCATCATGATCAACCTAACAAATGATTTATTATTATTGCCGGGAGAACATGAAAAGTCTCCAAAATCAATTTTCTGCTGAACGATAAAATCAAAACCTCAGGGATGTAGTGGTTACTTGGAAATGGCTACGTTCAGCGTCACACGTCTGCTTCTGCTCCAGAGTTCATTCAAAATTCAGCGCAACTGTGTCGAGCTCTAATGGAAGTTGAACGCAAATAGAATTATTTGGTAATACACAGATTGAATCAATTTGAGAATGTATTAAGTGAGCTTTAGCCCATGTTTGAGACATCTTAAACATCAGAAAAAAAGAGCATTAAAGTTAATAGGACAGTGAGCAAGCACGGCTAACGCAAAGAGATCCACTCTCACGCTTCAGCAGATTCAGCCCGGCGACATATTTTAGGTCAATTATTTGACGGCTCAGACTCCCCTGCATTATTTAAGCGTGTCATCTTTACAGCTGTCGGATGCTTTATCCCCATCCTCTGCAGCAAATACCACTGATCTATTAACAATTACTTTACCCTGCCACTCTAGCAGCCTATAATTTATCAACCATTAAAAATTGATCAATATTAAAATTTAGCATTTCACTTTTAGACTGGTGCAAGCATCCGAGTGGAATAAAAGGCAGAGTCTCTGAAATATTTACATGAGGAAACTTGATAAGGTTTAATGCTCCTCTCCATCTCTCTCCCGCGGGACGTGCCGCCCGTGGTGGCATTGAGCTGAGACTTTGGTTGGGTCTTCTGACCACTTGTACTGTCCTTCCTGTGAGTGTATGATAACATCATGTTTCAGGCTTTGAACGTAAAGCATTACAGTAGGTCTGCATGACATCCTTGTGACCATGAAAAATGCATATCGCTGCATCTGATTTGCTCAAAAAGAACTCGCAGTGATGTCAAGGTGCTTGCACCGAGGATCTTATCCTTGTGAAATGTCTTTATCTGCTTTAACCCCTTCAGAAAGAACAATTAAAGGTCGAATCTCATGAAACCTGTCAATAACATGCCTTGGTCATAAAAAAAAGATATATTAATTGAGTTCTGATGTATTTAGAACAGATGCGTCTATAGTAATGTAATAAAAAAGTATATACTTTTTATAAGTATATACTTAGATATACTTAAAAATGCCAAAATGCAAAAAAAAATGTATAAATAAAACCTAAAAATTAATTAATTCATTAATTCATGTAAAAAAAATAAAAAAAGCTTTATTTTTATTCCTTAATGAATAATAATTCATTTTATTATAATATAATGCTTTACTTTTGATTTTGCAGTGAAACGTGAAATGGACATGTGTTTTTGTGAGATTTGTACTAAAAGTATAATTATAAAAAAGTATTTTTGTATAATTGTAAGTCATTTTTTTTTTACTTTATTAAATTATACATATTTTTTGTTTTATTAAAAAAAAAAGCCATTTTTGTATAATTGTAAGGATTTTTCATAAGTAAACTCTTTATTTTTTTTTTTTTTTTTTTTTACTAAAATTATATTTGATTAAGTACAGTATATTTATCATTGCAAGTTGTGTATGCACTTGTAAGTAAAAAGTCTGAACCTTTGAGACAGTTTATCAGCTAATATACTTTTCTGTATTCATAACACGCAAATTATTGTTTGGGAACATTTAATAGTCCTACTGTAAAAGATGGATCACAATCATGACTCATGAAATCTACAGGTAAGGCCAAAAACACTAATAAAAGACTGTGCACACATTATTATTATCATCATGCAGCTGGTTCCATCGATGAACAACATCATGTATAAGTTCGGCATCTTTCTTGTTTTTCTTAAAAACAGTCATTTATCATAAAGCAACATCTGAAGTGTTCAACACTGGCTAATTATCACGGACTTTCAAGAGAAAGTGTGTGAATATCCTTAGTTAATCTGTTAAACAGATAAAGACAGACGGCTTTTTCTCCCTCTCAAAATCTCATTATAGGGCTCATCTTCACCTTGCATACATCTCATTTCAGAAGAGTTTTTCAACACAACAATGTCAGAGAGGAAAGGAAACTGTTGCCGTGTGTTCGATTTTAATCTCGATCTTCTGGGACTTGGAGCGAGATTTCTATGTTCTTCTGCAATTTACATGTTAAATTCTGTAAGCCCTAGGTAGTTCAGGCGTTTGTGCGGGAACAGTGGGCGGTGTCATTTTCAAACGTTCAATGAATAATTTCATCTCAATTAGCAAATCAGGGCAACACAAATCTGCCCTTTAGCCCAAAACTACTGTTTCCACTTTCTGTTTGCGTCAAACCCCGTCTGACGCCAACATGTGCAATACAGGAAGTGCATTTGCAGTTAATTAAATGGTGGCAATGCACAAGAAAAAAGTGCTTATTTGAACCAACACATTGCATAAAGTCCATGTTCCATTATGTTTTTAATAAATAAATGACAATTTTGTATTATAATAAAATTGAAAAATATATTTATGTGAGAAACAGACCCAAATTGAAGCCATTTTAAGTGTACCATCAAAAAGATTTTAAAACTCAAAAAAAAAAAATACATACAGGTGCTTTAAAAGGTTTTTGAGGTTTAGTACTAGCTGAACGGATCTTTTAAACTCACAACACCTATGAAAAGGTTAGTCTTCTAATAGCTGGGGTTATAATACCCTCATGTTCAGACTTAAAGGGGTCATATGATGCGATAAAATTTTTTCCTTTGGTTGTGTTACAAGCTCTTGGTGCATAAATACGATCTGTAAAGCTGCAAAGACTAAAGTCTCAAATCCAAAGAGATATTCTTTATAAAAGTTAAGAGTCAACCACGCCTACCTAAAACAGCTCGTTCTAACACGCCCCCACATGTCTACATCACTATGTGGGAAGATTTGCATAACGCCGCCCAAATGTTCACACAAAGAAAGAAGGCGTAACTTTTATTCTCGCTGTAGTATTGTTGACGCTGCAGCCATGTCATAAAAACACTGTGTGCTTCGTTATGAAAGCGAAACTACTTTGGTTGGTCTTCCAAAAGAGGACGATATCCGCTTCGTCATGCCTGGAGCTGATCCGTGCTGGTAGCTGAGGAAATACATCAACTTCACGCTGTGGATCGCCGGATTGGCTTTCACCGTGGACGAAGCGGAGTCCAGCCTGGGGTCGTCACATGTGGTTGCTGCAAGCCTGCCGGACGTTCCTTCGTCGAATCCGCCGGCCGTGCCGTTTTCAAGCCCGCCGCCTCTGCTCACTCAAACCGGCCTCCGCATACTCTTGGCCTCCGGCCTCCGCTCACTCTAGCCCGCCGTGTGTGACGCTGTGTTTTTCGTTGTGAAAGCGAAACTACTTTGTTTGGTCTTCCAAAAGAGGACACGACTAGAAATCAGTGGTTAAGTTGTATTTACAACACTGTTCCAAAACAGTTCAACCCAAATATTCAGATACGTGCAACGCATTTTACGGAGGACGATGTCCTGATCATGGTTAGAGTAGATTACAAGCAGGCTGTGTGATCACAGACTGTAAGTAAGTTTTTTTATATTTAAAGAATTGATGATTCAAACGCGAGTTTTGGCCAGTGTGGATAGCACTTGTTGTTTGTCATTTCTCCAATCACAAATGCAGACATGGTTTAATGTTACGCTCCGTCCGGGCAAAGCATCATAATATGGTAAGGGTCGTAACATTTCCGTCACACGCTTGAGGTATTCGGCCAATCACAACGCACTGGATAGCTGACCAATCAGAGCACACCTCGCTTTTCAGACCGATGAGCTTTGTAAAAATGTACACGTTTCAGAAAGGCGGGGCATAGAGGAGAAACAATAATGTACAGTATGTGGAAAAAAGATACACAAAATAATGTTCTTTTTATCAGCAGCATATGACCCCTTTAAGAAGGAAATTTCATTATTTATCAATTTATTTATTGACCGTTGGTATGAGAGCTTTGTTTTGTTTTTTAAGGACTTTTAGAGTATTGTTTCAGCTCTTAACCCGGTACATACCAAGTGGACCAAATCTGTGCCAGTGTGTTACAGTGATAACAGAAAAGGCTTGTAAAATGGCCACGGTGGGCCTAGAAATTCAAGATTTACAGGCCGAAAGTAAGACATTGCATGAGTTTGTTAGCCACACCCAAGGCAGAGAAAAAGTGTCATGTTCTGTTTGGCTTCATATTTCTGTACAAACCATCTGATAAACATCTAAAAAAAAAAAGAGAGTAAATTCACAGTGAAAACTTTTCATTTGAACGTTTTCATATTCAAACACTCAACATACAAGTAAATGCTGTAAAAAGTGCAAATCGAATAGATGTGTAAAGAAGCTGGTTTCTGACACATTTTGTAATTTTTTCTTAGATTTGTGAGTTTATATCTCACAATTCTAAAAAGAAAAAAAAAAGAGATTTAAAATTTGAAATTCTAACTCAAAAAGTCAGAATTGAGAGATAAAATGTCCTTTTTTTATTTGTTATGTATGACAGAAACAAAAACAATATTAGATATAGAAAAGTCACACTTGTAAGAATAAATGTATGAATTCTGAGTTTATATCAGATTTCTGACTTTTTCTCTCTCTTAGAATTCTAAGACAAAAAGTCAGAATTGTGAGATGAAAAGTCACAATTACCTTGGTCCCACTTTATATTAAGTGGCCTTAACTACTATGTACTTACATTTAAATTAATCATCTGGTACAATGCACTTATCGTGTACATACATGTTTTTACATTGTACTTATATTTGAAAAATATCTGCATGTAATTACATCTGTAATTATTTTCTGTAATTACATTTATAATTACACTGTTGACCCATCTCTTACACCTTAACCCACCCTTAAACCTACCCATACCACCAAACCTGTCCCTAACCTTACCCATATCCCACCTCAATAGCAGCAAAAGTGTTTTGCAATACAATATGAACACAATAAGTACATTGTACTTATTTTTTGATGTAAAACATTGTAGTTAAGGCCACTTATATTTATTTATTTTTTATTCTGTGGCAGAAACAAGCTTCCATAGATATGTGCACTTCAGTGAACAGATACTGTATGTCTCAAATATACACTTTCAGTCCATGAACTGGTTAAAGTGTAATTAATAAGCAATTAAATGTTACATGTTAAATATGGTTGTCTCATTGTAAGCACTTCTAAATGTATTTGGTTTGGCAGAGTGTTTGTTTGCTGTATTAGAGTAGATGAAGAATAAAAACAAGAAGAAAGAAATGCAATCAATTTAATTGCATCAGAGCCTCATGTTTTTATTGATTGTAGGAAAATGGCTTGCAAGTGAGGAGTGACTACAGCTTGATAAGTGGCAAACCATTATTTTCCAGGCCGCCTGAAACCCCTTTGAGGCAACGATGCTTCATCTTATCATGGGCCTGGTGCAGGGCTGCCGAAATGTGACACGACGCTCATTCTGAGGTCAGTGCTAATGTTTTCTTCATTGGCTGATCATTTGCTGTATGATGGTTATGTAATTATGAGTGTTTATGCATTTATTTGTTTAGTTTTAATGGAATTTGACATTTCACCTCAAATACCCCCTTAAAAAAACCATTAGGAAATTATTTTGTTTAAAGGAAATGAAACTTATTTTAAAACTGTTATGTTTAATGCATGTAATGACAGCTGCATTTACCCTCTAATTTTCTCATTACTGTAATTTGTTTTTATATTCATATACTGCCATTTTTTTCTCATTAAATTAGCATCACTATAATTCATGTAATTTTTTAACCATGATATATACATACTTAACCCTCTGAAGTCGACTAACGCGGATACGCGTTTTGTGGCATCTTCTCCTGATAACACATACTTTTTAAACAGTTTAAAAAGTAATTTAGTATGATTGTGAGTATGGTGGTATTTTATTTGTGTTTTAATTATTTTAGTAAAATAGTTGTAATAAAATATCCATTTTAGTATCATTTTAACTTTTTTACTCAATTTAAAAATGAATAATTTTCTGTATTTTCTGTATTCATAAACACAGATAATTGGTTGATGAAAATGTCATGGTCCTCTACACTTACCGTGTAATTGCACAATGCATCTATATAAACAGATATATATAATATCTTATAGATATCTAGAAATTCATTAAAGCACAATGTAAAACAACTCCTAAAATTTATATTTTTAAAGCAAAAATATAAATTCGTATTTACTTTGTTTGATTGTGGAGTGAAATATGACTCAGGCTCGTTGTTGACAGGTTTCATGAAATTCACTCAGGAACGCAGTCGTCCTCTTTGCCATACAAATGATTCCTCATTGGCCAACATAAGCTATGAAAAACTGTTAACAACGGCCCAGACACATCAGCATGCCTAAATGTTCCTCCCAACACTGTGAATCCATCCAAACAAAGCAGAAGATCAGGCTAATCTATGTGCTGGGATATTTTTGCCTCCTTCTCCAGAAAATGTGCAGTTTGGTCAGACACGAAAAAGAGAGGCAGAGAGAGAGGGGAGAAAAAATTGAGCAGACCCTTCCAAGCAATAAATCATTGGATTGCTCGTGACACTCATACAATACGGATATAGTGTTAACTGCAAGAGTGAGACAGGGCTCCTTGGCCCTCTGGGGTGACCTTGCCTGGCTGCCGTAATCTATCATTCTGACACCGGACACACTGGTTTTGTTTAATATTACACTATTGGCATATACAGTAAACACAATGCAAAGAAAATTTAGACACATACATGAGGTGAGACAAGAGGAGGTACATATGTACAAACAAGGAGAGACCCATTGTGTTGTCATGCCCGTGCTAACTTTATTTCACAGGGTTTCGAGGTGCACTTTTATGCGTTTTATTCGGCTGCCGTTCTGTTTTATTGGCTTACATTGCATTTGATGGCTTACTCTGTTGCGGTAAGAGGGCCAGTAATGTAAATCAAATGCGTAATGCGTGTCTTTGTGAATGTTTGGCAGGGAAACGCGTCACATTTGCAGCGTCTAAATGAAATCTCACCAATTTAAGAGAAAGAAACGGGGCGGTTCAAGTTCACCAGTCTGGTCTGACACTCAGGGTTCATAAATAATGTATTTTGGGGTGACCATTCATTCTTCTTTATGTCACATGCGCACACAAATAAATTATTGTTATTCACAATTTGACAGTAACACACAATCCAACCAATCAGAGGCAGTTTGAAACCGCAGTGTGGGTGTGAATAAACTCAGTGTAAAAAAAAACTAAAATCAGGTAAATTTATGGTAAAAATCAGCAGCTGTGGTTTCCAGAAGTTTACTGTAAAATATACTTTACTGTAGAAACATGGTGGTAAAGAGATAAGCACATGATGAATCAAAATTCATAACAAGTAACTTTTCCACAAACTGAAGTAAATGCTAATGTGTGTGTGTGTGCGTGCATGTGTGTGTGCGTGCGTGCATGTGCATATATGTATACGCACACACATATAGAAGATATACACACAAATACAAAGACACTAAAATAATGCAATAAACATTAATTTAACAGCATACGAAGTAACATAAAACCCTCATGTACATAACTGATAACAAAAAACTAAGAAGAAACTGTGAAAAACCATCAAATGGGAAGTATCACGAATGTCAATTCACAGTTCTTTTTTCCATAGTGAATTAAAAGGTGACTTCTTTTTCATTTCCAAAAACTGTATGTTCAACAGTATTTTACTGTAAAATTAGTAAGGGACCTTACTGTTAACCAATTAGCAGGTTTTTACCATAGCATGTATGCAGTCTTTTACCAAATATGTTCATAAAACTTTTTCACAAAGTTCATAACATTTATAGTCATTCAGATTAAATAATGTCGGTTTCTAAGAAAAGAGTGTCTCATTAGTTTGGCTTAATTTGACATACCTTTGCATCTTTTTTCCAGTTTTCGTTTTGTTGTTTTCTTAAAGGGAGCTTATTGTTGCTCAAACCATCTTTCTTTTCTGTTTACCTACTTTCAACAAGCTCATAACACAAACACGTGCATCTATATGTGTGTGTGCAGGCGTGTGTATGAGATGATAAAGCGAGCGCGCTCTTCTCTCAGCGAGGGGCTCAGGTACGGTCCTCAGAGAACACGGCGGATAAAGACGATGTTCACGCTAGCGAGCTGCTCCACCACCGTGACACAAACACTTCCGAGCAACATTTGGAGGTGTGACTCAACCCCCAAAACAGCCTCTTTTATCCAAACGAGAGCGGGCGGCTCAGGCTCCAGCCACACAGAGGCTGAGGTGTGATTTTCCCATGTAAATGGAGGTCAGCGGCATCTTTAGAATCTGCGGCCGGTGTGTCTTGGCTGTTTTTGTTTTGTGTGATTATGTACTACCCGCTGGAAAGTTGCTTATTTCTGTGTGTAAATTGGATGTAGTCTTTTGCAGAATGGCGCCCCAGGCATAGTGTGAGGTATTGATTGAGTTGGATGCAAGAAGAGACACAAGAGGATTCTGGGAAGTGAAAAAAGTCTGAAAAAACAGAAAACAGAGCAACTATAGGCGTGTTTTACGTGTTAGGAAGAAAAACATCCTGCTGGAGTTGTGAAGAAAGCAACTAAACAAACAGAATCTGCGCATGGTGACAGGTGATGTGTCGTGTCAGAATGATGCAGAGAAGGAAAGAGTGAAGGAAAACAAAAAACCTTATGGTTTCTTTTCAAGATCATAGGTCTTTTTCTTATCTTTTTGAGAGACTTATATGTGCACTCTAGAGAACTGGTTCACTTTTTGTTAAAAAAAACAAAAAAAACATTTTAACCAATATTTTTGTCATTACAGGTTCATCTGCCTTCTCCATGTACTATATTGTACTAAAATACTATAAAAGTGTCTCCTTAGTCTACACCTCAGATGTCACAGACACATTCACCGACTGCCTGATGCATATTGCACAAGAAACTGGAGTCACTTTCTTGATCTGGTAAGCTCTAATCTGATTGGCTGACTTCATGCAACTTCCAGGAATAAGGACAGGCCTTTTTTTTTGTATCAGTCCACATTGAAAAAAGTTGTGTTTACAAGTTGAATTTAAGGCATTTAGTTTCTAAATATTAACTAGATATCCCCGAGCAGAAAGTGTAAACACATTTTCTGCAAAAAAAAATTTATTCCGGTTTTAGGTACTGCTATTTATGGAGGGGAAATGCCAATTCATTAAGATATTTTTTTTATTCTTACTTGTAGTTATTTATTTAATTTTATTGTTTCTTTTTATTTTATTAAACGTAGTCCTTCCAGTATTCAGTCAATGGTTAGTAGTCTAGCTGTAAGTTAACCTCCCTAAACGCACTGGGATTGGTCTTCACAACAGTTTCTTGTGTGGGTGAATGCGTTTGGCTGAATAAGTCTTTTGGTTTAGGTCTGAGTTTGTGAGATGCAATCAAATTGAATGTGCTAGAGAGCGAATACTGCGTGCCATCCAAATAATTCAAAGCCATAATAGACATAGCTTTTAACGTGTGGTTATCCCGCTGGATGCATCAAAAACAAGGAATGCTGTTGTTGACTCGTGATGCATGATCTTATAGCAAATCCTTTTAAGAGTCAGAACTTCTGAGTGGTTGTATGAACACAAGTCGAGTTACTTTTGTCATGTTGCATCGAAATTTGCAGCGAAGACTTACTGGCTGTGCAATACGATGTTTGTGGATTTGCATCAGTTTAAACAGTTTCACTAGATTTCAATATGTGAATTCGTTACAGATACACATTGGGAATAGAGCGTTTGGTGTAATACGTAGTATAATATATATATATATATATATATCTATATAAATATATATTATATATATATATATATCTTATATATATTATATATATATTATATATCATTATTATATTATTGTTTTGGGAATTGATTGTTCCGTAAAATAGTTATTGTATTATAGTCAAAAAAGTCATTTGATAAGAAAACACTATAAATAAGGATATATTTTTGCAGTAATAAATGGCACCTAAATTTTTAAAAATGTCATAACACAAAAAAATAAAAAATATATATTGTTTTTTGGAGTGATGTTTCCTTCTTAAAATAATTGTTAATGTAATTGTTAAAGAATCAGAACTAGAATCGAAACATTCGTTATGATTCCCATCTCTGATGCGCATACAATGCATAAAGAAGAGATCGATTCATATTTTATAGGTTCTTAACCTATTTAAGATAAAACTGTTATAAGTCTGCGTTGTGCTGACCAAACACACTAAAAAAAGTCCCATGTCGAGTTGCTCCATATGACATCTGGTTCTTGAGAGGGCATCACTTTGCATTAGCCTAAGTGCTGTGGACAACCCGATTGAATAAAAATCTTGCATGCATGTGCACATTTTCAAACATAAATGTTTATTTTGTCTCAATTGTTCCTGATCGTACTCTCTCTCTCTCTCTCTCTTTCTGTTGTTCAAAGACGTATTGATTCGCCCGTGAATCTATAACACCAATGAACTTGATGGAGTTCCTGACAAGCACAAGTGCAGCTCGGCACAGAGACGCGTTTGTGGCTGTGTTATTTCTCTCGTGAGGAAATGAGCAAGTCGCAAAATCCAATATATACACTGACGGTCCTCACCGTGTTCGCCGTAAGACTGTAAGACTTCAGCCCGCTAGAGCTGGTGAGGAACATGATGAAATATGCATGAAACTGATGTTGTAGAAGTGACACCTAAATGACTTTGAGAAAAAAACTTTACTAAGTTTACCCTTTACCTCTCTCTACTATTTGGGGGGTGGGGGGGGGTGGAAAGCAGACTTTGTTATCTGTCAAGGTATTCGAAAAAAGGGACGATTTTGAAAAAGAAGACCTCCTCTGGAGAGAAGACATTACTCTACCCCACCTTCATAGTGTCCTTAATACAGCAGGTTTGCCTCTCAAAGACGGCACTACAAACGGATGCTGCTCACTTCACAGGCCACTCATAATTGTGAGAATTCAAACAAATCTGTGTGTCAGGCAAGCAGATGGAACTTCAATGGAAGAGCTCAATCGCATGTCTGTTACCTTGAGTCGAGCGCCTTTTTTTACTCCGAAAAATATGGAAAAGACTATTGATCCGGCCTGCTCACCCAACCACCTGGGGTATAAACCAGTGTGTGCTTGAGTGAGACGGTTCAGGATAATCTGCATCACTGATGTCTGGATTTCCCACCATGCAGTGCAGATACATCATTGTAGTTCAACGACAGAGGTTAATGATGGTTTGGTCGGATATTTTTTTCTCTTTTTTGTATTTTTAGGGTAATTTGTACCTCTTTTTCTATATATTTTTCTACATATATAAAACAGTAATGACTCTTAAAAGTAGTTCACCCAAAAATTAATATTTGCTATTAATTTACTCACCCTCAGGCCATCCAAGATGTAGATGACTTTTTTAAAAATTAGAACAGTAAGGGGCCATTCACATATCGCATCTTTTGCGCGCTCAAGTTCGTTATTTCAAATGTAGACCCGCGGCAGGCGTGCTCATAATGGAAGCGACGCGCACGCGGTGAGATAAAAACATTTCAACTTTTCATAATGCCGCAAGCGCACCGCGGGTCATGTGACAAGAACCAACCAATCAGCTTCATCCTTTCCCATAACAACATTGAAAGCTCAGCCAAGATGAAGGAACAGCTGATCATAGCAGTACAGGGATAGCCATTTTTAAATAAATTTAGTAGTAGAGCTACTGCAAGTGATTTTTAGTGCTGCAAATCCATTTATCTTTTGCTGAAACTTCCGCGTCTTCATGGAGAGCGCAGGTCATAGTTGCTCAGCAACGGCAGACGCCTCCGGAGCGCAAACGCCTGAACGCTTTGTAAAAAAGCAGAAAGCGGCGCACCTAGCATTTTCCACGCATTTTTAGGCACGACATGTGAATGGCCCCTTAAGAAGATTTTAGCTGAAACCATGGTCCTCGATGATTCATAAAATGCAAGTCAGTGGCTACAGTCACTTTGAGAGTCAAAAAAAGCAACACAAGCAACACAAAATTAATACCTGTGACTCCTGACGATATATTGAGGTCTTATGAAGCGAAACAATCAGTCTGTGAAAGAAACTGAACATTATTATTACCTGTAATCCAGAGCCTCATGCAAATGGGGAAATCTGATTCTTTTCTATGAATTTTTTTTTTTTTTTTGGACAGTTTGTTTCAATGAACTGATTCAAATAACCGATTCACCTGTTCATTACGTAATCACACAGTGATGTGACGTACATGAGCAATATTACTCTCGTACTCGAGCGATACCGGCTCTATATCAGCATGGCTGTGATTAGGCCAGAGGTACGGAGGCAATCACAGCCGCTGATATAGAGCTGGTATTGCTCGAGTACGAGAGTGATATTGCGTTTATACAACAGTTCGACGGAACATGTGTGTAATTAAACAAGAAACAACGGAATGCCTAAAAAAACCCTCTTTTGTGCGGAACTACTTTCTTCCGCCACGGATTCAAAGCTCAAGTTGACAGTTAAACATACGTCACTTTTAGAATTCGTATCAAGGGCATGTGCTGCTTCAGTTAGGTTATTAGTGAGAAATAATGAGGTTATAAGAGAGAAACAAAGCGGCAAGACGTGCATCCAAATGAGAGCGAGAGAGAGAGACCGTGAAGCTAGACGTTTCTTCTTATATTAACTAACGTACTCTACGATTAGCTCAGTGAATAATAATAAAAAAACCTAGACCCGGCTAGAACATGCGGAGTGATACTAAATTGTGAAAGGGCGTTCCTGTAGCGATACCAGTACAATATCTCACGGTTCTCAACCAATCAGATAATTATATTATTAAAGCACCCAATAATGATGTGAAATGCGGATGTTTTACAAGTCTAAAGCATATAAAGTGAATTAACTACTCTTAACCAACTCATCTTTTAACATACAGTAAACCACCATAAAACATAATTGAATTCCATTTTATTGGTTCACCAGGCAAATCCAATTAGTAACAGCACACTTTTCCTCATCAATTTAAGGTATCATTCATATCTGTTGCACCATTTTGAGCCATGCCACCATCCACAACAGGTGACATTCTGTGAAAAACTAATATCATGTGACGTGATAATGAGTTTTATCCATGTGCTTATATGTTAATGAGTGTAATAGCAGTTTGTTGGTCTACACAGAGCTTCCCCTCACCTTTCGCACATCCTCAGGAAAAGCTTTCTGTTGTATTCCTAGGTCAGCACATCAGAACTCCAGACACTCTTTCAATTACTACTAAGCTGACATTTGCCTACCCTTTATCGGGAGATCTTTAATCAATGCTGACTTGAGAGGAACAGGGAAAGTCTGCGTTGATTTAATATCTCCACCACCTTAAAGGTGAATGTGAAACATTTATGATAATCTGTAATGGAGGAGGCTTGATGAGACTTTCTTTCAGTGTCAGACAAACATCTCGTGGCCTTTGCGTTCCATGTTTCACTCGTGTTCCATAATATGAATAGTTAAACTCTGCATATATGACATAACTCATCGTCAATAAGGGTAAAGATGAATCATTTCACTGCTACTTCTGACTTTAATTCTCTTATCTGCAACATTTAAGCTTCAAAAAGGTCACATGAGATATTTTTTACAGGCCAATTTAAGCAGAATTCAGAGTGCACAATTCACCTGAAAATTAATTATGATTATTATTGTTATTTTGTCATTTGATCACCCTCATGTCTATCTATCTATCTATCTATCTATCTATCTATCTATCTATCTATCTATCTATCTATCTATCTATCTATCTATCTATCTATATCTGTCTGTCTGTCTGTCTGTCTAGTATATTCTACACACAATAAACTATACTAATAATAATTAATAATACATAAATATATCCCTATTTATTTATTTTGGATCGCAGTCATTAGGTGCATTGCTGCATACATATAATGGTTTTGTAATATATTTCCACTATTAATAATTATTCATTTGATTATTTTGTAGCATTTTATTTTAATGTATATATTATTTGAGTTCATTAGTTGAAATAATTATTAATGTATTTTAAATAATTGATCATTATGTATATTTTATAATTTATTACAATATGTATCACACAATAATATTTAAAATGTATTAATTTATTGACTGGCATCCTTAATAATTTTGCATTCTGGTATTCTATATTCTTTACCTTTGTATTTAGATTTAAAAAAAATAAATAAAATAAAAAATGTTAAGATTAACAATCCCCATCCCTATTTATTCTGGGATTAAATCTGGGGAAAATAAAGTAATACGGGATTTGGACGAAATGAGGGTGAGTAAATGGTTAACTTAAGATCTTTATTTCTCTTATCTGCACAATTTAAGCGTTAAAACGGTCAAGTAAAATGTTTAAGCAAATTTCAAAGTGCTAGTTAACTTATTAAAATATTCTGACTCTCCCGTATAGGTCTCCCTTTGGTTTGCCCATCAACACTTTTGTTAACAGTGGTTGTTAACACTGTCATCTCCCCTCAAAGGTTATCCACGACTCTCTCTCTGTCTCTCTCTGAAGCCGATTACACAAACGCAAATGCTTTTGTGATTCATGTGTCATGCCACTCTATTGCATTTGATCTGTGTGCGGTTTATTACCCAGCAGAGGAGGTTTTATCCACCGTGAGACTGAGGAGTGGCTCATCCTCTGGTCACTTATTATTTTTTACACTTGAATGGATTTACAAGAAGTAAAGGGGTTACGTTACCAGGAGTGTTATGGCTTAATTCCGTTTATCACTCCGCAGGCCTGACACAAGGTAGACATGTTTATTGTTGGCCTGGCATGGCTGCATTTGTCCGACATAATAAATAACTGCACATATTTCATGGCTTCGTTTCGACGTCATGGAGCTTGTCGCTTGTATTTTTATTCATTTTGGAGGAAAAGCTTGGCCTTCAAAAACACTGCGCTTTATTTTCTTAAAGTCAATATGAAATTCAAATGTATTTTATTTAATGGGATAGTTTACTCTAAAATAAAATGTTCTGTTATTTGCTCAACCTCAAGCCAATATATTTCATGCAATTTGCTTTATATTGTGGAGAAAACTAAAGCAAGGCCTTCAAAAACAGTGTATTTTTTTATTTGTATTTATTTATTTATTTTTGGTCTTACAGTCAACTGAAATCAGAATTTATTTTATTTTAAAGGAATATACTGATCCATTAGTGCTTTTTGTATAATTAAAAAATAATAAATAAATAAATAAAAATCTACAAATCATAAAAGTACAAGTGAGTGCAAGATCCTGCTTTTTCGAAGGAATATTCTTTAAAGTTAAAATTGGATTATTTGTCCCCATTACCAATTTATTTGGATGCAATTTGTTCTATATATATATTAGATATAGTATTTTATTGGTGTAATTATGTGGGATTTCATTATTTATGTTTTTATTAATTAGCTTGCTTCATAAATAAAATCTTGACCCTTTTGTTATTGTTAATGATTTCTCGATGCATGTAATTCCAAAGAAAAACACGTTTTTATTTTATAATGAATAATCAGAAATTATTATTATTGTTATTATTATATTTGATAACCAGTGAATCTTATTTTTCCTACAATCACCTGCTGATTGGCACTTACATTTTTTGCTGTTTTACATTTGTTTCATTCCAAAATATAACACTTAACGGAAGTGAAATAAGTTTGGATACTGTTTGATGGAGACAAATGTGACGACAGACTTCTCAGAAAAATAGCTTTTTTATAATTTTATAGTCTCTGCACATTACGCTCTGATAGGAGAGAGTATTTTAAAGTGCACACTTCACCTTTAAGGTTAAATGAACATCTTAAAATTAATTTCTCATCAATTTTCCTCAAATTAACATTGGTCTCAAAGGGTTGCCGGATACACCTGTTCAAATCATTCTCTGCGTTTGTAATGATATATGTATTAGATACAGCTGAACTTTTGAAATACATTAGTCAACGGACACACACCAAATCCCTCTCAGGTGGCTCTAATCCATCTTTGTAATTCAGAAAATATCTTGAGAGTTTTTTTTTTTGAGTTGCTGGGCTGAAATATGGACCCGCTGATGTTGTTTTTGGAACTTGTTTTGGAAAGGATTGCACAAGACAGGTTACTCCTCCTTAAATAATATATAAAAGTGTCACTTTGTGAGAAATTTACACCGCTGGAGTTAGCCACGGCCCATTAAAGACTATTTAATGCTGTAGAGCTATAGTCTTACATCATAACTGTAAAGGCATACCCTAAAGTCCCCATGAAATCAGATTTTGTTGTTAGTATCAATATGTTAGTCTTAAGGTTATCTATAAGGCAGTGTGCTCCAAAACAGTGACAAAATTTGCATTTAGAAGATATAAGCATTCAAAGCTTGCAGTTTGTCACTTCCGCCAAAGCGGCACAACGGTTTTTTTGACGTCACATCGTACTTCGTTACACAACTTTCTGTCCAATCAAATGCTCTCTAGAAACGAAGTGCCCGCCCTACCACACTATAAAAAATAGACTATGAAGCCGTGATTTTCTCTTTTTTTTTCCGAAATCGGTCATTTGTCCACAGAATTAGGATTTTCTGTACAGTGAATGGCACGTAGTGCACTATATAGGGGACAGGGAACGATTCAAACTGTGTAAATATGCTTTCCATTGAGGAAAAAAAGAAATCTGGTTTTGTACTGTGTCACGCTAACCACCGCACCGCACACACACTCTGCTCCGGACAAGAGACACGATAGCACGGAGCGGATCACATGCGCGAGTCGGCGCGAGTTATTTGAATTCTACACAGAATGCTATATTTTATAGCAATATGGATGAGATTGTGGCTGTCAAATGCAGCTTTACGGAGCTCAACGGCTCTGCTCTAGCCCAGCTGTGAAAACGAACGCTATTGGTTATTTTAAAAAGGGGCGGGGCTGCTTGATATGTCTCGCCCTGTCTTCCTGTTTCAGTTCAAATGACGTCAACACATAGAGTAACGCTGTGTGTTTCTAAGCATTTCAGGGGACCTTTAAGTTGAAACAAATAATAAATATTTAAGGGGAAGTTTAATATTTGCAGCCAAATTATAATGTGCTTCAGGCACTGGACAAGAGATTGAATGAAAAATTAATGTGAGTGTTTCCTGTGTGGCCTATTGCATTGTGAGCAAGTGGCACTTTCATTAAGTTGTTGATGAGACTTTGTTTATATGCAATAGTGATTTTGATTTAATTTGATCTTAAATATGAGTATATTATATTTCTTCCCTCTTCTATCACAAGTCAAAGCTAAATTAGAAGTGCAAAATCAGAGTCAATCAGCTGTGAAAGTTTCATTTTTAGTCAATTTGTTTAATTGTTAAAAAAGTACCTTTTAAGAAGTGACTGAACAAATGTGCCAACCCCCGAAATCCCAAGACTGATTGTTTACACAAAGTTGCGTGTTTAAGCAATCCAGTGTATTATCAAAGTGTGACAAAACAGGGGGGTTGCACATATTTTCCGTGAAATTGCCTCATTATTATGTTTTGCCAATATTGAAGTTATGTATCGTTGACTGTTCATTAAATATAGCAGAAATGATCAACAGTCGGGCCCGGTCTCTCCTTGGGGCTCTGCTGACATCCTAATGATGTTGTTTTAATGACTGATCCCATTCTCTCAGGAATTTACCCTAATTTAAGAGCCATCTTTGGGATGATTAATAGTTTATAGCTTTCAGAGAATCCAGGTAAAGAGATTCAGAGTTTTTTACAAGTTTGTTCTTCGGTGGAAAAAAAAAACATGTTAACTCGTGTAAACCGCTGAATTTAATTTCCATTAAATCATTTGAAAAATATTTAATTAACTAATTCAAGAATCAAAATAAAATAATGATAAATAATAATGTACAAAAAAACCTGGCATGTTCTAATTTGACATGTCTGCAATCTAATGCATACAGGATATGTAATTAAATTCAGTTCATTTCATTAATACCTTGACTTGGCAAAGGATAAACACACATGCCAACCATATTATGAATCCTCATGTTTATTCATTCATGATTTATGCATGTGAGAGTCAGCAGGTCAAGTGTTAAACAAGTGACATGACAGGATCTTATAATAAAAGACCTTTCCTGTATGTTTGCTTGTCTTGGAACACTTTTACACAGCTCGTGTTACAAATATTGCAATTGCAACAGCATTAATAATAATAACAACACTGTCTAAATTATAAGCTGTCACACAACATGATTATACTGTATATTTGATATACAAAAATTGTTTAATTTTTTTATTTATTAGTTTAAGACCATGAATGTGCATGTAAATAGGTTCAATTTGGATTTTCTTGCTTTAGAGAAAGATGCCAGTATGCCAAAAATGGACCAAGTTTTACATTCAAAGTCGTTTCATTAATGTAAAATATGTTTGACTTGTTTAAGGTGAGGTGTGTAAAAGCAGCTCCACACTTACAAATCAAGTCGGTTGTACATGCATTTCCATTGTAAGTGCATTTCTATCAATTTTATTTTGTTACTTTTTACAAACTGAGGCACTAGTTGAAAGTATGCTCTGTAAAAGTATCACTCTGTGTGGAAAATATTAATTTTCAGATGCCATTTTGTCACTTTCATTTCATTTTTAAGTTTGTACGTTCATAATTGTAATCATGTTAGCCAAATTGAGCAGGGAAATCACCTTCAATAAAAAAAAAAAATCCTTCACATAACCTGTCTTCATTATACCTCATATTAACTGCAAGAATACATATATTTGTACTTTAGTAAAAATTGTCACATTGCAGAACTAATAAAATAAACGAATGACATTAAAAAGTTGACTAAAAGGGTTGAAAAAAACTATATAGTTTCAACTTTATAAAAATTATAGTTTATATAAATTATATATTGTTATTTATTTCTGTATTTATTTATTTGCTTTTTTCCCCTTTCTCCCAGTCAAAAATGGCAAATATTACAAAATTGCAAACATATTGCAAAATTATACCGGCCTGTATATACTGTGCAGACAGATATCAGTCTGTTCAATGTTGTACCAGCGCCCACTGCATAAACATCCCCGTCAGCTTGCTGATGAACCAATCTAATTAAAAATAAGAGACAATGCTTGCGTCCGAAGGGGCTGCTGGAGATAAAGGCGCCAATGTATGCCAGCAGCCGTTTGGAACCGCGCGGTTAATGAGCTCAGAGTTACAGGAGCAGTGAGGTGAAGAGGAGCAGAGCGCGACAGAGATGCTCTTCAGGGGGGAACAGAGCCGGGTAAGAGGGAATGGGGCATTTTGGAGAGACAGGGGTCAGTTGTGGTAATAGAATCCTGCCCCGTGCAACCCCCCTTGAGCAAAGACGAGAGCGCTGAGGTGAACACCACTCTTCAGAGGCGCTCCTCATACCGGTCAAGGCCGCAAACCAGCAGGTTATGCATGTATTATTGCCATTAATGCACGCTAATGCGCCGCTGTTTATATTCATGAATACTCTGTTTTAATCCAGACAGGGTCAGCGCGAAATAGAACACACTTCACCTTTTCAATTTGAGTCTGTATCTGAAAGTGAGTGTGTGTATGTAGGAGGTAATTAAATTAAAGGAAGTTCATGCAGTCAAGATTTTCGGCTGTTGGTGGAGTCTGATTCGTTGATTTGTGCGCTTTCTTGTTCTTCTTCTATTCAAAAGCACTATTCCGATGGGATTAGTCTACTAGATGATGTTTGAGTTATAAATATTAACGGGACGTCTGTCAGTTCATCTGCTGGTTTGGATGGGATTGTTATAGCCTAGTTATTGCAGAGGTTGGAGTATCTGTTGTCTGGTTGTGGGCGTTACAAAAGGTAATGTGCTACCTATGTTTGCATTTATTTCATTGTTATTATATTTTATGTCATATTTTTATTTTCATTTCAATAATTTTTAGATTTGATATGATGCCAGCTATAATAAATCCATAATGAAGATGCACCAGCCAGTTTGCAGGCAACAAAACATTTTTTTTTTATATATATATATATATATTATATATTATATATATATATATATCTAAATATTATAATATATATATAATATGCATGCATGATTCATAAATACATACTGTATATGGTTCAGAATGACTTTGTTGTGCTAATTGCTCTGATTTCCTTTTAGATGGGTGAAACGGAGAGAGAAATTGGTCTATATGTGGTGATGCAGGTATATGTGAGGAGGATAAAGGAGATGCAGAGGTCGTTAATTGTTTCTCTTCTTCCTCATCGACATTAGCAATGTTCCTGGCGTCAGGCGCTGAAATTGATCTGTTTCCTCCTTTGAGTGCCAACATTCGGGGTGATGAGACTAAACTACATGATCGCCAAACAATAGTGATAATTTCACTCACCGTTGACTGTCGAGCTTATGAGAAATAAATATATATATTATTATTACAGATATATATTATATATAATATATTCTATATAATATATATATATTATTATATATTAATATATCTATGGCTGAGACGTTATTGGAACTCAGAAAACATAGATCTTTTTTTGTGGCTCTGATAATTCACTCCTGGCCTGGAGATGGATGACATGAAGAAGTCCATAAAAGATGTTACCTCTGGATTTCAGCCCCTGTGATTTATTTCATCGCCTCATCAAGATGAGGACAAAAAAAACAAAGCAAATCAGTGCGGATGGCGTGCTTTCTCTCTCTGCCGCACTCCATAAGTTTCCAGGGCTTCTGTATGTTAACAATACTCTTTATCTCTGTTTGTTCTAAAGGACTTAATGAGTCTCAGTAAGCACTGGGAGAGGGGAAATATCGGTCTTACAGTAACTGACCTATGTGACCATACATGTCAGTTACTCGCTTTAGCAGGATAATTACCCCAGCCATCAGATCGCCCTTTTCACTAATTTCCCATCCAATTTAAATAAGACTGCTCCGGCAGTATAGGCCTTCGTTGAACGCTCGTATTTTCCTTTTACTGCACACATGGTTATTTAATTTATCTGGTTGTTTGTGAAGTGTGACAAAGAAATGCTCATTCCAGGATCAAAATTAAGGGCTAGGGCTTTGTGTTTTATTTGCAAGAGCTGCAATTATCCTGGCACAAAAAAAACAACTTTTTATTCGAAATCTGTAACCTCACTGCAGTTTATTAAAGGGGTCATATCATAAAAATATATTTTGTTTTATTTTTTTTTTTCCCCTGAGGTCCACTTATAATGTTAGTGTTTTTTTTGCACCAAAGCAGTCATAATAATTTTTTTATGACTATTCCCCACTATATCTTTGACACTTAAACTTAAAGCAGACATTTATGTTCTTCTGTGTCTTTTTAAAGTCAACATGAAACTGTATTTGCTACACAATTATGTTGCTGTAATGTGACATATTTCTTACTTTCTAACTTTGCTTATTGGTTAACAACTAATTATATTTTGACTAAATATTACATGTATATTAGGAATATTATGCATGGATTATTTGATGATTCCAAACATGCATTATGAAACTAAAGAGTAAACTTTGATTTCATGTTGACTTTGCATGTGGAATTAGTAACAATACTTTTTTCATGTCTAGTATTGTTTGCACTGTTCTGTCTTTCAAAAAGAGCTCCTTTGCAAGATTGCAGTTTACTGTGACAATTTCACAAAACCAGTCCGCTTGGTAATATAGTTCATAAGCCAATTTGTAAACCATTCACAATTGCACCTAATCAGATTAGAGTTCAAGCAATTCAAAAGCTTGAAAAAGCTGACAGAGTAGTAAGACCTGGTTGCAAAAAAATGTTGCACAGTTGCATTATACTGAGACACATTCACAAAACTGTCTGCTTAGTAATATAGTTTATGAGCCGAATCGTTGGCTGTTCATGATTGCCAGGCCATGTTGCAACTAATAAGAAATTACTGTTGGTATAAACATTTTTATAATTCTATTTTTTTAACTGTTTCCATATATTTGCATATTGCAGTGAACTCTTTTTTCCCAAAAGATGAATGAAACAGTAAATTTGACCCCTTTAAAAGTTAAATGTTCTGCAATTAAATGGATACTAAATTTCAATAACATTAACTGCATAGGACAGAGAAGTAGAGCCGATTTGCGCAAAAACAGCTTATTTTGCAAAGTTGAGTTATTCTATGACAGATTCACAATACAATCATTTACAGTTTATGAGTCGAGTTGTAGGCTGTTTAAAGTTGTCAAGAAATGTTGCAACCAACCAGAATCCAACTATCCTTTTTTTATAGTTCTGTATTAAACTGACATTTTCCATATATTTTCATATTGCAATGAACCCTTTTGTGGTAAAAGATTAAGGAGGAAGTAGTTTTCATGTGATTTGACCCCTTTGAAAGTGAAATGTTCTGCAATTTAATGCATATTAAAGTTTAAGAGCATAAATATGACCGGCTGCACAAAAACATTCCTTTTGCAAAGTTGCATTATACTGTGACTGATTCACAAAACAATGCACTTAGTAGTCCACGAGCTGAATTACAGATTGTTTTTGATTACCAGACGATGCTGCAACCAATCCGAATTTAGAGTTGGAACATTTCTTTTCATAATGCTTTATGATGTGAAAGTAAAAGTGAAAGTTTCTGTATATGTTCATATTGCAATTAATTGTTTTATCTCAGAAGATGAAGGAAAGATAAAGTTTGCATGTGATTTGACCCCTTTGGTTGAAATGTTCTGCAATTAAATTGATACTAAAGTTCAAAATCATAAATTGCATGTGACAAAGAAGTAAAAAACTGTGTTATTGTGACAAAACAATACACTTATAAAATAGTTCACGCGCCGAATTGCAGGCTATTTGCCAGACAACGTTGCAAAAAAGTTCAATTTGAAACAATCCTTTCTAAAATGCAGTATGATGTTTTAAGATGAAAGTTACTGTATATTTTCATATTGCAATGAATTCCATATCTTAAAAGATTAAAGACAAATTAGTTTTCATGTTATTTGACCCCTTTAAAGATGAAATGTTCTGCGCTGAAAACTGCAGCTAAAGTTTAAGCACATAAGCTGAATACAACAGAGAAGCACAAAACCCATTAATCTAAAAAAAAAAACATAATAAATCAATGGTCTTAACTGTTTTGTGCAACCGGCTGCAGGCCTGACTGATTTGGCAGTACAAATGTACTCTACCAAATAAGGCCCACAAAAAGATTTGCTGTGCACTCTGATACAGCGGGTCTCGGCAGCTGACCTCTCGGCTCTGACCCCGTCCTCTCTGTTTCCACAGGCCATTCCACAACTCTCCTGCCAACATTTAAACACTTCCTGTAAGACAGGCGGGTGGCAGGAAGTTCCACCGTTGACCGGAGACGCTTCAATCGAGAACATGAAAGAACCGCAAGCGTGCCGATTGTAAGTAATAAACAACGGCTTTCATCACGCTGTGTTTTCCTTTCTGCTCATCTCTCTCTGTTTTCGTACGCTTTGCAGTCGACGTGCTGAAGTTCTAGCGAGCGGCGAGCTGTATGTGTGTGTGTGTGTGTTATTGGAATGTGTGTGTGCTGGTGCGGATGGGGTGGCTGATGAATGAGGCAGTGTGGCAGATTCACAGTGCGGGTCTTACTGCAGCTGTAGGGGAAACTAATGGCTAGCAGGGACCACCGAGGTCTCTAAGCTAATACCTGCTTCCTCCATCACAAAAACTCAAGCCCTGACACACACACACACACACACAAACAGACATTTGTACAGCCTGCCAAATGAAAGCTTCTCCTCACCGCCAATACACTCAATACAAGCAATAAACCTCATACACCGAATACATCCAACACTCTTAGAAAGAAATGTGCAAAACTTGAACCCTAAGCAGTACCCTCACTTTTGTACCTTATCTAACCCTAAAGGGTGCATATTAGTGCATATAACACTGTAAAAATTTATATTTTGTAACTGTATATGAAACAAAGATTATTGTACTGTTGTATTGATTATTGTGTGTTTTACCTCCTCCTGTCTTTCTTCATGGGGAATCAGGAGAGTTGATGAAGCACAAACTATTTTTTTTTCTTCTCACATTTTCACTTGCTTCTCTGAAAGGTTGCGCGCTCTTAGGAAAGTCCAAAAATAATATGCATGTGATAAGTCATTAGTCATTTCTTAGTCTGCATATGTTCACTTGACCTGCCGTATGTTAATGCATGCAACAATGGCCCCATATATGGCTGCATGTGCAATCCCAACTGCAAGAGCTCCTGCGTGGGGCCTCATTACAGAAAACTTCCCAGCCGAGTCATTAGCACAGAGGTGGAGTTCATGAGGAACGCCGGTGCGCTTGAGCTCCAGTCACACCGTCAGCAGGGAGATTAAACAAATACTATCATGTCAGACAGACTTATCACACTTGAGACAGGTGAACAGTATGAAACTATAACTAGAGGACTTGCTTTCAGCACAGTTCATGGCTCTCTCTATTTCGCTATATTTAAATCCATTCCAAAAATTGCTAAATTTTCCGACGGGTGAATCTCTAACTAGCAGTGTAGAAAGTAAAAAAAAAAAAAAAAAAAAGTGGATAAATTCAAACAAAAACTTACTGCTAAAATCTTACTGCTCAAATGTATGTTTTATAAGTGCATGTTCCTCCTAGCTGCAGTCTGTCCAGAGTTCCAGGCTCATGTCTCCAGTTACACGCTGGGCGCTGGTTGGCGATGGGCATCATCCTTTCAGATTCTGGGCGCTGGACCAGCAGCGGCTGCCAGGGCAGTTTACCCCCAACTGGACTTTAATACACTACAGCACTTCATGGGGCAAGTAACTGTCTGTATACAAGCACATAGATTTCATCCTGATTTTTATTTGTACTTTTTTTGTTAACACTTTTTAAATTTATATATAATATTTAAAGTAAGATTAATAACATTAGAGATGCTGGGTATAGCAGAGACTCGAGATGAGAAACATCACAGCCCTGGAACGACACAACACACACACCACACGTCCAGCTTTCCTGACCCTCTGATCTAAATGGACATTCAAAATCTTCAGATCAATTATGGACATGAATAAGACAAGACAAGGAACAAAGTACTGTGGGTTTACCATTGTGCAGTGATGGTACACATATATAACTAAGCACCGTACTTCTATATAGTATTTATATACACAGTTGTGCTGATTGATTACCCTACCATGAAAGCATAATTATAGTATATATATATATAATATATATATCTATATCTCTATATATTAATATATATATATAACTATATATATATTTAAGTCCACCACTGTCTAATTAGTTCAGTTTAGTTAGTTTACTATAATTAAATACAATTATAGATTTTTATTACTATTTTTGAATATTTTTTTCTATTTTCATATATCTAATATCTATATTTTTTTTTATTTCAATACCAGTGTGGTGGTTTTTTGTCATTTATTAATTATTATTATTATTATTATTATTATATTATTATTAATAATAATAATAATAAAAAAAAATATATATATATACGAATAATATACTAATATTAAATGGTATACAAATATACAATGTGGGTTAGAATAAATTGCTTATAAAATACCATTTTTTTTTTTTTTTTATTGTATTTTATGATGTTGTTACTTTTTACTATGCAATAACATTTATTATTATATCACATGCAATACGCATGGTATAGTATATAATAGATATGATATATATCTAATCTATATACCATTATGCTTTCATGATATGGTAATCAATCAGCACAATGTGTATATAAATACCTATATAGAAGTACCGGTGCATTATATCATGTACCATCACTGCACCATGGTAACACCACAGTACTTTGTTCTGTACATTGTCTTATTCATGTCCCTAATTGATCTGAAGATCTTGAATGTCATTTAGATAAGAGGTCAGGAAAGCTGGACGTGTGTGTGTGTGTTTTTGTGTCGTCCCAGGGCTGTGATGTTCCTCATCTCGAGTTCTCTGCTCTACCCAGCATCTCTAATTGTTATTAATCTACAGCAATTAAAGTGAGCGTCTTTGCTGTCACGTATCCCCTCCTCTCCTTGACGAGCATGTGCACGGCTGACACGCAGGAGACGTGAACAGGAAGCATTGCTGCGTGCGTTTCCTGCTGCTTCAGATTCGTTTAGCAAACCCAACAGCAGCCAGATAAAGCTCATATTTGAATAGGCCCTGTTATCAAATACGTTCATTAGGTTACACGCTCTACTTGATTAATTATATTTAAAGAAATTGTGGGTACTTTGGATCTTTCGTCGCGCGACGCTATGGCATGTCATAGATCCCTAATTTCGAGAAGAAAAAGGGGCTGAGGGCAGTTTTTTTTTCCTGTTCTCTCTCTGCCTATTCTGGACAGCCTGCATGGGTCCCTGAGGGCCCGAACGTATTCAAATGTATCTCCATCAATGAGCACAGTAATTATGAATTCCGCACTAATTAGTGTATACACTACTTCCCTTGCATATTTGATTTCCACTGTGAGATGGTAATAAGGGAAATGCCCATTTTTGTCCTGTCTCATGAAAATTCCAGAATGTGAGAGGGGGAGGGCAGATGGCGAGAGAGAAACGGGGGATGCATTAAATATGAAAAAAAGAGAGAGAGAGGGAGCGGAAGAGAGAGAGAGAAACTTATAATAACCCTTAAAAATATACCATGGGAAACCAGGATAATACTATAGACTCTACCCTGATGATAATACCATGGTATCACCTCACATTTTTATTCATAATTTACTTATGTAAGATATAATTCACAGTCCATTGTTATCGCAAAATAAACTCTGAAAAGTATTATATATTTTCAGTAATTATCCCTCTACCAGAGTACACTGTAAAAAGTGAAAATGTGCAGTTTTTTTTACATTAAATAATTAATAATTTTAATAGGAATATATAAATAATACAAATAAATATCAATAATAATGATATATTTACACTAACTAAAAAATACCAAGGTTACTATTGTGGTTTTTGTTGAAATATTTATATGTATTGAGTTATTTATTCTTCATTCATTCATTCTACATATATATTATATATTGTATTTATTAAATATAATATTATACATATTATATATATATGCTGATGCCGTCACTGGGCCATTGTACCACTGCAGTCCTTTTTTGTAAGTAAAATGTGGAAATAAAGGATATAACATGTATCACTTAATAACCCTCTTTTAAAGTTAAAACCTTTCAGGTTTGATCAGTAAGTGTTATAGTTCTTTTTAAAAAATTTGATTTTCTTTTAACGTGCTTCACAGAAATACCATGCAGCCCTAAAGCCATTTTTTCCCTGTATACTTGTACAAATACATATCGGCTTGTGTCTGGTGCATAAACGATGGCCTCAAGCTCATTGTGAACAGATATATTTCTTCCCTCGATACTTTGAGAATAAGACAAGGTGATATTTGACTCAAATAATAAAACATTATTTCATTTTTTAGTTCATGTCAGTCTTTGCTAGTGGATCATAAATTAGCCACATATGATGCGCTAATAAAACTCTTAAAATGCTTTGAGTGACAGACATTTGATTGTGTGGAGTGAAATAGGTCTGTATTATCTGAGCAGATCTCACAGAAGAGTAAACCACAGTCTAGTGACTGGAAATACAGTCCTGCAACTCTTAGTGCTTATAACCGCACAAATCATCACCTGTTCTTCAGAACCATGCCTGCTGGGGGGTTCTTTCTTTCTTTTGTCTTTTTGGTAGACACAGACATGAAAATTATTATTGTAAGGATAGCTTGTAAAATGTAAACCCTTTTACATACATACAACTTTACGGACATGCAAATATTAACTGGAACTTTCCAGAATTGCTGGAACCTTTGCACATGTGTTAATATTTTATTATTTTTCTATCTATCTATCTATCTATCTATCTATCTATCTATCTATCTATCTATCGTCTAACTATCTATCTATTGTTCTGTCTATCTGTCTGTCTGTCTGTCTGTCTATCGTTCTATCGTTCCATCGTTCTATTTCACAAACCAAATAATTAGATTCACAGGAAATTCACAAAATGTATTTAATATTTTTTCAGTGTTTGATAAAGCAAAAGTATACTTGTCGAGGTGTTGCTCTGTAGAGTCTAAAATTATTGAATGATGCTATTAATAATACTACAAATTATGTTTTTTTTGTTTTTTTTTTTTGTTTAAAAAATTATTTAATGGTATTAATATTATACATACTAATATATTCCTTAAAGGGGTCATAGGATGCCCCTTTTCCACAAGTTGATATGATTCTTTATGGTTTTAATGAAAAGTCTGTAACATAGTTTTGGTTAAAATTTCTCAATGGTAGTGAAAAAACACCTTTTTTACCCTGTCAAAAACAGTTCTTTTCATATCAAGCCGTTTTTGTAGCATTTTCCTTTCAATTTTAATGAGCTCTGCTGACCCGCCCCTCTCTTCCGAGCTGCTCTCAGAGAGACTGTTTACTTTAGCCGCATTCATTGTGAAACTTGCTAATTAGCACATTATTATGAAAGGCGATTTGCAAAGATTCATTAAAAAAAAAAGACATTATACTACCTTCTTCTGTAGATGAGGCTGGATCATGAATGATTCGCGCGAACATAGACGTATTTATTTAGATCGGGGGAGCATTCCCTTCAGAAACAAACGTAATCCACTGCGAGTTCAGCGGCTGAGATGTCGGGAGTAAATGACTTCTGCTATGTTCATTATTACATCCAACAACAGAACACCTCAATCGCTTAGGAGTCATTCTTGTCTACATCTGCTCCAGAGGTGAAACAATGGCAGACTGATGACAGCTCACTCAGGGCGGGTCTAAGGTAAGACACCAGTCCAGTCTGTGCTGAAACACTACTGTCAATCAAACTATCGTGGGAGGGGCCTGTTTTTGTGATGTCACACAGACAGGCATTTGAGATTGGCTTGATTTGAGAAAGGGGTAAAGATTTCAGTGGATAAAAAAAAAACACTGGGTGGATTTATCATTATAGGGTGGTTGTGTACCCACACTCCCATCACACATTTCAGTTCAAACAACTTGTAAAAGTGCATGTCTCCGATGACCCCTTAAAAGAATAAATTATTTCTTAAAATTAAAATAATTAGATTTTTAAAAATACATACAATATAATCAAATAAAATCTATATTTTGATTAAAATAATACACAACACTAATTTTTGAAGCTCAACTCTCTTGGCTCTTCTTCCCACAGACTATAATGCCAGGAGCATCTTTCCTTCCTGTTTTCTGGATGCCTTCATGGTGTCATTTCCTTTCGAAGGTCCAAGATAAACATTCATTTCTGGATCACCTGGGGTAGCGCTCTGATAGACAGCTCAAGGATCCGAGTATTCCCTTACATAATTAGCAAAACCAGGCATGGGCATAATCTCATTCTCCAGACCCAGAAATGATGTGCCCTAGAAAGACTAGTTATTTTTATTGATTTATTGATTGATTTTTGCTTTATTCTCGTCCCACAGCTGTTGACACCTGAAGTTTATGCATTCAGAAAACTCCTCTGCTCAGCTCTGTCTGGAAATGTGGTTTTATACTCGGGAAAGAAACATAAAAAGGTTTTTTTTGTGAACATACTGCTCTGTGATGCAGTAGAAAGGTTTTTGTGTGCGTATGTTGCGTTTGATTGACAGCGAGCTGGAGATATACTTTCGTCTCCAAGCAGGAGTGAGATATTTAATCATTTGTAATTAAAATTTCTGCCGTAGTGGAAGCTGGAAGACAGCAGACACGTGTGATTATCTGTGCGCGAGACAAAAGTGATGATTAAGAAAGTTAGTCCTAATTTAGACAACACATGTCTATGTTTGACCATCCAACCCAAGCAAAAGGAAACCCAAATTGGGTTTGGATCTCCTTCGCATGTAATCACTCATGCATGTTCAAGCATGCTTTGAAATGTTGATATTGAGGCGATTAAAGATGTATGTAAACAACTTATGGTGAATTCTCAGAGCTGGATAGATAAGTGTGCAAATATTCAGCGTTTGCATCTCTGACATTTACAGGCATTTTGTCTCTCGCTTTGTGTTCAGGTCGTGACTCTGTGGTCCGTTCTACATGTTTGGACACTTTCTTTTCCTTTCATTTGACTTTTTTCTCTTTGATAATGCCTGTTCCACACACGCTGACCTCCAAATGTATTCTACCCGGAGCTCACAAGGCCGGTTCTCTGAAGAACTTTGTTTTCCCCTTGCGACGCCCAAATGCAGATGTTCAGCCGCTCTGCCAAGAACTAGCGAGCCTTTCTCTCTCCCACCAGTCCCAGGACAACTTCACACAGCCGTCCATACTGGCACAAACACTGCATTTGTGTGTGTGTGTGTGTGTTTGTCCTCTTCTCTCACCACATCACAGCAACCAGCTGAGGAACAATTTCTGATGTCTTCCACCTTTATTTTCTTCACGTTCCTTCTCTCCCTTTCTGTTATTTCCCCCCTTCATCAGGAACGATCGTTGGGCTCTTACCATCATGGATAATTACACAAATGACAAATTGAATTTGGTTAATGGTGAGGATCTGACTTTGGGATTTTCAGGATTTCACTCCTGCGGCCGTGCTAACCAGAAACACGCTTTCTCCATCAAATTGTGGTCTGCAGCTGGCTGTGGGAGTGCTCAGCACTGGTATTCATGCGTGGATTTGTGTGTGTGGGATATTTCCTATAGTTTAAATGAACACCAGGTGGCCTATACGATCAGGCCATTACTTCATGACTGTGAGCACCAGGTCAGACATTAGCCAAACTGTGAAGACGTGCTGACACCAGAAACTCTCCAGAATCGCATGTTGAGGTTATGTATTATATGTATATTGGTTATGTTTGCTTACAACATATTCTGAATTTTTGCAGTTCTGTGCGAAAATTCCCATCTTAGCCTTAGCTTCTGCCATATACTATTGAATATGCTACAAAATATGGTAACCTGATGCTCATTTGGTCATAATGTTAATGCCCGCGCCAGTTGCACCCCCCTAAGGATGGCCCTATACTACAAAATTATGATTAGCATGGCAACTCAAGCTCATTGGAAATTTACAGAGCCCCAATGGAGCATGGTGATTGAAAAAAAAAGAGATGAGAGGTAAAATGATATTTCAATGCTTTTGTATTCCCTTTAAAATGTTACTTTTCTCGCAAAAGTATTGCGTTCCCCCAAGAAATGTTGCATTCTTTCACAAAACATGTGCATCCTCGTGGAAAAGTATTGCATTCCCTTGAGAATCTTTGCATTTGCTTGTAAAACCTTTGCGTTCTCTTGCAAAAGTACTGCATTCTCCTGAGAAACTCCGTTCGTTTGCAAAAGTATTGTATTCGCTCAAGAAACTTTGCGTTCTCTCACAAAACATTTGTGTTCTCTCTCGGAAAAGTATCGCATTCCCTTGAGATTCTTTGCGTTTGCTCATTAAACACTTGCATTCTATTCCAAAAGTACTGCGTTCCCCTGAGAAACTTTGTGTTCCCTTGCAAAAGTATTGCGTTCCTTCAAGAAGCTTTGCATTCTTCCAAAACATTTGCGTTCTCTTGCAAAACCATTGCGTTCCCTCAAGAAACGTTACGATCTCTTGCGAAACATTTGCATTCTCTCACAAATGCATTGCGTTCCCTTGAGAAACTTAGCATTCGCTAGCAAAAGCACTGAAAAGGTGCATTTTCAAAAGTGCTACATTTCTACATTTCTGCAAAACCTGAAAGTTTATAAGAACTTTATTTTGAGTAGCTTACATTTTCTACGATTGTTTTGTCTATTTTTGCCAACGAAAGTAATTACAACTGAATTCAAAGCAGAATCGATCATTGTTCACCTCCAAGCAACAACCACTCAGTATTGGCCAAATTCGAACACATGATGTGCCAAAACCACCAAGCCACAACCCCAACCGTTTCATCTTTTAATATCACTTCTGCTGTTGTAGGACTTCAAGAAGTGAAGTTTACAATGTGACTTTCCCTCATACTTGACTTTTTTTTCTACTATTCATTTTTAAACTCTCACTGATGTTCACTCATCTTCTTTATCAAGTCATCCCTGCAAATCACACCCCATTGGTCATCCATCAGTCTGTGGCGTTCACCAGAGACTCCCCCTCTCCCAGTAGCATTTTTCTCTCTCTGAACTAGCAATCGCTCTATCCGCAAACCAGTTCTCATTTCCCCAAAATGACCCTCCCTCCCCTCTCCATCCGGTCAGATTGATAAGTTTCACGCCATCACAAGAGGGGTTAAAATATTTCCTGTCATTTAAAGTCCAAGAGGCACGGCTGCTAAATCGTCGAGCCGAACCCAGAAATCCATCAAGCCAATGCTCGACTTTGCACCAGAACATTTCATATGCAGCATTACTGCAACACTCCACATCTGCTTTGCCAGATCCTCGGGCCAGAGGTCAATAATGAAACAAAGTTTGAGGGAGCTGCTGGAATATTCACAGTATATGGTTAAAGGGCTCGAGAAACACATCATTAAGTCCCCTGTAAGAAAGTCTGCCTCATTCCAGCAACTCTTGTATTCATAGCATTCCCTTTTCGAGCTTCTTAACGATCACGCGCTGATGTATGGATCATGCCGCTCTCTTCTCTCCTGGCGCGTAATGGCAGAGCGCGAGAGTTGCCCTATGGCTAATTTGTATCATTCAGTAGCATGACTGTTTGTCAGAGCCGAACTGACTCTCTTGACCTTCTATTTCTTGTGGCGGCCGACAAGTGGCTCTGCCTCTGGTAATTAGTTTTCAGCCGCTCTCGGTGCATGCGTGTCTGAGCGCCTGCATGTGTGTGTGTTTAAAGTGGAGCTTACGAGGGCCAGCCGATGCAGAGTGCTGGTTAAATATTTACTGTACAAGGCAGATTCACACAACTTTTTAAAATTAATGAGTGGAGCGGGCTGTTTGGACAGTGGCAGCGGTATTGAACTGTTTGTAGAGCTTTTCCAGCTCGCACTGGTGACATGCAAGTCACTCCGTATTTCCCTGCTCGCTCACTCTCTCTTTCTGTTCCTCTCCGGAATTAATGAATTGTGAAGTAGTTTTCAGAGAGCTTCAGTGCTTCACTCTTCAAGCATTCAGCAACACTGTTTTTCCCTTTTTTTCCTATTGTCCAAGTCTTTCACTTCCCAGAGGAATAGGAATTGCTCTTTTATAGCTTGGGAGACTTAATGAGGTCTCAGCTTTGTTTTTGTAAAGTATCACAGTTGTTTTAGATGTTTCTCCTAAGATTCCTTATAATGACTAAAAATAGTATTGAATTAGACAATTTGTTGTTGTATGTTATTGAGGTATTCATGAGATCTTATGAAGACGTGTGAGTTTGCTGATGTCTGTCTCTCAGGTGAAAAATCTCCTTTTCGATCTCATTGCTATTCAGGAGAATCATCTGAGATATTAATGAGATCTTCTTAGTGTTTTTTCTATAGGTTTGACAGGGGAAATTGATTGATCAGTTTTTTTTTTATATAAGTAATGGAGGCTTCAGGTATGTTACATTTAAGAATCACTGTTGTCTCAGATGTTTCTCTTCAAATTCCTTTGGAGAAATAAAAAAAGACAATATGTCAACAGCATAAAAATATGTAGACATCATAGCTTGTAAAGGAGTTCTTTATTGGAAAAGTTGGAGTTCAGATATTGTTGAGATCTCTTCTGAAGCTCTAGAGGAGTCACTTGTTAGAGAACTTGGGGTTTCTTCTCTCAGGAGAAAAATCAAATAGAGTATGTTTAATCAATTGTCTCTTTTTACTCTCCATTTGACCCTATTACTGTCTTGGAGAAACAACAGAGACATTAATAAAGAGATCTCATTTCTAATGTTTCTTTCCTATAGGACCATGCATTGTTCAGAGGTCGGTTTGTCATATGTTACTGAGGCCTCAGAAAAATAAAAACAGAATATGTGAATAGTACAGAAACAGTAACATTTGAGACATTGCTGAGATCTCTTCTGAAACTCACCTTTGTCTCAGATGTTCCTCCTAAAATATCTTAAGGGAAATAAAAATGGAATATATGTACCCTTGCTGGTTTAACTTGAACTTCTAAAACAAGAAAAATTCACATAGAGAATACTGAGAGAGAGTTCATATTGAGACATCTTACTTCTGTCTTATCTTGGGTAAATTAGCAATTCTGAGCAGTTTGAGAAATTGTTAAATCCTTTTCTTGAATCTCCAGAAGAGACATGGGTGAGATGAATAGGTCTTTTTCCTAGGAGACTCCATTTGCTCTCTAACCCAACTAATGTGATAAAGAGGTTCTCATTTTGACTTCCCTATTAGTCTCATCGGTCACTTTTAAACCCCGCTCCTCGTTTTTAACACTCTCCTTCCAGATCAACATCCGGTAAATTACTTATATGTATAGAAAAAAGAAAAAAAAAACAGTAGAGGCAGAAGGGCTGTGTTGTCAAGTAAAGGGGTGTTGAGGGCAGGCTAAAGGGATTTGCTACAGTTAATCTTTTCCATAGAGTAGATATGTGGGTTCCTTCGTTCAGTGCTTTGTTGACAGAAGTGGGCTCCATTGTAGGGGCTCCAGAGGAGGGGGTCTTTTGAAGGGCCTGCTATCGTCCCGCCGCATGCACGCCACGCTCGTCCTGCAGCCAGCTGATAGGCCGGCCTCGGCACACTGGGAAGATTGAATTGAAGTGTCACACTTGAGGCGTACGGTGCGATCGGCCCTGCATGAGTGCGAGGTGAAGAGGGGAGATCACGACGCTTCCTCTCCGACTCGCGCGAACGAAAGAACGCATGCACGCCCTCCCTCTCTGTACTTATATTTGACTTTGTGTGCTTGGCTGGTTTTATTATGACAGGCTGAATGGTGAAGGGGGGATTAAACTGTTAAGCAGACATCAGAGGCTGTCTAATGTTTAATGCAAGAGTGTGTGCATGTAAGAACTGATAATGAATACAAACAGGACGACATCTTATTTGCTGTGTTTTTATTAGGATGACTGGAGAACTTGACATTCTCTACTATCCTCTCTTAATCTCAAAAACCCCGGATCTACATCAAAAAACCTTCCTAATTTCTTCAGGGCCCTGCGTAGTTTGGTTCTTTTTTTTTTTTTTTTCTGTTTTTTATGGGGTTATACAGAATAAATGGGTATTTGTAGCTGAGAAATGACAACAATGGAAACAATAATTGCATGGCTTTTTTACATTTCATTTTTAATTTTTTTGATTGGTTTTGGTGGCATTTTTGAGTGGTACCTTGGGGGCAATTCTGATTTTGGGGTTTTTTAAGGGGGGGAGGGGTTGGCACCGTAACTATAGGAGAAATCCTGGCCTATGGTGATTATAGGCTTACACTGAAGGTCATCGGCTTGGGGGTAGATGAGATGTGTTATCTTTTTTTCAAAAGTGATTTGCTTTATTTTTCTATTAAAAAAAACTTTCTTCAAAAACAGTTTAATATACAGAGGCCATCTGTAACATTCAAGGAAATTTCTCTGAAGGTATAAGTAAAAAAAAATAAAAAAAAATAAAATATATAAATAGAATATATATCATATCAATAAATAAATTATAAATAAACTATTATTCTGTTTATTTTGAGCATCTCAACACAGCAACATTTGCTCAAATTTCATAAATTTGGGACCGGAATTATTTGACTGACCAATAGAAGATATGGAGAATATATTGCATATGTCCATGTAATGAAAGTAAATGGGGTCCAAAGTTGTTTTCAAACTATCTGATTTTATGATCTGCTGAAGAAAGGTTGGAACAACATGAAGGTGAATAAATTATGACAGAATTTGTATTTTTTTTAAGTGTCTTAAAAAAGGGGCAATGGCCAAATATGTATTTCTTGTGCATATATAAATTAATTAACAATTTAAAATCCTGTACACTGAACTCAGTCTCACCACTTTGTCCTTGAAAACTCTTGGACTCAAAATGACCAAATACATCCGTATTATCCTGCTGTTCCTCTGAGTGGGACGTACGGCGTATGCTGAACTCACGGAACAAGTAAAAGATCATCACCTATGATAATGAAGAGCAGATAGGAGCCGGCGATAGCGGCTTTAAAGGTCACACGTTGCAGAATAATTGCTTTTTACATCCTCCACTACGTTTAACAGGCCCGAGGCTTGACCCCGCTGGCAGGGGCAGTAAATATGCCATCTCCACAATACTCACAGATGTACCGACACCACCGGCTTGTGTTTTCGGAGCACGTTTCTGATGTGAGGTCACTGCATCCAAGGGCCCCTATTAATCAAGAGAAATAATGCAACAACCCCGAACACTTCTCACCAGAACAGGACTGACCCAAAGAGCGGGGTCAATTGATTTGGAGAGAAATTATAAATAAAAAAAAGATTTTATGATACTTTTATGATGGAGAATTAGCTAGTGTGCATGTTCTTAAACTCAAGTTCCTGCAGGATAGAGAAAACCTCAAATGAGATTTGTATAATATCTCAATTGTTTCTCCTAGATGGCAATGTAATTAAATGGAGAGTGAGTGGAAAGGTTTGCTTAAATCTTTTGCTTCTCAGTTTGAGTTTTGCAAAACCGATACTAAAGTGTGTAATCAAAACTTAGAGATCTCAATAGAAACTCAAACATTTCTAATCAAACTTTCCAAACGCAAATCATTTATGCTCATTTTTTACCCTGAAACAAATGGTTAAAACTATTTATCCTAAAGGGCAATGTAATTAAATGGAGAGAGAAGGGAATTGTTGGCTTAAATATGTTGGTTCTAAGTTTTTGTTTTGCTGCGTTTTGAAAAAAAAAAAAAAAAACTCAAACTGATACCAAACTCTGAAATCAAAAGTCTTAAAAATATTTCTCATCAAATTATCCCTAGAGCAAATCATCTACGCTCATTTTATATACTGGAAACAAATTGTGTAGAAATAATTTCCACTCCGAAATTGCAGAAATTGACATTTAATTACAAAGAAACAGCAAGTATTTTTTTTATTATTATTTTTAAGTTTTGTTGCTCAATACTATTATTGCACAGTCTGTCAACACTTTTCTCATTTGTCAAAAAAGTCTCCCTAGGTATTTTAGGACAAACATCTGAGATAAAGTTGAGACATCTGATATCTGCAAAGTCTCCTGAGTAACCTCTGAGCAATAAAACTTTCTCCTGGGTTATTTAATGCACCACACTGGGCTAAATAAACAACGCAACGGTGAGCGTTTCTCCTTGCCATATTTCAGCAGGCTTCGTTTAAACCACATGTGCCACCGAAACCCCACAATAACAGAACACGAGCGCAAATAGGAACCACCTTGCAGTTGGGATCAGGCGTTGAGAGCTTGAAATAGTGACTTTGACACGTCTCCGAGGAGAACGGATATTCTTTGGGAATGGCATCTTACTGATCGAGTTCTCTCATCGGGGGACTGGTGATTGTGGAACATGTGGCCGGAGAGTTCTTTGCAGAGCTCCCGCGTGCCGTCTGACTGCTTTATGCATCTCAAAACACGCTCGCATACTTTCAGGGGTTAAAACAACAGGAAGGGATCGAGAGGGTTTATTATGATGACATGTTTAAAGCGAAGAAAAATAAATCCACTGGAAATGAATGAAACGTTTCATTGAAGCAGGATGTTAACTTTTCATTCAAAAATATTTGACTTGTTGATCTTGTGATCTAAAGTATTTTTGAACGATTTAGAGACCTAAACGAACACGGAAGACAAACACAAAAGTGTATTTACTGTCAGTTACTCAGCTGAATTGTGGTGCATCAATGTTTAAAGGATAAAAAAATGACTGTATTTTAATTTATTATTGAAATGTCCTCTAAAATGCAAAGAAACCCTTTGCAAGTAAGATTACTTAATGGATTATTATTTTCTTTAGTCTCTCCAGTCCACACTAACAGGAAAGACTTAGGAGTTTTTAGTCTTCAGAAAGCCTTTCAAAACCACTCTGACTTCTCATAGAGAGGCACAGAGCCAAAACTAACTCCATTCAGCTCTCAGAGAGAGAGAGAGACTTAATTCAGTGTGTTTGATGGAGGCAGAACCACAGCTCCTCCCTGTGGTATACACACTGGATTACTCCAACTGCAGTTACATGCTTTCTCACTCCCTCTTCCTCACTCTCTCTTTCTCTTTCCCTCGGTCAGTTGAACAGTTCAGCATCAAATGCAACTATCGCTGCTTTCAAGCCCTCCTGGAAAGTTCCTTCTTGCAAGCTCAGAATTCATAATCATGTGAATACATTGAACACATTTAGATTTATTTTTGTCTTTTTCACTTACTGATAAAGAGTGTTTTATTTATTTATTTTATTTTTTGTTTGTGCTAGCAACAAAGTGAAGCGCTAAGCATGTGTATTAGGACTTTAATCAATGCTTTATCTATGCAGTTTACTCTTCTTGCGCTGCTACAGGGAAATGCTGCACAGTTTTGGCATGCAACTAGCATGCAACTTTTTTTTTTTAATGAACAGCGTACAAAATGCATGCAAATGCATTAATTATGATCAATCCCAAAGTGCTTTCATGATTCTTTAGACACACCCCAAATCATAAAGTCAGGGTTTTAAGAAAAAAACATTTTACTTTATTGCATGTTGCACTTTGCATGCGTGTTCTCATTTTGTAAATATGACAATCATAAAATTATAAATACTATATATATATACAGTATATATCTATATATATATATATATGAGTCAGTATTGTAATTGCATTTCTGATTTATAATTACATTTTAATTTATATTTAATTGCATTTAATTTTGAGTTATGTTTTTTTGCAGATATGAGGCCCACATGTTTGTTTGTTTTTTTTCTCAACCAGCAGATCATTGACTTTCAGATCAGGACTATCTTTTTCTATTAAGCGGAATGTTCTGGAAACCTGTTTGAAAACAGTAATTATTTGAGTAATTTGTTTGCTGATGCTGGTTTTGCAGAAATCACATACAAATTATTTTGACTAATTGAATCATGGTTTCAGTAAGACTGAAGTACTCTCATTTCCATTTTTCCTTTCCTTTCTACAAATGTTCCTCAATGCAAATTACTAGATTCTGTCTGGGCTTGAAAATTAACATTCATTTCTTACATTGCTAATATTATGCTGGCGCTTTTGTCTCTACTACTGTTATATTGCATGCAAGTGTACGTGTGTGGGACCCTGGGAGTTTTACAGCCCAACCCATGCTGTCTCCAGAGGGTGCTTCCACTCAGGTCCTGGCCGGCATCGCCGTTCGTCCCCACCTGTGTGTCGTGCTCTTGTATATTGCTGTATGCCTTCTCTCATCCTTCTTCCTCTGGAAAGAAGAAAAACTCTGACATTTGGAAGATATTGGTGGGAAAAGCAATCTCAGATCACTCGGTCCCAGCAGATCGCATGCAGCGGGAGCAAGACATTGGCATTATTTGAACCGGTAACTTCTTTACAGCTAAAATGGCGCAGCCTTGGATATTTCTCTCCTCTTGTCCTCTCCTCCACATTAATGGGTGAGTGGAGAGCTCGCGCACTTCCTGCTCGTGATTTTCTCCGTTTGCGGAGATCTCTCCGTGTGATGGGCCTCAGCTAAGAGCTTAAGAAGTCCCACACCATATGTTTCCTCCCAGGATCACCTCGTCCTGCAGAATTACAGGAACCCGAACTTAAAAAACACAATTAGTTAAAGGTGAAACATTTAAGTCCCTATCACACTCACAGGATGGCCACCAACACGATCCACCTCAGGCTAAATGTGGCTTGGATGTGTTTGGTGTCGTGGCCTTTCTTTATGCAACAATTTGCTCTGCAGCACATCAGAATGAGTTTTTATGAGTTTTTCGCTCTGCATTCAGCACTTCACCTTTGTCTTTTTATAAGGGTGTTTCATTTTGGGATATAATGGAATTTGTACAGCTAATTATACAACAACTTATTTTTTAAAACATTTTCTATAGGTAGCTAGTATTTTGAGCGACTAGCAACTTTTAAAATAAAGTTGTTTTCTGTGATTTGGAAAAATTTGAATTTATAAAAGATGATGATGATGATGATGATGAAGTTTTTCAACTGACATGTATCCTAACATAAAGCACTGAATTTAATAATTGTTAATGGTTTAATTAAAATATTTACAAATCCTATGTATTTGTATGCTTATTGCTGCTGTAAACAAATAAATAATATATAAATATACAAATAAATAAAACAAAGTTATCATCAATAGAAAATATTACAAAAAAAATATTTGCTTTATTTACGTTTTGTTATTCATATTTGTATATGATTAGCATGTAAGCTTAGCAAAATATATTTATTTTAAACAAATTTTTTTTTATTGTCTAAAACAAAAAAACTTGTATGATATATATTTATGATTATTGCAGTCATTATCAATTTTTTTAAATATATTTTTTTATTGTATTTTTTTAATGCTTAGTCTATCAGATTATTAGCTTAGGAACATGATAACATAACATTTGGAATTGCATTAATTGTGGCGTTTTCTGTGAGAAGTGCTAATTGTGTTGTACGAGTTGCTGACTTTGTAGAGCGTTCCAAATCAATCACTAACGAGGTTCCATTTCAGTTAGTATACTGCCTTAGAAGGCAGCTACCCATGTAGGCAGCAAGGAGGCTCAGTAGGTTTGGGATCAAGACATAATATTATTTTTGCATGCAGACAGACCATAAAACTGCTCTTTGATTCAGAACCACCATACTTTTAAAATCATTTGTCACTCCTATCATCTGATTGCGCCCCCTAGCTTTTGATAATGTGCCTGAGATTTTAATCAGGCATCAGGGATGGCACAGAAACAGACCACCCCATCACTTCACACTGGTTTCCCCTCTGAGACCCCGAGACTCAACCTGCCGAGGTTGGCTTTAATAAACGCCAATTGTCTTTCAGTACAGCGATTCCACCCTCAGTTCCACCAATCACCAGTCATTATAGACTCCATCTCCAATCACAAACTTCCTTTCCCCCTCTTTTAGGAAAAGATCAGCTCATGTTTACAGTCCTGGATGTGGACTCTTATTTCCTACTTTCAAGAGAAAGAGGCTCTTTGTTTGACGAGCACATATGTAGCGTGTACCTCTGCTTAAATAATGATCCATTCTGAACCCTTCTTGTCTATGTAGTATAGAAGTGGACAATAATACTAACAGAAATAATAATTTCATAATATCATGACAAGTCACTTATCTTTACACAAATCTAATACGATAAAACGGATGGTTCTGACTCCAAACTGTGATGTTGCATGACAACGAGAGTTTAAAGTAAGCATGAAAGCTGTTTGCAACCCATTTTACTTCCATAATCGGACATGTTTCTGAGTGTAAAGTGCAATACTCACTCTACAAACCTTTTAAAGAAATAAAGTTACATTTATGTTTGTTGAGCGAGAGTTGCAAATTTAGATTTGTTGAGTTGAACCTCCTCTACAGTTGACTGAGCACCAGCTTTTCAAGTATGTTTCTGAGTGAAACAATATATTCAATGGAAAAAATGGATGACTAGCCTTAGATTTGATCCACCAGGAACTGATTAGATTGTGTTGCATGCTAACATACGTTTTAAAAAAAGGATTTGTATATCATTTTAAGGTGATTTTGAACAAGACAAATTTTGACTTTTATGTCACTGAAAGTTTAATTTCATATCATTACAAGAGTAGTTATATTTATTTAAAACAGTAATACTAATATTAATACTAGCATGGCAAGTTGTGATGGCGCATGTCAACCAGAGTTTAAAGTCAACATGGAACCCTTTTGCAACTCATTTTACATACATAATCGGACATGTTTCTGAGATGGGATTTGATTTGAACTGTTAAAATTGTTTTATAGGTGATTTTGATCTAAACAAGCACCAAAAACATGCATTAAAAAGGTGAATTTTTGATTTCATCTTGACTTTCACTTTGACTTTGTGTTTCTCCTTCGCAATAGTATGTAAAGCAGCCGTGCAAACTTATAGCCATATTAATATTTCTACCGCCCAGGCTTATATGTGTATTTTTATAGCTTTGTGAGACCCTGTAACCTGCCTGAAGGTTTCTTTCCAGTTGCTTCTCCTTGGCACTTGCTCTCTCCTCCACTATGCATCTGTGTATCTATTTGCTTGTGTTTGGTTTGAGCGGTGGAAGGCCGTAAGAGGTCTTTCAAGTAAAAGGAGTCTTCATATGTCCCAAATTGGAGGAGTTTGGTTAGGGGCTCGCCCCAAGCTAACTGAACTTTGCCTCTTTCTGCTCCTCGCTCTAATACTTCCTCTAGAGCGGGGGCCGGGGGGTCGGGAGAGGGCCGCTGGAAAACAGCCCGCGGCTCTACAGCTGATAATTTCACCAAATTTGCATCTTTTACAGGCAGTTATAAGGACTCTGCCTCTGAGGCCCACGGCGAATATTACACAGTCATATTCAGTCTCTTCTACTGTCATCCCCATCTTCCTCCCGCTCTCTCAGACTTCCCCCGCGGGAGGTTCTCATCCTCTCCCGTCCTCACCCACCTACCCACTCTCACCGTGAGCGTGTGTGTTTGCGAACGCCTGTGGCATCTTGGTACTTCGCCTGGCATCTGGCGTGTTTTAAAGGGGGAGAAAAGAAGACAAACACCTTAGTCACTTACAAACTACAGCAACACACACACTTGCACGTGAATGTGATGTTTTGAGAGATCGGTGACGTCATCCTTCCCTGCTGATGTGTATAAAAATTGTGTGTATGTGTGTGTGCATAAAGCCATTTATTACTCAATTTCCAATACCAATTTAGTTAAATAAACAGTCATTAAAAATAAAATATTTTTCTTTATTCAATAATAATTCATTTTTAACTGATTTAGCCTTTCATATTTCAATTTCTATCCTATTGTACCTTTTGATAATCGATACTAATGTCAGTGCTATTTCATGTACTTGCACCAAAGTTTCCCAAAAAAAGCCAAAAAATATTAAATATATATTGATATATATTTAATTGGCATGCTGCATATATATATATTATATTATTATAATATATATATATATATATTTTTATTTATATATATATATAACAGTATATATATAATCTATATATAGATATATATATAATATATCTATTATATATATCTATATAGAGATAATATATATATATAAGATATACAGTTTCTATATATATATATATAGATATAATATATATATATAGATATATTATATATATATATATCATATATATATATATATAAGATTTAGGTAAAATGTTATTCCATTTATAAAGTTATTTAGATTATACTTTTCTAGATGGATGAACATGTACCACCTCTGTGGCAGCTCCTTTTAACCAGTACAAAGATTGGATATAACTTTTGCAGGCTGGTAAGCAATTTATTTACAGTATTTCATGGGAATACATGTAAGGGTTGAGTTTCATTATATTATTTGTAACATTTATTTAAGCTACATAGACTTGCATTGTATGTGCATGAGTAAAAACACATGCAGATACCTGTTTGAAAACAATCATTTTATTTAAGTGCTGCACAAAATGACACGTCACCCTTAAATAAAAATGCTCTTAGTTTTTAAACAAATGCATATGAAACCTACAAAATGATTCTGCTCTTTCTCCTAGTTTTAAAATCTTAGTAAGTGTTTAATTGACTTTTGAGATCAATGTTGTGCATCTTTGACTAAGTTTGCCAAGGACCGCAGCAGCTGGGATGTTTTATTATGTTTAAGTAGGTTAAGTACTGCCCAATTTAAGCTCTAAGACTGGGCGCATTTAAAATAGCTGTAATGAGTATTCTTTGCAATTTACTGGAACAAAGGAGTCATTAGCTGCCATTGTGTGCCATCATCAAACGCGTCACCTTGTCAAAGAGTAAAAAGTATGTCTCATTTAAAGCTACAAGTTCAAATAGAACTACAAATGCTCTAAGATAGGTCACCAAACAACCACATTTCCAGGGCATATGGTAAGACTGATGTTAAAGCCAAACAAGAGCTTTATGTTGTTTGAAAGAACAATCTCAGCATGTCCAATTGTTTAAATGTGATTACTGCTGTACAGATGAATGTGAATTTGCCCAAAAGGAATGATTTTCCATGCATAATGACGGCCTCAGGCTGGGTTTAGCGAACGCTAGTATCATGCGAACAATACCGCTTGTGTAAACAGGCTGTGTGAAAGATAGAAGACGATGACATCAATTTTCACTAATTAGTCCATTGTGTCAACTGATAATTTAAAGGTGAAGTGTGTAATTTTTGAGCCACTTGTGGCACTAATATGAATTGCAAAAATGTGCATTCATGTTGCTCAAACATCAGGGCTTGGTGTTAGAAAATATTCAGGGAAAACATGAACGGATAAAATGTAGAAGTTGAAGAAAGTTATTTTATTTTACTTTATTTTAATGTTTTTTTTTGTTTTGTTTTATGGTATTCTAGACCTTGACAATTTTTAATTATTGATATGCACACTTGGATTTTTAATTTAGTTTTTTATTGATATGCAGACTTGGGTTTGTTTGTTTGCTTGTTTGTTTGTTTGTTTGTTTATTTTCATTGATATTTATATCTTGATTGTTTTTATTATTTAGATTTTTTTTTATTATTGATATGTAGACCATTTATTTTTTATTGATATGTAGATATGGATGACCTGGGATGGATGAATCATTCATTCATTCATTCATTCATTTTATTTATATGTATACCTTGATTTTATTATCATTATTATTATTATTATTATTATTATTATTATGATAAGTAGACAGGGAATAGTATTAATTAATTTCATTCAATCACTTCATTCATTCATTCATGCATCATTTATTTATTTATTTATTTTTTATGCCTTCTCCTCCCCCCCCTTCCTCTTCTTTGTGATTTATTTATGTAGACCTTGATTGTATTATGAGTTTATATTGATAAGTAGACCATGGAATATTTTTTTACTTTTCCCCCCCCCCGAGCCCCCCACCCCTTTCCCCACACTCCACTCACTCATTCATTCATTCACTCATTTATGATATGTCGACCTTGAATTTTTATTGTGTTTTATTTTTATTGCTATACAGATTTATTTATTTATTTTTATTTTATGGTCCTTTCCCGATCCCATTCTTCACTTTCTTTTCCAGTTGTTTATTGCCTTCATTGGTCAGAAAAAACAGATAGTCCCACCCTAAACTCAAGCCATTGGTTGAGATTTTTTATTGCTTGCATAACATTCAAGCAAAAATAGTTCAGTCCCAATAAATTGTTTCAGACTGTAATGGGGTTACCCAACAAACCCCACGTTGTGCGAATGTGTTCTGTGTATTGAACTGCGGAAACACTGACCCTGTCACATGTCTGTAGACACCGTGAACACTGTGGCCCATTTAAGTCACTTGATTCATTACATGCTTTCGGCAACAGAACACAGTTGAGAGAGAGAGGACGGAGAAAAAAATTACTTAATGTCATCGTGAAGCTCCTTTAAAATGAGCTAAAACTCAACAGAGAGCATTGTCACTGGAAAAAATGTTCTGGCGCCTCCCCGAAACTTGCCCCCAAGTTTCAATAGTTTCTTAATTTGCCAGTAAATTTGATATTCTTTATAGGTTTATAACCATCTGATGTTTGACTGATTTACTTTGAAAGGTCATTTTCTCTGTAGAAGTGAACGGTAAAACATTTAAGCAGCCCATGTGTCTGCCACTTGGAAGAATCAAGTACGCTTCACAAAATCAGACGTATGTTCTCCCAGGAACCGAAAACTCCAGCAGAGTGCTGGATGACATTAATAAAAGCATTCGTTTGGGGATTTTCTCCCTGTGCTAAGTTTCTGGTGATCGTTTGCAGGTCTGGATCGGGTTAGAGCTCATGTTTTGCGGTCTTACTGTTGTAAATCCTGTTTTAAATTCTGACAGTCGGTTTAGCTGCATTAGACACAAAGAGGCAGTGACAGGACAGCAGCTGAGGGGGTGTGACCGCTAAATAGCCATTTGAATAACATGTGAACTGCATGGGTCTCTCTCTCTCTCTCTCTCTCTCTCTCTCTCTCTCTCTCATAGCTCTATCCCCTTTTTTACACAAGGTTTTCTCAGTGTTTATGTTAGTAATTGATTGATTTACTTAGATAGGGTTATATTATTATATTTATATGTATAGGGTTTATTTTTATTTGTTTGTTTTAGTAATTGTGTTATTTCAATCTTTGTTATATGTTTATTAGCTTAAATTTTAGTTGCTATTCATGTTAGTAGTATTTCAATCAGTTTGTTTGCCAAAGCAACATTCGAAGTTCATCCAATTGTATGTTCCTTATTCATTTTCAACCTTAAAAAATGTACTAACGAAACCAAGTTGTAACAGTTTAATTTGAGTTTAGTTAAATAAAAACCGAGTATTTACTTCACTAATGCAATCTTACTTGAACTAGACTGCTTATGTATGTTTTACGATAATTAATATTTATATTTGTAATACGTTTTTTTTTTGTGTCCGGTGGTGTGAAAGATTACTTTTAAAAGCGCTTGTTCAGTTTCTCAATTTGGTAACAATTATACACTAATAATGTTATAATTTATATACATTTTTGTGTGTTTCCTATAAGTACCCATCTTTCCAAATAAATATAAATGCTTTTTTGAGGCATTATTTTTTATGTAGTGTACTATGACTCGTACTTGGTCTGGATGAAAACGTAATATACGGATTGTTGTTGTTCTGAAATTAATAAGAACATAAATAAATTTATATTTATATGATTGATTTATGTTATGTTATATAAATGATCTTACTGTGTTCTCTTAAAAAAATTCTCATATCTGAAAAAGCATCTGAATGTTTAACTATCTAGTTTTGTTTTGTGTGTGTGTGTTGCTGTGTGGGTGTGTGTGAATCTCATTATTTCTTAAATGTTTCGATTCGTACTTTTTAGAATTTTGCATGTCGAAACCCCAAGTTAAATTAAGGGAGATGTGAAAATGTCAAATAAATAAAGCACCGTACCATGAGAAGATTTTAGCACTTTGAACAAACTTTATTTTTGAATTTTTCATCATTCTGCCTGAATTATGGAAATCCATTTGCAGGATTCCTCTAACGAAACCGGAGCACCACGGAGTCTGATCCATCCATACATCAACTTTTCCCCGAACAAAAAATACAGGAGAGACAGAGAGATGAGAGATTTGACATGTTTTGACGATTTCTTTGAGAGGAGGAATGATGGTTGAGAGTAGATTTCACTTTGAACTCTTCCCCTTTTGCACGAGCTGAGGAGAGCCATACCATTTCCCCCTACCCCCGCACGCTCTTTTACCCCCCGTTTTGACTTCCTTTTTGATGAGAGAGAGAGAGACGGGGGGGGGGGGGGGTGAGGTGAGAGAGAGAGAGCGAGAGAAGGAGATGAGACGGACGCGGAAGACGAGAGAGAGGAGAGAGACGAGAGAGAGAGAGATTGAGTTCCGATGTGATGGCGGACCCCCCCCCTTTTCTGCTCTTTTTGAGAGTAGAGAGATGAGAGATTGGATTAAAAGCAAGGTGAACGCAGAGTCAGACATAGAAACTCTCCGGAAGTAGAAGAATAAAGTGCAGTTTATAAGTCGGTAGTACATGACAGTGATCAGGCTCATTTTTCTTCAATGCGGTTCAGGCTCATGCATCTGTACTGTTTCTTTCTTCTTACAACATAATGCATATTTTATTTACTGCATATTATGAAGTATATATTATACTTATATGAAGTATTTGTCCTCAAAAATTGTCATTATTGGATTGTACGGAATGTTTGTATTTAAAATAATAAATAAAGAATAATAATAATAATAATTAGTCATTTTAAATAATAACAATAATAAATAGTAATTGTGGTAGTATAGTAATTAAAACATAGTAATTCAAATGATTCTAAACAGTGATTCTCATTAGATTGCCATTACTCTAGGACATTTAGGACTTATTTGTCTATTTTGATTGTCTGTAAAAATACACTTTTGATTTTTAGCAGTTTTGAACAATTTTTTTTTTGTTTGTAAAAATGTAATAGAATAAGTCCAATTACAGAAATACAGATTGTTAGCCAATCAGAAAGCTTTGAGCCACCTGTCAGCTAATTTGCTTGTTCTCATTGGCTGACAAGTCTTTGGAGGGCGGGCTTGAGGAGTCTGGCACACAAGCTAACATTGCTTAGTAGCATTAAGAGGAATATTGATTTACAGCATGAGCCATGTGTAACACAGTCCTCTGGCAAGTTACTCGTTTTGCTCAAGTTACACCCTCAGAAACAAACTGGAACACAACTGAACCGATCGCTTAGCCTAGCGGTGAGACATACACAATCTGCTAATGTTTTGTGAAAAAGCACACTTAAAACCATACGTGACTGGAAATATTTAAGATATTTGTCTGGCCATTTATGACTAAATATTCCTGTTTGTTTCAGTGCTAGTAATGTCACAAGATCCAAACATATTACTAAATATTCCCTTGTCTGCTTTTCTCTCACAGTCCAAAAGTAATGTTTATACGAAGGAGTTTTTATTGACATCATGACCTGATGATCGTGTCAATGGCATGTATTTCCACAGGCTGCGTTTGCGTTTCGGAGCCTGTAAAACCATGTTTGTGTACAATGTTATGTCTGTTTACTTTCTCTGGAAAGCCAAACGATCCACTGGCTAACTGACATGCTGAAATATTCATATAGTCTCGGAGCAAAAACTGTGGCGTGTGTCATGCAGTGTGGCCATCCAGTAATGCAGGTGTTTGGCCAATAAAAGTTTGAGTTCTGGCATCAAAGTAATATCAACATTGAGCGTGTTTGCAGGGCTGGTGAGGAGATCCCAGACGGTGGTTATCCGACAGTAGCCAAAGGTCTCGATAAATCTCACTTGCACTCACTTCATAAAACTTGAATTTAGAGGTGCTGTGAATTTTGAATTGTTTAGATGAGTCATAAACTGCAAAAACATAAACTGGTTACATTTCTCCCTCAAAAGGCAAATTAAGAAAATAGAAAAATTATATCATGAATGCTGTTTATATATTTTTTATATTATAGTATGAATGCCAAAGAAAATGAGGTGTATAATTTTAAATATTTTTCTTTGACTTAGCTATTTAGATTTAGTTGTTTAGTTACAGTTATATATAAATGTATTGAGTAGAATAGTTAAGGTAAAAATATGAGCTATAATAATAGTTTATTTATTTATGATTTATGTTAAGGTGAAATTCAGCAAACATTTTTTTCTATAAACTAGAAAATAATACAAATATTACAGTATTTACTGTAATTGTAACTATGTACTTAACTGTAATATTTATTTTTTTATTAATATTTATATTATAAGAACGTTTAATTATATATCAAACATATAGACTTCTACTACTAATTGTTTATGTATTTATTTATTATTTATTTTTTATGTATTTATTTCATTATTTTAGTGTGAAATCAGTTCAAATCATGAAGTCATGTTAAAGTCAATGGTTTTGTGTGGATCAAGCAAATATATAAATTTAGTTTTATCTCTTTTAAGACATTGTTTTCTCTCTTTTTAGTTCAGAAGGTGCTAACATAGCAATACATACTGTGATAGTCATGAAGAGGTTTATTGGTTTCCGTCCTGTTGCTAAAATAAGCTGAAACCTTTAATGAAGGTAGTTTAACTATTAATAGACTCATTTTGCTCTTCTTTGTGTGTCCGTCACCGTTCACAAGCAGAGACTGACGACGAGATTTTATGATATGAGAGGATGAACATTTATTACGTTCCTGCCTCTATAGTCAGTCTCATCTTTCACTGGTAGAAGTAAAACAGACGGTCTCTAGCAGAAAAGAAGAGGGTAACATTGTTGTTTCTTCTGTCAGGGCCAGTGCTGGGGAAAATTGCTTTTAAAAGTAATGCAATACAATAGTGTGTTACTTCGTGAAAAATTCAACAATTGCATCATTATTTAGTTACTTAGGAACATAATGCATTATGCTACTTTTGCGTTAGTTTTTGTCACCTAGGCTGGGCTTGCTTATTTGTTTTTTTTTAATAACAAGAAAAAAACATTTTTTGGCAACTGTAAAGGCCCTTTCACAACAAAAGTGAAATTAATAAACCTCAGCCTGAAGGAAGTGCCTCTGCACCTCACTCCAAATTTCTCTCAACACGGGGACAGGAGAACTGTCAGTGAATAAATGGGAAAACAAAGTAAGTTGCATTACGTATTTGAAAAAGTTACTCAGATATTCCATTGTAAATTTAAAAACACAAAAAAACAAAAAAAAAAAAAACAAAAAGGTTTTATTTGCATTACCAAGTGACTTGAAAAATAAATCTGATTACGTAACTGCATTACATGTAATGTGTTACCCCCAACACTGGTCAGAAAATAGTAGAAATGTTTCTTTAACCTCTTAAGACCCGAGAAAAGATTTTTAGGAAAAAAATAGTTTTTTTCATGTCTTTACATTGTTTAGAGCATAAAAAATATTTCGTTCATAAGTTATGCTGTCCTCAGTAGAGGACATTTGGGACATCTTTTTTTTTTCTTTCTTTTTTTAAATAAACAGACAGGACTGAACATGCATAGGAAAAAACAATAGATTTTTTAAATCACCGATACATTTTTAGTTTTCAGGAATTTTTTTTTTTTTACCAAACTTTGTATAAAGAGAATTCTCAACTATGTTATAACAGAATAATTTGATATACCATTTTTCTTTATGCAAAATATGTGTAAAATGGCCATAAACAGGTTTTCTCATTATATGCAATGTATCTATAAACTAAATCTAATTTGCATTCTAATGTGTTTTTGGGGCAACATGTAACGAAAAAACAAGTGTAATAATGGGAGTAATAACTTAGCAACATTTTCATAATAATATATAATATTTCATAGAATATTGAAACATAATTTAGTTCCCTATTCATTTGTTGTGTCTCCCAAAATGCTAATAAACATGCTTTTAGTCCCGGTGTCCTCATATGAGGACATGCATGAAATCAACATCCTGTTTCGTAACAGAAAGTCATATTTTGATTTGAAACCCCATAACATTTTCCTGAGATGTTGATTTATGACAAACAATTTGAAAATTAGACAGATTTAAATGATAATTACAAAATCTTATCATATTTCCATAAGAGTGTCACTAAATTAATATCAGACATGTTTGAAGACCAAGGAGAGGGAGTGGTCATAGGGAAACATCCAAACATGTAGTATCTCTGATAAGCCCTGAATGTGCTCTGTACAGGACATCCAGACTTACAACTGTGGCATGTATAGTCTCAGAGAAATATATTAAAATAGAATGTCCTCATATGAGGTCACAGGGTCTCAGGAGGTTAAAATGTTTAATATATATTTTAATGTATGAAGTATCGAGTTCAGGGTTTTTAATGGGTAGCGAGTGATAATATGATGTTGTCGTTTTGATAAAAGAATGAGAAAGTAAAATTAAATGGAATATTTGTGTTGAGATATTCAAGTTATAATTTCTGATTAAGTGTAAATGTTGCTATTTTAAAAACTAATGGCAGATGTTGTGGTGGCACGAGTTTTCTCCCATGTAAAGTATTATACGCTCTTGCATTTGCTTTTAAACTTTAGTATCATGTTATTTCAGGTCCGACTTTGCTTAAAGCGAGGAAGTGTTCAATTATTTTTATTCCAGGATTTCTCCTCTGACCTTATAAAACATATTGTGTCATCACTGAACTTGTTGAAAACAAAAGGGTCACACATTGTTCTGTTTGAAACGTAATGCCAATGTAATTCGTCTTGCCACATGTCGATGAGTGAACGGCCAGCATAGAAATGCGAAAAGAATCTAGTAAAACAATAGCGGGCGAACATTTTTATCCTTGCTCAGGAAAAGCAAGAGAATAAGCATGACCTTGTACGTGGCTTGTTTTGTATGTGCCATATCCGTACGACCTCACCCAACTTTCCATGTTCAGGTTGGCCGAGACTCATTTTGCTTTGTTTTTCATTAAATATCTCAATTACATACACATGTTTCTGAACGCCGTTATTGGCATCTGTCACCTCTGTCATGCGTCTGGTAGTAGCTGCAGTCGGGGTGCATTCTGGGTACGGTTCTCTGTGGTGAATTGTGAACTATTATTCACTGTTATTTTCACAGCCAGGCCGCTTCCATTAATTGATTTTTACAGTTGAATTGGGAATATTGATTTATTTTCTGTGTCTACACTAATTGTGTACAAGCTTCAGATGGAAACCTAGCAGTAGTATTTTATCAACTGTATCATAGTAATTAGATGGAGAAGATTAGGCAGAGATTCGGAGGGAAAGATTAGCATTTAAAGAGGAAAAGTTTCAGATTTAAAATGTGGACTAATACGCAAGATAATCAAGGAGTTAGTTCGCTTATTATTCTGGTGTTTGCCGGCATTGTAGAGTTCAACATCTTTAACTCAATTATATCCTGGAATAATTTAAGCAATAGAACAGCATAAGGCATCAACATATAGGATATAAAACAGAAAACAGAAATGAGGCATTATAGAAAACCAGAGGAGCAACTGAAACATGATTGAAACTTCTTGAGTTGGTATTTGAATGAAACTGGAATGACAAGTAGTAGAATTCACTTGATTGCAGTTCAAAAGGCATTCTGGGAAATTAAGTGTACTTTTTTTGGACACTTCAAACATTTCCGACACTTTTGGACCCTTTATTTATTTACTTGTTATTATTATTTTTTTAAATTATTATAAATTCTATTAAATTATTTTTCATTTGTATAATTAGATCATGCGAAATCGGTTTTCCAACCTCATGTCTGCAAAGCAAGTGCAGAAAAGAAAATGAAGTGAATAACTCATAGGAGTATAATATATATATATATAGATATATATATGAATTATATATATATATATTATATTATATGATATAATAAAAACATTTAATTTAAAATAATATATATAGATAAGATATATTACTATAATTAAAGCACCACTCAAATGGTGGGAAAACTATGTAGACTTTAGCAGAAGCAATGCTGTTTTTAATGGTGTATAATTTTGCTACAGTTATAGTTACTTTATAATTTTAGCAAATAATTCAGCTGCACTGAAAAAAAAACAGAAATTGCCATTTAAATTCACAAATAATAAACAAAAGCAAATAACATTGAATTAAACATTGTTCACAAACAATTTTGAAGTATAATTTTTTTTCTTGTAAAACGTACTTGAATAATATTCGTTTTACTTACAAATTCTAAACATACATTTTACAGTGTATGTCATTACCTCTATTAATAATGTACATATGTTTTACTAGAATTATAGTAAAAGTGAATGCAATTCATAGTGCTGCTTGTCTATGCTAGTGAAGAAACCCCCTAAAGTAAGATGGATTGTATTTATTTATTGCATGCAAAGCCCACTTAATTAAATTGAATTCGGTTTTATTTGTATTTGCATAAGGACGCATGATTGTACATTAGTCATCGACTTTTTATAGTGAAGTCTTGCTGGTCCAAGTTAAGTTAGTCTTCCAGTCTGACCAGTTGACATTTGCCTAAAACCATTCAAATGGACCAACATAATTACAGTAGCTTGGGCATCTTAGGCTGGTTTAAGCGGTGTAAAGTCTACTGTAGTACAGCTCTGCATGACACTTTGTAAATCACATGGTCATCTCGGCTCCCAGAGACAATGGTCTCTTAATTTAGGAGGACTTGGCTGATAAGCTCTGGAAGCTAGAAATTACCCAGCATTTGAAAAGTGAACATGACAGAAGACGAGCGTCTGGGTATCTTCGGCTGGAGAAAATGTATGTTCAGCAGAAGTACTCCCTCCCATTGTAGAGACCGTCAAGTTCTAAATGTCTTCCTCTCCGTAACGACGTTATTCAGTAGCACGTCATTTGCTGCCAGTGACATTTTCTTTGAAGTCATAAAGGCTGGCACGGTCATAAAAGCGCTGAGAGTGACAATTTTCAGCATGCCCTGTGAATTATATCTTTTATTTAAGGTCTCGATTAACTGGTGTCACATTTTTTTCCCTGAACTAATCAATTTTCATGATATGAGCCACATATAATTCTGGAAAATGTTGGAGTCCCTCTTGCACACGGCTGCCAGTCAAGGGATAGAACCAAAGTGAGGTTATTTTCCACAGTGGCATGTTACTGTTCCACTATAAAATCACTAGTATGTTTAGTTCGGCTCTGTCCATAATGCAATACAAAAAGCTCTTATTGAGTTCATGGGCTTGTACCTAAATAAATGTGTTTTGTTTATTAGTTTGTTTATTTGCTTTTCACTTTTTTTGCCAGTAAGCAGTCATTTACTGGCAATTTATTAGGATATGGACTAGATTTTAAAAGCCAATTGGTCGGTTGAGGCAGAAAACATGCAGCTAGCAAATTTAAATTTTTTATAAAGAGTACGATAATAGATTATTCCATTGTTTTTTTTCCATTGACTCCACTTTATGCACGTTTTTAAGTCTTTGCATTGAGTCAAGAGGTGAATCTGTGATGATCAAGTCTTTTGTTGTACATTGTGAACTTTTCGTTTTTGTACCATTGTGTGTAAATGGAGAGACCAGAGTGCTTGTGTTTAACATTCATTATGTACAGCGTATCCAATTAAAGTTGCAAGAGATCCAGTCTTGAAAGTTTCATCTGGCAAACGTCTCAGAAAGATTTGCTAGTATGTTGTATGATTATGGACATGTAAGACATTGTCAAAGTAGTCTTTCCAAGACTGCTGATTTGACCAGCATAGAAAGAAAAATAATTCAGTTCCATTCAAACGTATCACGTTGTGCTTTACAGTATAATTGTTCCAAATGCAGTTTTAAAGAGATCAGAATGATAGAACAAAATTGGTGGGATAAAAAATATCTCTGTTTCTGATTCCAAATTCCAAAAATGATGTACTTGTAATTAGATTATAATACATTTTAAAATACCCATAATCGGACTACAGTTACTTTTTATTGATTACCTTTTACATTTGTAAGGCTTTTTTCTTTCAAACACATTAAACTGCACAAATTCATGTTATTTCTTATTGACATGTAATACAGAGATTCTCAAACTTTGTTTTGTCAGTTGAACCTCTTTCACCTAAGGCAGTCGTGGCCTAATGGGTAACCCCAGTTGGTAACTGGTAACTTACCTAACTGGTAACCCCAGTTTGTGGAAACTTTGATGTAATGTAATGTTTCATGCACACTACATGTTGTTAATGACAACAAATTGGATATATTTTCTTTATCTTTGTATTTTAATATCAGTATGGTAGAGGATTTTCCTATTTAAATCAATGTTATAGACACGTTAGGTAAAAAGTAATCAAAAAGTATTCTGATTGTGTTGGCTAAAATGTGTAATGTAATGGATTACGTTACTAACTACAATTTGTTGTCATGTAATTTGGGACCAGTAATGGACTACAATTTGTAAGTAATCTACCCAGCACTGCATACATGCTGTTTCAGATGCTCCATTACTGTGTGTGGAGAAAAATAATATTAATTTATGATAAATGATTCATGGTCCTTGTGGAACCAGTCTTGGGTCTGGATCCCGAAGGCGGTTTGCTAATTGGTGACATCTGGTTTAGCTGGTCAGCCTAACTCAGCTTTAAAAATGTCTCGCTGCACATAAATCTTTATGCATGATTCTTGTTCACAGCTGTAGCATATTCTAACATGAGATCCAATATGAAGATTTGATCATAAATGACAGTGTAAATGAGCTTCCAATGTTGACTACACATAGAAGAGGCCGTATTTCACGTGTTCGACTCCACAATGAAACCTTCTGACGTTTTTTACAATTTAAAAGCGGCAGAGAATCACTTCAAATAAAGTACAGAGACAGTAAGTACCTTTCATTAAATCAGGGACTTTAAGCTTGAAGAATCTCAGACTCTCTGAAATGCATTTCTGAGTTAATAAGTCCATCTTGGTAAAAGTTATGACGTCGTCTGATATGATCAACCATGAAGTACATTACAAAGGTAATGTGAGTGCAGGAAGAGGCTCTCTGAGCAGAGTGTATATTTTCATTATCAAAAACATTGAGCCATTTATCCCAAGAAGTCAGAATAATCATTAATAGGCCGGAATTTATGATGCCAGATCCTCAACTAATGTGAAAGACTCCAGGTGTTACTAATAGCTGTGTGGAAATGTGTGCCGGGTCTACGGCTAAAACAGAGGTAATAGAGGCGCTCTTAATCTCCGCAGATGAAGAGCCATTTCACTGACACGTTGATTGGATTTTGAGGACCTTAACCGAGGACTACAGGAAAGTGTGTTTAAATGGCGATGAATGGGGTGACTTTTAAAGTCGTGTGTTTTTTTGCACTTAGAAACGCATTGAACCTACTTTAAAATTATTTAGTGTTGTCGGAAACATGGCTAACAGCGGTGCTTTATTGAATGGTGTCTGGAGTTCAAATCCAACTTGGGTCATTTCCTGATCCCATGGTGTTTTTGTTCCCAAATGATCCCAACTTTTTCGTGTTTTGGGAACGATTCAGTTAGTTGCTCATAAAGACAGCCACTTGTTTCATTCCTAAATTAATCCTTGTTTTTGGAGAAATCAATTCGGTTCAATGTAATCTCATCATTAAACTTTTTTTTTTAATGGTTGTGAAGTTATTCACCAAATGTATGCGATTTCAGACACATTGACTCCATTTTACTCTTCCTAAATCAACTTTTTCGAACTAACCAATTAAGTTTCACAAAGGTAGTCACTCCTTTCGTTCCTAAATGCATATTTTTTAAGGAATCGTGAATGTTTAATTTCACTCATGAAGCGAACTCAGTCGCTTGTTTTGTTCCTGAATTAAACTATTTTGTTCAACGTATCAATTGAGTTTTGGGAATGATTCAGTGATTCGCTTGTTTCAGTTGATTCGTTTTTCATCTTTTGTTCGAAATTAAATCCATGTTTTTGAACAATCATTTCAGTTTCATGAAAGATTTAATCAGCTCACTCATAAAGGAAGTCACTTGTTTTGTTCCTGAATGAATCAATGTTTTTAAAGAAAGCGATGCCGTTAATGAATCAGTGACTCACTTACTAAGCCTTACTCATAATGAAAGTCACTTGTGGTCACCTACCAATATAACCATGCGATCAGAAAGAGTTACTGAAAATCTCCATTAATGATGGAGTCTTTGTCGGTAAAGAAAACCTATACGTAACCTAAGTAAAGAAAAAAAAAGTTCAAAATTAAACTGAATCCATTGGATGGCATTCATTCCTGTACAAAGGGTTCAACAAAGGCAGTTCAATAAATTCATTTTCAATAGAAATCATTTCTAAAGGAGTATTAAGTTAACAAAATGGCATGTTGCTGTAAAAATACATTTAACCAAGTGATTGTGTAAGTTTTATGTTATTTATATGGTATGAATGATAACCGTGAAACACACAGTCTCAACAATAAATGCATGAAAAATGTAATGATTGTGATCTAATCATGGGACCGTGAAATAAATGTGACCTCTTGTCAAGGTTTTAGAGAATATGTGCAACTAAGAGTTTGAAAAGGTGTGCATTAATCAATGTAGGTCACCAACATATGTTTGGTGTGAGATGAATGAAGTTTATTGAAAATAGCTGCTGTAGTCTGGTTTGATCATGACTTCAAAAGGGCAAGTTCACATGGTTGACTACCTCCGTACTTGACCGAGCTAATAATCAGTACTGGATATGTGACCTTTGGCCAATTTAAATAGTCAATAGTTTGAAGGACATCGTTTTTGCATGGTCGGGGAATTGTTTTCTAAGGGTTAACTAAAATAATTAGTTTAAAGGCAATATATCATGCATGCATGTATATAATATGCATGTTTTATACATTGAATTGCATTGCAATATTTATACAGCTACTTCACTCAAGCATGAACATTGAGCTGCTTTAAATTATTCTTTTATATTCCACAGAAAACAACAGCATTTGGATTTGAACTGACATGAAGGTGAGTAAATAATGAGAGTTTCTATTTCTATTTAAGCACCAACCATGACTCAAAACTAGTGAAACCTTTTGAGAGTACCACTGGCATACTTAATGGCTCAACAACAAAGACCTTGAATATTAGGATGAGGCAGATAGATCTCGTGCACCTGTGGCTGGAGAACCATCATGAGTCATAATCAGACCTTCTCTGTGAGGAAAGTCATGGGGACAGTTTTGGAAAACTTGAACTAGATGAAAGGGAACACAGCGGTTCCAGATCAAACGCTTGGGTCTCTGTCTGTGTTTGTACTAGGAATGCATATATACTGCATAGCATTTAGATCTGGAGCCTTTGTAGAGTTGGAGGCCACAGACACGACTCTTATTATGCACTAGTTCAGCAACAAACCTGCCCCTTCTTCCGTCCGCCTCTAATCCTCAAAGGCGAGGCTGAGACCAAAGGCAAATTCAAATAAAAATAGACACAGCACAGAGGCGTACAGCAGCATGCATTGTTTGTGATCATAATACATTAAGTGTCATGCCTGTATAGATGAAGGGGTTGTGGGTGATTGATCTGAATGAATTTCAGACATATAAATAAGTATGATTAATCACCTTAATATATGTGACAGTTGGACCATAAAACCAGTCTTAAGTGTCAATTTTTCAGATTAAATAAATAAGAAATAAGCTTTACATTGAGTATGGGTTTGTTATGATAAGACAATATTTGGCCAAGATACAACTAATTTGAAAATCTGGAATCTGAGGGTGCAAAAAAATCTAAATATTGGGAAAATCGCCTTTAAAGTTGTCCAAATGAAGTTCTTTGCAATGCATATTACTAATCAAAACTGAAGTTTTGATATATTTACGGTAGGGGAAACATTTGTACCAAATTCTTCAGGGTTCTTGAGTCTTAACTTAATATCCTAATGATTTTTGGCAGAAAAGAAAAATCTATAATTTTGACCCCATACAATGTATTTTTGGCTATTTGCTACAAATATACCCCAGCGACTTAAAAATGGTTTTGTGCTCCAGGGTCTCAGATACAGTGGGTACGGAAAGTATTAAGACCCCCTTAAATTTTTCACTCTTGGTTATATTGCAGCCATTTGCTAAAATCATTTCATTTATTTTTTTTTTTTTTTTCTCATTAACAGTACACACATGCACCCCATTGCCCATTAAAACACAGAATTGTTGACATTTTTGCAATTTATTAAAAAAGAAAAACTGAAATAACACATGGTCCTAAGTATTCAGACCCTTTGCTCATTATTTAGTAGAAGCACCCTTTTGATCTAATACAGCCATTATTCTTTTTGGGAAAGATGCAACAAGTTTTTCACATTTGGATTTGGGGATCCTCTGCCATTCCTTTTTGCAGATCCTCTCCAGTTCTGTCAGTTTGGATTGTAAACGTTGGTGGACAGCCATTTTTTTAGGTCTCTCCAGAGATGCTCAATTGGTTTTAAGTCAGGGCTCTGGCTGGGCCATTCAAGAAAAGTCACAGAGTTTTTGTGAAGCCACTCCTTCGTTATTTTAGTTATTTTTGTGTGCTTAGGGTCATTGTCTTGTTGTAAGGTAAACCTTCGGCCCAGTCTGAGCTCCTGAGCACTCTGGAGAAGGTTTTCGTCCAGGATATTCCTGTGCTTGGCCGCATTCATCTTTCCCACGATTGCAACCAGTCATCCTGTCCCTACAGCTGAAAAACACCCCACAGCATGATGCTGCCACCACCATGCTTCAATCACTGTTTGGGACGTGTATTATACATTTGATGATCATGAGCCTGGTTTTCCCCCCCCCCCCCCCCCTCCACCCAGAACCAGTATAATTAATGCCAAAAAGTTTCTAATCCTTGGTCTCATCAGACCAGAGAATCTTATTTCTCTCCATCTCACAACTCCATGCGGGCTTTTATGTGTCTTGCACTGAGGAGAGGTTTCCGTTGGGCCACTCTGCCATAAAGCCTTGACTGGTGGAGGGCTGCAGTGATGGGTGACTTTCTACAACTTTCTACTTTCTCCCATCTCCCGACTGCTTCTCTGGAGCTCAGCCACAGTGATCTTGGGTTCTTCTTTACCTCTCTCACCAAGGCTCTTCTTCCTTCCTGCCGCTCCCCCCCCGATAGCTCAGTTTTGGCCGGACGGCCAGCTCTAGGAAAAGTTCTAGTCATCCCAAACGTCTTCCATTTAAGAATTATGGAGGCCACTGTGCTCCTAGGAACCTTAAGTGCAACAGAATTTTTTTTGTAACCTTGGCCAAATCTGTTCCTTGCCACAATTCTGTCTCTGAGCTCCTCATGCAGTTCCTTTGACCTCATGATTATCACTTGCTCTGACATGCACTGTGAGCTGTAAGATCTTATATAGACAAGTGTGTGGCTTTCCTATCAAGTCCAATCAGTATAATCAAACACAGTTGGATTCAAATGAAGGTGTAGAACCATCTCATGGATGATCAGAAGAAATGGACAGCACGAGTTAAATATATGAGTGTCACAGCAAAAGGGTCTGAATACTTATGACCATGTGATATTTCAGTTTTTTTTCTTTTTTAATAAATTTGCAAAATGTCAACAATTCTGTGTTTTGTTCTGTCAATATGGGGTGCTTGTGTACATTAATGAGGAAAAAAATTAACTTAATGATTTTAGCAAATGGCTGCAATTAACAAAGAGTGAAAAATTTAATAGGGTGTCTGAATACTTTCCGTACCCACGGAGTGTACACATACTGCTAGTTGGTTTAGACGGTTCGCTTATGCTCCACCAATGCTGTATTTGTTTGATCACCACTACCGTACAAGGTAAACTGGTGAAATAGTAATTAACAGTTACAATGCCTGTTATGTGTCAACGTCTGAACATGGGATTTAGTATTATATGCGGGATTTATCATTTGGGAAATTATTTTTTTTTTTGGTGGGTATAGTTTGTAGTATCATGAAGATTTCACATCTTCCATTGAAGACGACAGTGCGGTTTTGTATTACGGTCAAATTATGCTGGAGAACATGATCATCAGATTTTGTCCAGTTCATAATTCAATTTAACGTTTTCAGTGGAGGGAAAAAATGCATTAAATAAGAAAAATGCAAAATATGTTTACTTGTTATCTCATTGTGCATTGTACATGTTTAACATATAATAAATTTAAATGTAATTAGTTAAAATATATTTAGCTGAACTTAGTAACTATTTACAATTTTATTTTACATTACCATTCAAAATTTTAGTTTTCATCTAATATATATAATATTTTTTTTTTTTTTTTTTTTTTTTGAAAGAATTTTCGCAGCTCACTAAAGCACATTTAACTGATCAAAAAATAGCATACAATAAAAATAATATTTTGAAATATTATTACAGTTTAAAATAGAGCTGTTTCCTTTTTGAATATATTTTAAAGTGTAATTTATTTCTGTGATGCAAAGCTGAATTTTCAGCATCATTGCTCCAGTCTTCAGTGTCACATGATCCTTCAGAAACCATTCTAATATGATGATTTGCTGCTCAAGACCGTGTAGTCTTAGATCCAATGTTAAAAACAGTTGTGCTGCATAATATTTTGTGGAACATTTCGTGTTTTAAATTTCCCCGTCCGTTTAACATTCAACTGCTTTCAAACTTCTTGTTAGAATGTTCCCATGCGCCGTTATGACCTAAAACCTTTTTTTGCCCACTCTGACCTTGCGCGCATTGCAATAATATTCCACCTACTGCGAACATTCCCTGTCCATTAAGTTCGGCTTGGTGGTTTAATCATGGTGGTATCATTCTGTTCATGCATGCCATGCAGAGTGTGTCTGACAGGGTGCATTAGGTACAGGTATCTTCTGAATAGACAGCAAATTCACACCTCGCTGGAGAGCAAATGAGGCCCACCTTCATCGAATCACCGCTAGCATAAGCACCTGACGTATCTTTTTTTCCCAATGCTCTGTCGTTCCAGATCGCAGTTTCCTGTCATCTTCGGGCGAGAGTGTCTGCGGAAGCAACAATGGAAGGTTTCTGTACTTCTGCAGTGTTAAAGATGCCCCATCGCCACATGAAGTCGAGCGTAGCTGGCGGCTGAAATAAATAATGCGGCGGCTTACCTGTCGGGAAGAGTGATTCGGCGCGTCGGACTGTTGCAGTCGGCGCGGTGACAGGCAGGCCCATCATGCTCTAGTAATGGGGTCAAACAGGAAGACGGGAGTTTGATGCCCGGTGAGGCCACAGGGCCGCGCCCTCGTTGAGCGGCGCGAGCGGCCCAATGGAGTCAGCCTGACCTGTTTATTACCGTGTTTTTCTGCTTCGCTGCAAACCAGTAATGATCGTCACACTGTTTGATTGACAGCGGCTCTCTCCCCTCGCTCGCTCGCCGGATCCAACTTGAAAGTGGTTGATGGTGGACGAATTGTGCCTGTTGACCCATCCCCATGCCCCGCCAAGGGTTCAATTTACCTCCCCTGACAGGCAAATGATAAGTTGCGGCCGCACACGTTCAGCACTCTACCTCACACTCAGGAAAACACACTGCCGTCGGAGACAGAACCGATTCCATGGCCTTTAATTAGCCTGGCAGTTTTACTTCACTGAACAAGTTCAAAAAGCTAATGATGTTTACATACATGATCTACAAGTCTAAACAACATGAAGTGCCTTGAACATCCATATTTACACCTTGTGAAAACCAAGCGGAAATCAAGAATATAAATATTGGACTCTTATTCTGGAGCAGTTCTCAGTTTAGTGCTGTTACGTATATTAGGGTCGAAATATCTGAGAACACACTGTAAATGTGGGATTTTATTCCATTTAAACATGCCAATTTTGAATGAATTTTGGCAAGGGGAAAAATTTTACATTTATTTAAACATATTTTTAAACATAATATGTGACCCTGGATCACAAAACCAAAAGTGTCAATTTTTGGAAATTGAGATTTATACATCATATGCTGAATAAATAAGCTTTCCATTGATGTATGGTTTGTTATGATAGGACAATATTTGGCCAAGATACAACTATTTGAAAATCTGAAAACTGAGGGTATAAAAAAATCAAAATACTGAGAAAATGGCATTTAAAGTTGTTCAAATAAAGTTCTTAGCAATGCATATTAATAATCAAAAATTAAGTTTTGATATATTTACGGTAGGAAATTTACTAAATATCTTCATGGGACATGATCTTTAATTAATTTCCTAATGATTTTTGGCATAAAAGAAAAATCGATAATTTTGACCATACAATGTTTTTTTGGCTATTGCTACAAATATACCCCAGTGACTTAAGACTGGTTTTGTGTCCAGGGTCACATTTATATAATTATATATATATATATATATATATATATATATCTATATATATATAGATTTAGTCCTTCCAGTGAGCAAAATAGGGTGCAAAATATAGTGTTAATGACATTTAAAAATATAAATTTTATTTTTAGTAATATATTAAGTATCTAACCCCCGGTTTCACAGACAAGGCTTAATCCTAGTCCCAGACTAAAATGTAAATCTGAGCCGTTTTAACTGAAAGAAACTTGCACTGACTAATCCTAAAATAATCAGTGGCCGTCGTATTTTTGGTCTCAAAAAATGCACGCCTAATGTTTTTTTTCTAAGAGCACGTTTAATGACACACTACTTAAAAGCGTCCTAATTAACTATTTGCCTAGTCCTGGCTTAGGCTAAGCCATGTCTGTGAAACCAGGCCTAAGTATATTTGTCACATTTTAAATTTTAAAGTTCATAATTTATTATGTCAAAAGCAAAAAAAAAAAAAATGTATGTGTGTGTTTATATGTGTTTATAAAATGCAAAATAATAATAATATGATTTGTGGTCTCAGATATTTGGACCCCATTCTTTAAAGACATGTCATTTTCTCATAATTATTATTATTATTTTTTATTTTTTTACGTGCGTCCAAATGCCTTGCTGAATAGATGTATTAATTTCTTTCCAAATACAAATGAAACTAATTGTATTAACCGCAGACTTTTAGTATGTATTCTAAGAAATAAGTATTTACATTTTTAACAAGGATTTTGCATTCTTGCTGCCATAAATAACAAAAGGGCTCTTTTATACCAGTAACAGTTTGCGTTTGACTTAACTTTTTATTTCGCAATACTACAGAATGGCTTCTGTTCTATCTTCTTCTATCTGTTCTATCTTCTACAAAATAAAGAATTTTGTTTCAAAGTGCTATAATATATCAGTTTAAAACGAACACAGCAGCAGTCTCGTATTTGGCAAGAATTATGGTTAACCATAATGGTTTAAGGGGTAAATCACCAAGAACTGCACAGAAGTCCAGCACATTACATTTCCAGAATGACGTCTAATAGTGTATTTAGGTTTTTTTTTTTTTCCTCTACCTTTCCTGGGGAAGTTGATGGGACCTCGGCTATAACTTAGACTGCATAGTCATTATGAAAGAAATTCAACAACCCTGTGAGTGTGTGCCAGCCGGCCTGAGAGTTTGGGTTCCAGGCTTCACATTGTTCTCAGCAAGTACTTTATTATTAAGGTTACCTTGTGCTTTCCTGCAAATGAGACTGACAAATATGGGTCAGGCAGCTTTATTCATTCAGGAAGAGTGAAAAGCTTTTGCGGAATGAAAGGTAATATGTTCCTAACCGTAATAGCCACAGATGCTCCTGAACAAAATCTCAATGAATCAAGCAGCTGGTCAAGAAGTTATTAAATTAAAGAGTCTGCTATGTAAACGTGACTTTAAAACCTTAATGATTTACATAAACCATGTCAAGTTATTTGCCATATGTAGAAATGAGGTGAAATTAAGTGCTCATTTTATAACTCCTGCAGATAGAGTCAGTTTAAAAAGAAAAGAAAAGAAAAGATCTAATTCAATGTGTTTTCTGACTTTTGGAGCTCACTTTATATCCATGCGAAACGTATAGAGTTATGGTTATAAATGGCTCTTTGGAAAACGACACGGCCGGGAAAAAAACACCAAATCCAAAGGAAGATCACAGCGTTCTCTCTTTCTTAGATCAAAAAAGATGTCCAACATGCTGAGTTACTTTTTCTTAAAAGAAACGCCTTGGGCAAGTTCTCCTTTACGGATCCAAAACAGACAGATTTCAAATAAAATTGCCGCAAGCAGGCAGCAGTTTTGCATCCTAAGAGTTAAGTTTCAGCTCAGGTTTCCTCCCCTGCCCAACTCCACTCGGAACACACGCAAAAAAACCACCTCTCAATCTTGCACTTACCACCACTCCATCTCAGTCAGTTATGAAAGTGGGTGATTAGCAGCTGCCTGACAGGAAGGACTCCACCAGATCTCTGTGGCTGCGAGGATGGTGGTGATAGCTGTGGCGCTGGATGTGTGCTGACTTGCAGAGGCACAGATGCTTGGGCCTTAAATAGCATTATATGCTAATTAATCTGTCCAGTGGCTCTCACTATCAGTCACACTACTGGCACAGCGAGCTTTCGTTAGCGGCGTGCCGAGATGATGTGGTGGTCTTTTGAGTTTTCAGTTTTCATTGTATTTAGGTCTCAGTGAGAACTACATTTTATTTTGTATTGTGAATTAAATTTAGTTCAACTGTTATGTGAAATAAAACAAACTGAGAATAAACCCAAAAGAAGGTAGTTTATAGAATTGGAAGAGGGAATCACCTTGAAGGGGTTTATTTTGCAATAATGACTAGCCGAGTGAACATAATTTTGCACATTGCTGCTATCTTGCTAACTACTTACCAAATAAATACATGGACATGAAATTTGATTTGATTTGGGTTTAATGTATTTTATTTTGTCTGGGGAAAAAAGAAACATTAAACATATTTTTTTTGTTTTGGGTGGTTGCCAGGGTGTTGCTATGCAGTTGCTAAAGTGTTCAAAGTAATTAGTATGTTGCGATGTGGTTGTTAGGGCGTTGCTAAGTGGGTATATGTCTGGTGTTCCAAGGTGTTGTCTATGTTGTTTTAAACAGTTTCTGAATATTTTGGACATTGCTGTGTGGTTGCTAGGGTGTTGCTAAGTGGGTTAGGGTTTTCTGGGTGGTTGCTAGGGAGTTGCTATGCAGTTGCTAAGGTGTTCTGAATGTTTAGGACTTCGCTGTGTGGTTACTTGGGTGTTGCTAAGTGGGTTAGGGTGTTCTGGGTGGTTGCCAAGGTGTTGCTATGTTGTTGTTAAAGTGTTCTGAATGTTTAGGACGTCGCTGTGTGGTTACTTGGGTGTTGCTAACTGGGTTAGGGTGTTCTGGGTGGTTGCCAAGGAGTTGCTATGTTTGGTTGTTTAAGTGGTTCTGATGTTTAGACGTCGCGTGGGGTTACTTGGATGTTGCTAAGGGGTTAGGTGTTCTGGGGTGGTTGCCAAGGTGTATCAGTTGTGGTAAAGTGTGCTGAATGTTTTAGGACGGATCGCTGTGTGGGTTACTTTGGTGTTGCTACCTGGTTAGGGTGTGTTGGGGGTTGCCAAGTGTTGCTATGTTGTGTTTAAGTGTTCTGAAATGTTTAGGACGTCTCTGTGGTGGTTACGTGGATGTTTGCTAAGGGGTTAGGGTGTTCTGGGTGTTCCAGGTGTTGCATGTTGTTTGTTAAAAAGTATTCTGTATGTTTAGGACGTTGCTGTGTGGTTACTAGGTAGGGTTGGTCATCATTTGATTTTTATTGATTCCTATTCCGATTCTGCTTATAGATTCCAATTCTTATAAATTCTTTGAAGGCAAAGATTTAGATGACAAACATATTTATTCTGTGTCTCTTTCTGCAAAACATTTGATTGCTGCTGAATACCATGAACAAAAAAAGCAGCAGCCTACAGACACATTTGGTCAAGGGCCTTCACATTTCCAACATTAAGAATTGTTAAAAAGTAAACAGTCAGTTAATACAATATAGAACAAACAATCATTTAGCAATGTCCTAACCCATACAAATTAACAAATTATCATTCAGTTATTGAAAACAAAGTTTAAAACACAATGCATATTTTATTTTCAATAAATAAAAATAACTATAGAAATGATCCTCTTACGTTACGGAAGATATTAACCACAAAATCGAGACAGGGAATTATATTTAGTTTTGTGATTTTATAACAATTGAGCAATTCAATTACCCCTTCTTATAAGGGGGGGGGATTAAACTGGTTGTAAATCACATTTAAATGAGAACAACAGAAAAATCATAAAATACGCGATCTAAAAGCATGTGTTTTTCGCTCACAAACACACCCGATTCTAACTTTGAGAAAAATCTATCGAACCCCGGATAATCCTAAAAGAGAACCGGATCTCGGATCCGCAAACCCTAGGAGTAGGTTGCTATGGTTTTGATAACTTGCTAACTGGTCTAAGAATGTATTAGGACATTGCTGTATGTTTTAACTACGGTGTTGCGAGTTGGTTATTGTGCTCTGTGGGTTGCTATGAGTGTGCTATTCCAGTTACTACAGTATCTGAGTATAGGATGTTGCTGTTGTTTTTTCCTATGGGTGGTGCCAAAGTGTGTTAGGTTGTTCTGGTGGTTGCTAGGATGCGCTATGTCAGTTCAAGATTGTTCTGAATATGTAGTACTTGCTATGTGAGTTGCTTGGGTGTGCTAAGTGTTAGTAGTTCTGGTTGGTTCCTACTTGCTAAAAGTCAAAGAATCCAATGTAATACGTTAAATGAACGATGAATAAATTAAAAATAAATAATTGATTGTTTTTGTTTTGTTTGTTGTTTAATTTACTATGTTTAAAATACTAATACAAATGTCTTTAATGTTAGGATGATATCGAAAGCACTGTTCACCCTGGTGCCCTCAAGCGCCGCAGAGCTGCCAAGAGAATTTCGCTCCTCTGGTCAAAGGTATTAGAAAGGAAGTCAGCACAAATCCTGCTCGCTGTGTTTGACTGTTCCTTAATAACCTACACAATACCCCGTGGGGTATACTCGGGCACAAGTTGTTGCTTTGAAAAGCAAGCAGTCCCCGAGGGCTTCCTCATCACAAAAACCCTGTCTGCCGCCCTCCGTGGAACAACTCCCAACACAGGGGTCTCAAACCATGACAGCCAATCAACGGCACCTTATTTTACAACTGTCCGCCTCTTGTATTTCATACTGTGTGGGGTCAAGATAGAACAGCTGACGGGATCTTTTTGAGGGTTTGTTTTGTGGGTCTGTCCCTAACTGATCCTGTTACATCAGGTTTTAGTAATACTATGAAAAATAACTCATATGATGCAATGGTGCAAAAAACAGCCGTTTGTATTAACATATTGTATGGCTCCAAGCTGGACTTTCATAGCTTATGTTGGTCTTAGATGTTTTCTCTGCTAAAAGTTTTTTCTATGAGAAAAGTCTAAGAGGATCAGAGCTTAAAATAGAATGTAGTAAACTCAGATACAGCATCGCAAATAAATATTGGTTCATGGTTCCCCCCCCCGCTCAAAAAATTCTTTGTGTGCTGTTCCTATATGTTCAATATTTTTAGTTGTTTTAGTTACAACAGCTTTGAACATCATATTTTAACAGTGCACTTTTATATTATAACAATTAATTTTGGTCTTAGTTGTTTCAGTTAAAAATTTGTTCTGAATGTTTTTAGGACATTGACTGTTAATGTTCCTAAGGGTTTGCTAAGTAGATGGGTGTTCTGGGTGGTTGCCAGGGTTTGCTATGCGAGTTGCTAAATTGTTTCTGATTTTTAGGGATGTGGTAGTGTGTTACTCTGGGTGTTCTAAAGTGGGTTATGTTGTTCCTGGGTGGTTGTTCTTGAAATGTTTAGGACATTGCTGTATATTGTTACCCAGGGTGTTGCTAATAGGAGTTAGGGTTTCCTGGTTGGTTTGCCAGGTGTTGCTATGCGTTTTCTAAAGTGTTCTCCTGAATATTTAGACGTGCTGTGTGGTTACTAGGGATGTATCTAAGTGGTTATGTGTATTGGTTGGTTGTAGGGTGGTTGCTATGCAGGTTGTTAAGTGTTCCTAAGGGCCAGTTGCACTACACTGTCACTATGTTAAGACTGTTCCTTATCCTTAAGAACTAGTTTGACCCGATTTGGCCAAGGGGTCGACCATGTTATTACTTTTTTCAATTCAATTAGAGCAGTAAACCCCTTTTATTGTAACTGATTTTAAAAAAGAGTAATGCCATCAAAAAAAAAAAAAAAAAAAAAAATAACATGCCGAAACATTTAAGGACGAATCTAAGCCAGTTTATATGCACCGGTCCCCTGATTTGTTAGCACATTGCTATGTGGTTGCAAGGGTTTTGCTAAGTAGAAGAAACTATTGAGATATTCAAAGAAAAAAAAATCCAAGATTTTTATATTCTGTTGGAAAACCCTTTAAAGTGTCTGTCATTAGCATTACATTTAGTACATTCTCATGAAATTGCACCATAAAATGAACTACTATAATAGAGAGTGTGACCATAAACCTCCCACAATGTTGACACCAAGTCAAAGAACTTTGCTATGTATCTGTCTTCTCTTAGCTATAGCACTAAATATCTATCTTCATTTCCTCTTTTTCTCTTTCTCCTTTCTCCTTTTTTGCCCTTCCCCTCTTTCCCTTGTCTCATGTTTTAGTTATCTGCTGGACTATACCAACCCGGCCACTTTCATATTACCTTTTTTGGCAATGCGAATGCAGATTATTTATAATTGTGTCTGGGCTACAGATGTCCCCAATGCACATGGCTGTCTGTTTGAGTCCATGACACCGGGCTGGGGGGGCCTCGGTGTCTGAGCGCAGACCCAGTCTGTCTCCCATCCCCATCCCCTCATAGCGTTGTCTCAACCCCTCTGAGAATGACTGAAACAGAAGAGCGAGGTAGGACAAGAAACCAGAAACGCCCCACTCCTAACCCCTCCTGAATTTGAGAAAGAGATGATTTGGATGAGGGCAGATAGTTTGTGGGTACCACATCCTTCCTCTCTTCATTCTGTTTTCAAAAACTTCCTAAATTCATTCTTAAATATTCTGTGATCTTGAATTTGCTTTATGCCCTTGGCCTACACTTTTATCCAAAACGATTGGATGTATTTGAGGTAAAATTTTTGGCATTCTATGCATTGCCTGGGAAACTAACCCATAACTTTGGTTGACATTGCTTGCATTATGCTATTATTTAAAAATAAAAATATATATAAGAGTTGAGGATTTTAATAAATATAAATTTCCTCTGAAAGGCACTAATGGTGTTTGCAAAATTATAGTGGGTAAACCACTGCTTATAAAATAAATAAAGGAATAAATCCAAGTTTCCATGGGAACTTTAATCCTCCATTTTTTGAAAAATAGATATATAATAACAGTTATATTTAAAAAATGACTAATAACTAACTACAAATTTAAATAAAGTTTATGGACCCAAACAAGGTACAAAAAAATAGTGGTTAAAAGATTTTGTTAAAAAAAAACTTGTAATCAAGGGGATTAGGCTTTATCGCAATTTTGTTGAAGTGAAATTAAAACTAGATTTTTTTTCATCTAGATAATGTTATGTTTAAAAATTTTATATCTTAAAAATAAACAATATTAATAAATATTTAATATATAATATTGTAAACTTGTTGGTTAATAGTCCATGGGGAACTTTACCATTTAATCTGAATTTTCAGTAAGTGAAATAATCTGAAAGTTTCAGCATATCTTAAATCAAATATATAATCTTAAATTATTATGTATGGTATTACTGGTATGTGTGTGTATGTATACTTACAAAACTATTTTAGTTTGAAATATATTTCATTATAGTGGAAATTATATTTAAACAGGAACTTGTAAACTGTTGTATTTGTCACACTCTTGAATAATAAATGAATAAAACATGTATCCCTGAAAGGGCATGGTGAAAGGCGAGAAGGATGGAGAAACAGAGAGACGGAGAGAAAGTGCTAACTAGTCAGAGTAAGAAAAGCATTGAAAGACATAAAATATGACTTTTCCATGAGGGGTATTGTGTATGTGTGGGAATTCGGGCCCAGCTGTGGCACACATGACTGAAGAGACTCTTATCCCAGGCCTCATGTTTCACAATGACCTCCACTTCCGTTCTGCCCCTCGCTGCCCCGCTCAGTCCTGCACCAAGCTGTAGCCGCTGTAAAAAAAGGCCTTTCTGAGAGCAGCAGACCCATGAAGAGGTGCTGGTGTGTCAAACATCTGTTTTATCCATTACTGTGAGACTGCAGCCCTGCAGAGTACAGAAGACACAGAGAAGCATCCATAAATCTTTGGCCTCTGGTGGAAACATATTTTCCACACACTCCTCCTCCCTCGTTCTCTCGCTAACACTCTGCCTTCATCCCACATCCCTCCATACTTGAGTCTAAAGGGCCGTTCACACATGCAGGGATCTGCAGTAGCAGCAAAACCATCACAGCCACTTTTTTGCAGTGATACTTTGCGACATTACGATAGTGATGTTTATGATATGCATATGCATTCAGAAATGCAACAAAGTTGAGAAACTTTATGCAAATAAGCAACATTGTATACATATTTTTATATCATCGTGAAGTGTTTAATGTTTATTTAAATCTTAAAATACATCCAATATATTAGATTGAAAATATAGAATAGATATATAATATATATTATATATTATTAAAAATGATGATAGATAGATATATAGATAGATAATAGATAGTAGATAGATAGAGAGATGAATAATAATAATAGATAGATCGAATATTTTGAAAGCTTACTGGAGATTAATTGGATTATCTGATGCTTTTTTTTGTTTCCATGTTTTTAACGTAACATCTATAATTGTAAATATATACACAAACACAAACACACACCCACACCCACATACATATATATGATATATATATATATATATATATATATAAATATATATTAAATATATAGATAAGATATTATGAAGCTTAGATTCCAATAACAAATTGGAGAGGTGAAATTTATTTTTGCTTGTGGAATTATCTCTGTAAATTTTGTAATCCGTAAGTCTTTCAGCAAGTACTCCTTGCTGTATTACCATTTTTTGAAAGAAATTTATATTTTTATCAATCAATATGCCTTAAATTGATCAAACGGGACAGTAAAACATTTGACACTGAAGAATGGCTGATGAAAATTCAGCTTTGCAACACAGGAATAAATCACATTTTAAAACATACTCAAATAGAAAACAGTTGTTTTGAATTGTAATAATATTTCAAAATATTAATGTTTTTACTGTATTTTGGATCAAATAATTGCAGGCTTGGTGAGTATAAGAGACTTCCTTCAAAAACATTTTTAAAAATATTACCAAAATGTAACTAATGGAACACAGTTTGTATCATGATTCCGTATTTATAAATTGAGCTAAATAAAACCAGATAAAAGTTTTTAAAAAGTAAACAGTTTTGATTTCAAATTGTTAAGGACAGGTGTTTAGAAGTTCAGTGAGGTGAAATGTTATCTTATATGTGGGTAATTTCTTTTATTTTATCATCTCTATTTCCTCAGACTGTCTCCTGGGTCGTATTTAATAGAATAAATCATGCATTTTTATGGATGGTCTGTCTCTTTCCAATTTGATGTTATTGTACGATGGTTGAAGACATCAGGCTGAAATCCATGTTTTCATTGATATAAAACTCCTAATTGTTTCTAGAGCATCAAATGATTTTCTGGCATTCTCTTTTATCTGCCAGTGTAGACAGTAATATATTGAAGGCATAGGGATGTGGAAGACAGGCCAAATAAAGGACACTACGTCCAAGGTTTGTTAAATATTTCAATATAACTTGATAATTCATTAACAAAAAGACAGTCATTTTCCTCTTCTATAATGGTGTGCTCATTTAAAATGGAGAGTGTAAGCTCCAACTTTTGAAAAATTCAAATATTTGCATCAATTTTTAAAAGGGGTTTATATCTAATGAATTTAGATTTAATTTGGCATGGCATAAAATCCATTTGTACCGCTTTTAATTAAGAATGCAGTCCATGCAATTAGAATTATGGGTAGAGCCTTCATCAGCGGGTCCTGGGAGAACCGCAGTCGAAAAAATTATGGTAATGCTTTACACTGAAAACACTTCGAATGGAGGGCAGCTTTTTTCTCATCTCTTGCAGACAATGAGGTGTTGCCGAAAGCTTCCGTCTAAGCCTCTTTCCGAACGCCACATTTCAAGCATGTGTATTCTTTTGTTTACAACAACCCAGCATGTGGAACATATGTCTGATGTGTGTATGGATCTGGGTATTCGTGTGACGTTAATGTGTGTTTAAGTGTTGTTTTACTAAATGCAGTGACACTGAGGCTGAGTGCTGTGTTATTTATAAAGAGCTGAGCAGCTCTTCAAGGCCTTGGCTCTCTTCATCTTGGAGGAGGAATAAAGAATATTTAAGCCAAGAAAGAGAGAAAATACTGCAGTTTGGACCATGCTGTGAGAGTCATTATTACACATAATTCTAAACAGTGCAGCCCATTTTAACCATAATGAAGTTTCAGAGCAAACTTCAGTCAAGGTACGTTCCTTAACCTATCACATGACATAATTTAAAATCTTCATGTGTTTTGTGGTTGTGTCCTTGACAGCAATTAAAATATTTAAATTTGTGCAAATGTTTTTTTTTTTTTTCCATCTCATTTTTATGCGCTTCAGTGGGTACATAATAAATCAAACCCAGCTGAACAATGCTGCCATTTTTTCCCCAGTAATTATATATACGATACAGCACCTGAACAAATTTTAATATCAAAAAAGTTTATTTTTTATTATTATTTATATTGTATGGTCAAATTGGTTGACTTACATAAATTAAGTGGAGACAAAATGGGGATCTATTTGTTTCAATAAACACTGTTGATTATTTGTACAAACAAAAAGTTATATATGATGGCATGGCATAAGGTCAATTAATTATTTTAGTTACAATACATAAAAAAATACTATATATACACACAGAGAGAGTCTACTGCAAAGAGAACAAACTCAGCGACTATTTCTGCATGTTTCTACATGTTTCATCGATGCCTCACTAGGTGGCAAGAAGTTACCGTGTTTATGAGTGAGTTAGTGAACCATTCATTCAACCGATTCGTTCAAACACTGTCTATCCAGGAACGAAACGAGTTGAGTGATCCTAGGAGTTTGATTCTGTAACTATTTTCGTTTGTGGAGCAAAAACAGAAGAAGTAACTGTCAATATCGCGTCAGAAATGTAAGTTACTCAACATTAACTTCTGGATTATTAAAGTGTTGTATAATCAATATCACACAATTTCGCTGTTGTTTTGAATATATGATATGCGAAACAACAGCGCTTATGTGATATTGCTTTATTATTCGGTAAAAGTGACCACATTTTACCTCTCAGCCTTGCCTTCTTTCACAGTGTTTGATGCTAATTAATTTTAAAAAGACTTTGCATAAACCTTCAGCGTAACTGACTGACTTTGAGTCTTTCATCTGTTGTAACGAAACGCTATTTATGAATGCACATGAAACGACGGTGGACTTCAGACCTCCACACAAACTTTGACATCAAGCACAAGTTCAGTTTGCCTTCATGCATGTTGATACAAGCTGCGAATGAATTGATTTTAATGCTTTCAGCACATCCACAGTACTTCAAAGCAAGCCAAGAGAGGAAATAATGCAATTAGTGACTGGATTATGAAAACATTAATCTTGTAGCCTATATAAAATATGAAACTGTGCACTTGAGGAGTTCTTTATATCTGATCTGATATTTAATATTACTTTTGATGTCATAATCTAATCAGGTACGATGCCTTCTTAGGGTTCAAGTAACATCTATTTTTATAACTTGACTTGAATAGCTCTATGACTTTATGAATTGTTTGAGGCTGAGCAAATATTAGCTATATGTATGGATCATAATATGCATAAAGACTTTGGATGTTGGATATTCCTACTTATTTTCTCCTCCTTTAACTTCTGGTGGATAATGTTATAGGCTAATCATACTATTCCATTTCCCGTGTTGCTGTAGATCTTCTCTGAACAGGCTTTAATTTCATGTAATGAATTTTGACTCATCGATGTAGATTTTAAGCTTAAAGTTCATGTTTATCATTGACTTTGTAGATCGTCCTGTGCCACCATGTCCGTGTGACTTCATCCTAGTTTCCAAGTTAGAAGTCGTTTTATTGCACTTCCAAGTAGGACGTTGGAAATGCCGTCCTTCCAAGCCCAAATCTTGCATTATGGCTCAGAAAATGTGACTCTTTTGATTGAAACCGAACTACACCTGGATGAAGTTCCTTTTCCGTCATGTGAAAGTCATCTCTACAGTAGAGTGGCTTAATCCTCCCAGCATGACAGCAGCCCATTTTCCCTTCATTTCTCTGCTGCGCTGTAGGTGGCTTCCAACTTCTGAGTCATGGCTTTAATGGGAATGGCATCTGGCTGGATCTCCTCTCCCTCCCGAGCGCCCACGCTGAACCGATGTGCAGGAACACTCTTCCTATTTCCATTAAAGTTCATTTAACCTCTACACATGCATACGGTGAGTTTAAAAACCACAGTATTCACTCCCTTAAACACACACTGATGTAGGCCTGATGTTTCTCAGAAGTGGAGAGCTGTGTTTGGGGCCTTGAGCGAATATACAGGTTTACTCTGGGAAACATGGTTTTCATTGGCAGCACTTGAGAAATAAATAAGCGGAAACCCAAAAGAGTCCAGTGAATATGCATTAAAAAGTAATGTGAGTGCCCTCTTGTGCATTCTGTGGGGAAATTAGCTCCAGGGTTTAATATGAAGTCAGAGTACTAGAGTATTACTAGACCATTATCAAGACATTCTCAACACTCACTCTGTCATTTCCTATTAGATTAATTTGTCTCTTTAAAATGGGTCTCATAAAAATGTACATTGTGCAGGTTGGATTATTAAATGGATGCAGAGAGAATGAATTGTCTGATTGTTAGATTTTCTTATAAAGGACTTTGCAGTAATATACCACGGTGTTACGTCAACTTAAACAACACGTCTGGAAAAATTATACTGCGATCACACAGGAAATATTACTCCGCTATTAAACTTTAAAGGTGATGTGTAATATTTTCAATGTTAAAATATGTTCTCTTATAATTTACAGAGACAACTACAAACTATATGTAGCCATTTCCCTTAAAAAGTATAAAAACAGTGGCGAGTTCAATATCATTGCTTGTTTGGATGCCCCTGCATATCAACAGTAGTTATGTTTTATTGAATATTCATGCACCAAAATAATGTTTATTATTTGGGATTGATGGCTCAATCAGACTGATAAGCTTTTGTATAAACACCTCAATCGATTCGACTGAGCTTGATCAGAATTAAATTTTGATTGGATTAAAAGGAGTAGACCTGAAATAATACAATTAAGCATGTAAACACTTGAATTCGAGTATTTTTCAATCAGGTTCAAAAATACCTCACTTTACATCTTATGAATGCTTCATGTATCATTGTGAAATCAGAGTTCCTAGTTTCCAAGTTGGAAGTCTCACTGGCATTTTATTGCTTTTATTTGCATTTTACTGGCAAGTAGAACTGTATGCAGAACTTTCAGAATTTTAATCGGAATCGGATTTATGCAGATTTATGTAAATCAGTGGATGTAAACATACTTGTGACTCAACCAATGACGTGAGTTTGAAGCATTGCAGTCTATTTTAGGGTTGCCACTAACGATTATTTTGTAAATCGAGTAATCGGTCGATTAATCTGATGATTAATCGAGTAATCGGATAATTTTTTTGTGGTAATAAAACTAGACCTAGGCGAACAATAGACTTTAAAGTGACTTAAAATACTATATTATTTCTAAATGGTTTTACTATTTCGTGCAGTCTTATAAAACGGTCTAATTATGCTTTTCATGGAATCTCATCCGTGGAATGCGCAACTTCCGGTATTTTGCCGGTTAATTGACATGGGCAAAATGCAGTAGAGATTTTTTTTTTTTACAATCTAGTACTCAAATTTAATCGAGGAATCGTGACCGCCCTAATCTGTTTGTTTGACCAATGTCTGATAGGGGAGAAAGAAAACAATTCTGCTAAACAACAGTATTCAGTATTCAAATAAAAAAACATTCAAATTTAAAAAAAACATATGCAGCATATATCAGACAAATTACTTGAAAAGACTCTTACCTGATTTGGCAACTATGGATAGAAGTTAGCAGTTGTTTTTGTAGCATTCCTAACTGGATTGATAGCCAAAGTGCATAATTGTGATCTTTAAATCCGTCTCTCTGGTTCTATATGATAAATGTCAACGAAGGATTACAGATTCAAAGCCTGTCTGGGTGAAAGAGACTTTAGAAGCGACGCTTTTCCCAGGAGAGTGCTAATACTCCACAGACAAATGTAAAAGATTTACTGTGCATGAGCATCTAACACAAATTCTCCGCTTTTCTCATTTTGATCCAATTGACACATTTCGAATTCCTTTTACACTAATAAATGCTTTCAATTTCTCTTACTGTATGAAGAAAAGATTTAATTCGTTTGAGTAACAGAGTATTTGGATGTGGAATAATGGTTGTGACATTGCACTGTGGGAGAAGGGCCACATATTGATTGTGGATTGTACAAATAGTTCATTTTATCAGGCCTGACTGTCCCCATTCTTCTACATGCTAAATAATGAATAAGCCCATCCGTCAATGTTTCAAGGTATTTATTGCAGTTTCGCTTTAGCTTATATAAACCAGCGGAGGCTTTAGTTTAAAACCGCTGGGAAAATTGCTGCGAGTATCCCATGAAGCTCTGGCAGGGTGGCCAATGAATAGCCCTGTTCATCATTTTTGTCTGCATTCTTTGATTTAATTCACTTAGTATTTATATTCGTATGTAAGCCAGCAGAGGCCTGCAAAATAGATTTAGTCTTGGGTAACAGTTAAAAGTATTTCCAGGTGAAATTGAAATTGAGGTCCAGCATTGTAGAGAGCATGTAAAATATGAATATATTAAAGTGCTTATATTATTTTTACAATAAATTATTAATACATTAATATGTTGCACATTATTTTTCACTTTTTAAAAATTATTTATGCACCAGGTTCTTATATTTCCTGGCATCTATAGTTCCATTGAACTGTATTACTTGGCGGAATAATTATTTATTCTGATGATTCATTTTTATAAAAGTAGTATATTATTGAACATCATTTGGTTCTTACACTTGTTTTTATAACAATAATAATCTATGATAGGCTGTAACTTGCAGTGATTTGAACACTCCTTATGTATGGTAAAATCATTGTATGATGCGGACTTGAATGGCTTATTACTTTATTGTAATATATTGTATGTTGTATTGCGTATTTCATATTATATTACAATTATATAGTACAATTCCCCCAGCCCAGTCACACTGCAATACATTTTCCTATTTAATTCTATTAAAGTGTTTTTATCAGGTGAGATAATGTCAAGTTTGGTCAGTTTTTGGTTAAGTTTTGGTCAGTCAACTCATTTATCTGAATTCGGCATTAGTGAAGTTGTCGCAGAACAATCTGTTCCCATTGTAAACTACCAATGCACTACAGTCCATCAAGAGATTCATTATTTATTCGAAGTTCTCCAATGCTTAATGTACCTGAAAAACATAGTCTTGGATCACTGTTTGAGCACTAAATAATTTCGCTGATCAATATTACTGGTAATATGACATCGAACAACGTGGGGTCAAGGGCTTGAATATTTCATCAGATATGGTTGGAGAAAATTTTCAATACATGTTTTAAAAGCAATCTCCATGCACTTATGAGTAAAAATGCTTTTACTCCACATAGCCCATTAACGTGAGTGAATTATGGATTTATTTTTTTTCCTGGATTCTGAACATCGGGCTGTGAGTGTAACCAAGTAGAAATATTACATATATTATACAGGGCTACACAGATAATTAATGGATGTGTGTCTCACCATCACTACAGGATGAGATGGCCAAAGCTTTCCCAAGGGATCCTGATCATACTGAGGGTTTTCTCTATTCATTTTAACTTGGGTTAGAATTTAAAGGAAGAGTTCATCAAAAAATGAAAATTATGTCATTATTCCTCACCCTCAAAAAAAAATAGGGGTTTTGAATGACATGAGGCTATGAGAATAAATAATCCCAACATTTTCTTTTTGGGATGAACTGTTCCTTTATGGAAAGCTTATGCAGTTCTTCTAAAATATGCCGATGTAGAACAACCCTAAACACACCTGATCATTGTGGGGACTGGATTATTAACCCCTCTGAGTTTCAGAATGCCAGAATTATTTCTTCTTCGTTGGAAGTCCAGTGGGCTGAGATCTAGACAGGTTTACACTCTTATAAATTCTGTCTTGATCTCATGACACTGGTTAGGCGTTTTAAATTTTGCATATGGAAAAGATTTAGGCTTTGCTTTTAGTCGGTCCCTTGTGGCTATGTTCAAATAACTTCCAAATCTTGACTCATCAGATTTTTAACCAGCACCTTAAACTCTTCAGCAGGCAGGACTTTGTTTGTGGCATTCGTTACATGACAAATTCTGAATTATTACTCTGCACTTTTTAGTAGAACAGCAAAACCTTGACAGGAAATGACAAATAACTTGAAACCAACAGAATAGTCAATTTTGTAATGTTTAAATTTGATATGCAGATGTTTCGATGCAATTTCACATTAAATGGCTCGGAGGGAGAACAGTATTGCTTGTAAAATAGCCCAATGCCCTATAAAACAAACACAATTACTTCCAGGCCTGAACACACAAATCTCAGGAATCTCAAAGCAATGCTTTCCCCTGTAATGTTTTTTGTTAGAGATATATGAACTTCAGTTAGTTTTTACCTGACTTTCATCAATTTCTTAAAGGGGACAAGTTGGTATGATTCTTTAGAGTCTTCACGGAATGTCTGCATCATACTTTGGTTAAAATTCCTCAATGATCGTGCAAAACCACAACCCTTTTTCCTTGTCAAAAACAGCTCTGTTCACAGCGATCCATTTTGGTGCATGTCTCTTTAAATGATAATGAGCTACTGGTCACCCCGCACCTCTCTTTCGTGGGGTGTGTCGACACAAGAAGCATGAATTGCTGCCTTGGACTCTATATGGCTCGGAGCTGGTCTTATTTAAATAGCTAGCTATTTACGTAGAAACTGGTTACAAACTGAAACAGCTCATTGGATTGCACAGTCAGTTACTATATATTCGCAAAAAACAATGGTATCAGTTATGTCTAACATGGCACAACGCATCAGTGCACCATGAAGGAATGTGAAAGCAAATGATATTTCAGAGTTTTTCAGTAAAATTTAGGTCTGTTCCTCATACAAAGCTATCATATGTCAGATTCTAAATTTATCACACAAGTCATAAAGACCAAAAAAATATCCTGCCAATTCCTAGCTATTTTATGCTTTGGTGAATAGGTGGCTAATTTAAATGAATTTGTATGTTTTCATTTTTCACTAATCCCAGCAGTAGATGGATATTGGTGTTGGACCGTTGTGTTTTTTAAAGGGGTCATATGATGTTTTTTTAAAGATCATTATTTTGTGTATTTGTAACAGAATATGTTGACATGCTTAATGTTCAAAAAACACATTATTTCAAATACTGTACATTATTGTAGTATGCCCCGCTTCTCTCAAACGCTTCATTTTCTACAAAGTCCCTCCTTCCGATAAGCGCAGTCTGCTCTGATTGGCCAGCTGGCCCAGGCCATTGTGATTGGACGAACACCGCAAGCACTCGTCGGAAATGTAATGCCCCGTACCATAATCGCGAGCTTCATCTTTCAAAATAAATGTAAAGACAGAGCCTGAAAGGGGAACAGAGTCGCGTGACAGACAGTGATGAAGCTGGTATGTGTTTGCAGTACACAAGCCACGGTTAAGACAGCTGACTCCACTGTGTCTCTCTCTCTCTCTCTCTCTTCTCTCTCTCTCTCGCTCTACGCTCTCTTGCGCGCGCTCTCCTCTCTCTATCTCTCTCACTCTCTCCACTCTCTCTCTATCTCTCCTCGCTTCTCGCGCCTCTCTCTCTCTTTCTCGCGCTCTCTCTCTCTCTCTCTCTCTCCCTTTCTCTCTGGCTCTCTCTCTCTCGATCTCTCTCTCTCTCTCTCTCTCACACACACACACATGATGCGCAAACCTCCGCATTTGAACAGTCAATAGCAAATACTTAAACTAATAACAAAACAGTAGCTGATCCAGAAGTGCCAGATTGTCATAGCAAAATCAGAATTACCTCCTATCCTAGGTTCACGAAACGGTCATCCAAAAAATGCATTGCTGTTCTGTTGTAAGAAAATCTTAAAGATTCCTAAATGCATCTAATTCCAGAAGGCCAAATAAAGTGCTTTAGCTTTCACCTAGAAACACACAGCGTCTCCCTGACAAGCTGCTTCAACACTAACTGCGGTTACTGAAGCCACGCATTCTTTCTTTGCATGCACATTTGGGCGGCATTATGCAAATATTTCCCACATAGTGAGGTAGATATGTGGAGGCGTGTTAGAACAAAGCCGTTTTAGGGGGCGTGGCAGAGACTTAACTTTGATAAAGAATATCTCTTTGGTTTTGAGACTTTTAGTCTTTGCAACTTCAGGGATCTTAACTATGCACAATCAGCTTGTAACACTTCAAAGAGAAAGGAAAAATAGAAATAGCATTATATGACCCCTTTAATATTGACACATTGATTGCACAAATTCATATGCAATCACCACCTCGTAAAGCAGCGGGCCTTGTTTTTGACTGATGTGGTGACTATGGACTAGTGATCGCGAAGTGAAGCTTTCTGAACCAGCGATGTTGAAAGCATTTGTATCGGAAAAAATTTTTCAAGAAGATTTTCAAATCAGAACTTGACGAGGACCTCTGTTGGTGAAAGTGAGGGAAGGCACTGTGTCGCAAAATGTTTCACAACCGACCGACACATTAATCTTAGAAGCAAAAATTAATGAATGAATGGATAGGTGAATCAATATATTAAATACTTGACAACAATCTGTTCCATTGCGTGCTCTTGTTAGCTCAAAACAATAAAGATAACATTTCGTATTGTGGATGCGGACATTGTTTCCTGTTTGTAAACAAATAAAACTCATGAATAGAGAAATAGAGGTTCAATGCAACGCAATACACCTTAACAAGGGCATGCCCTGTGCCACGTATTTTTAAACCTTTGAATCAGAGTATGAAGCAGTCACGTGGGTATGTGTGAAACGAAGCTTCGAATGTCATTGGTCACGTGATTTTGATAGAACGAATCAAGCATCGATACAAAGATTCTCTGAAAATTGTTTTTGACATGCCTCGGAGCTTTGGTGTCATGGCTAACATCACTACTATGAACACTCTTTGTACTGAAAAGTGCTTGATTCTTGATGAAAGATTCTTGAGAAGCAAAAGTTGAGGGCAATGTCATGAAATGCTCTCTCTTTTTCTTTGTGCCACCCAACGAGTAACGGCAGAGACTGAAGACTTGTTATTGCCGTCAGTCGTTCCGAAGGAGGCCCCAATCATCAAACTGACAGCGCTGCAAGAGGTGTGATCCCGAGAAAGAGCTAAATAGAGAGAGGAAGTGTGTTTGGCCTGGAAATACACACATTGAAGTCCCTGTCCTCCCTGGAGAGTCTTCTCACATAATCTTAGAATTAATTCTATTTGGAATACTTAAAATAAGTAAGGTGAGTGTGTGTGGTGGAGACACCCGCTTCTTTCCTAATGAACCCATACCTTGCTTTTCTCAGCGTGTCCTTGGACTGTCATCTCCAACCTTTTGAGTCTGTATCTGATTATCCAGGCAGCAATTAATCATAATTAAGCAAGTCGGAGTCTTGGAGCAGTGGAGGCGAGGTGGCAGAGGATCTGGCATACCTCCTGATCAGCTTCCCATTTTGGCAAGCCAGTACTTCGCTTGGTTCCATGATAAAGCTGGTGGTGGGGGGCAGAAAGGGACATATGTGTGTGCGTGCGGGGGGGATTTGGACAGGCCCGTGGCTAACTCTCGTCCTCCTCACCTCCCTTTCGGTCCCTCTGGACCGCTCTGAAGCGTTGGCTATGTTGAGTTCCTGAGCGCTCGAATTCTCTTTGTCTTCCAAGAGGAAGCGCCATAACAAATGACTCTTAGACCTGCAGGGGTGTATGGATTTGGACAGAATGTACAATCCTTTCCCCCATTTTTTCCCCCAAGTATGTCTATGAACAGATTTTTGGGACAAAGTCATACATAGAATCACCAAGCAATCCTCTAGAAATCACAATTACAGAGTAGAAGTTAATTACTAATGTTCATAATTGGGGTTAGGGATTTGAACAATAAGGATCAAACTTTTACATGCATGAGTGATATGGACATAAATTATATCCAAAATTGGCTGGTTTATTGAGGAGAGGTGTGCCATTACTTTTCTGTGTGTTTATGTAATTTTGTTCGTAAAATGTGCCAAAAACATATCTTCGACTTGCATTGAAGGAGGGCTCCAAGCCATATCTAGCAACCAGAATATCATAGACATTTGAGAGGGACTCGTTTGAGTAAGAAACCACATAGCAACATGCTAAAATCATTCAGAATACCTTAACAGCTGCTTAAAAATGCCCTGGCAAGCAGAATGTTGGCAGCAAGCTGTGCATACTGACCCTGAACATTTTGTACAGCAAATGTGAAATTAATATTTATTTTGAGATTACATTTGCCATATGATGTATGAATTTGTAAAGTGGTGTTATTGTTAACTAAAACTATTAAAAAAATGTTTTTGGTTATTAAAATAAAGCTGAAAATAAAAATATAAATATCACATGAAAAAAAATTCCAAAACTAAAAATAATAAATAAATGCATGCTTTATATCCACTTTAATAAAGAATTATAAAATGACAAAAGCACATAACAAAATAACTAAAACTTAAAATGAAAACTGAAAAAAAATGATTATTTAAATATTATACATCCTATAATATTATATAAATAATACTAAAATAACAATTGTATTGTAATGCAAATGACTGTGAATTATCTGACTGAAACTAAATTCCCAAAATGCAAAATTAAATATTATCCTCAATCTGTAGAACGAACATGGTAACAAATCATTTCCCTGCGTATGTCATCACTCATCCACTGTCTTGTGACTTTGTTGTGATTTCCAGATGGTTTATATTTTGCTGGTCAAAAGGTTTGGTATTGGAGGCCTGAACTCATGGCCCTCCAATGTATTTTTCTTTTTTCTTTTTGCAAGCAGTTTATTATTAGAAAGTGCTTTCATTGCATCAGTAGGATGTTTGTTCTGTGCGTGTGATGGAAGCAGAACAGAGATTAATTCAGGGGTCAGCCGTATCTGAAGCCCTGCCGGGTAGAGGCTGAAGTCTTGCCAGGCCCTGACAAAGGTCAGTTTTGGTCAGTTCTCACTCTCTTTTTTGCCCCTGCCTTCAGCAATGAATTTCGTCACGCCTTTGCAATTGCAATGTTTTCACAAAATCCCCATCCATTCTCTTGACCAGGGTGTGAATTATTGGGGGGGGTTAGGGGGTCTGACCTCCCTAATTAAAGCTTGAACCTTCCCAAAGCAGACAAAACAAAAGATTTGTGGCATTTTAAAAGTACATATCTTTTTAAAAATAATTCAGTAATATATATATTTTTCCTTTCAAGAGCTTGACAAACCCTGGTTACTGTCATTGTATGGTAAGAGCTGCTTATAAGATAATTATTGCCTTTTGGAACAACATGAGGGTGAGTAAATATTATATATAGCTTCCAAATATTTCTTTAAGAACAAATGATAGATTCAAGGTTAGGTTAGTCAGTGTGTGTATTTTCAAATAATAATAAAAAGGCAGGAAAGTCACATTTTATTTATGTTAACAATAACAACAGTATAGTCAGCTTGAGCACCTTTCCATGGAACATTTTTGGATGGAATTATTTTATTAATTTATAAATTTGCATAGCACAAATGTATGATGAAAAACTTTTGAAAGGTGGCTGTGCATTTTGTTCACAGCCTAAGTAGGCAAGGGTGTTCTGGGAGGTTGCCAGGGTGTTGCTTTGCAGTTACCAAATGATTCTGAAAGTGAGACGTGCTCTGTGGTTACTAGGGTGTTGTTAAGTGGATTAGGTTGTTCTGGAGGTTGTCAGGGTATGTTGCTTGTGGTTTGCTAAAAGTGCTCTGAAAGGTTTAGCACGTTGCTATGGGGTTGATAGGGTGTTGCTAAGTGGTTTAGGAGTTTGGGAGGTACCAGGGTGTTGCTTTGTGGTTGTCAAAGTGTACTGAATGTTTAGCACATTGCTCTGTGGTTGCAGGGGTGTTGCTAAATGTATTTGGGTGTCCTGGGTGGTTGCCAGGGTGTTGCTTTGCATTTGCGAACGTGATCTGAATATTGAGTAACCTGCTAAGCCTAAGTGGGTTAGGGTGTTCTGGAAGGTTGTCAGGGAGTTGCTATGTAGTCGCTAAGGTGCTTTTTAGCGTTTAGCTATGCTATTGCTAGGGTATTATGTGTGGTTGCTAGGGCTTTGTAGTTGCTTAGTTGCTTACTGGCAAAAGAGTCTATCCTCTCCTCTATGATATTCTGGTCTCCTCCTGGTTTGGGTTCCTCTAATGTAAATGCAGTGCTTGCCTTTGCAAACAACACAGATTAATCATTCAAAATAATAATAATAGGACAAAAAAATCAGTCCATTATCATCAGAAGGTTTTACAATTTTACAGCAATTAGTTTCACTATCTGGAACTGGATCAGTTCATCCATCAGAATGTAATCTTACATAAAATGCATTGCATAACCGCCACCGTTTCTCTGTCATTACTAATTGTGTTGCAGCGTCTGCCATGACTTTGTTGGTTGTAAAGACATGAGTGATTCTGTTGTGTTATCTCTCTGACGGATCGCTGGGCACTTCTCTTGATTTTCACGGCCGTTTTCATTCGATGTACTCCTGATGGTGTCTGCCTACAGGGATGGTTTCACCACATCATCGCCCAGGTTTGATTGTCCTCTGACTAACCTGACCGCAGGACGACTTTGTTCTTACAAAGAGGACACCAAATTAACACCGAGCTGTTTCACAGCTCGTGCCTCTGATCTTAATGAGGGATGACCTGGAGAAATATAACATAATTATCCTGATTATTACAATCTTTTTAGCCAGAGAATATAAAAGGCTCATTATTGTTCTTTTTGAATTGTTCATTACGATTATTTTCGAGCCTGCAGCCTTTTCAGGCCAAAAGTGGTAAGGAGAGACAGAAAAGGAAGAGAAAAAAACGATATTTGATTGGTTAATACCCAGCAGTAGAGTGAGCTTAGAGAACTTGAGCCCAGAACTGCAGCTTTCTGTGCTTCCCTCGACCCCGATTCTGTCTGTCTGAATATCCCCCGGCTTTCTTGAATAATTTTTCTTATATATTTTGTCTTGAGTAGGGACACTGATCTTTCGGAGGTTCCTGTTGGGGACCTTTTTAACATATTTAAATATATCTTATTTGTTAAAAGGGCAAAGCTGAATGTGGCTTTACAGGAGGTCGGGGCACACTTATCCTACAGTAAATATTTCTCCAAAAATAAAATGTAAATGTATTAATAATAGAAAAAAAAACATGCTCTAGAAAGCTGCATTTATTTATTCAAAATGAAGTAAAACAGTGATATTGTGAAATATTATTAAAGTAAATGTTTTATATTTGAATATATTTTCAAATGTAATTTATTCCTGTGATGCAAAGCCTTTAGCATCATTACACCAGTCGTCTGTGTCACATGATCCTTCAGAAAAGCTGATTTGATGCTCAAGAAACCATAATACATTTTATTTTACATTATTTGATGAATAAATAAAAAAAATTAAATAAATGTATTTACTTTTGCTCAATTTAATGCATTCTGCTGAATAAGAGAATCACTTTATTAAAAAAAAATCTTAAACATTTTGTATTATTACAAGAAAAAAAGAAAGAGTAGCACAAATAAAATTTTTTGTCATTTATGATGTTTTATTGTTCCTTTAAAGCCGTTGTGAATGTTTGATAATTGTTAGTGTTGCATTAAATAAAAAAATTTCCTCTTTGGTTAAAACTGCCACAGCAGCGAAATTATGTTAGAACAGGATTGGGTTTAGCTTGCCCATTACTGAGTGTCGGCTTAATTTCAGGTGTTGTGGTTTGAGTGATATGTGTAATTATAGCTGTCAATCCATCCTGACGCGCTGTAACCTGTGTGACAATCCATATAAGCAGCTCGCTGCAGCATAATGAATTTACACATGACTACAAAATACAGACATGTGTGATCAAGTATCTAAAAAAATATTAAAGGACTTGTTCACCCCAAAATGAAAATGTGCTGCAAATATACCCTCTCTCAGGCCATTTAAGATGTAGATGAGTTTGTTTCTTCATCTGAGTACATTTTCAAATAATGCAAAATTTGCAATGCAATAATTGCATACAAAATATGCAATATATGAATAATTTTAATATGTTAGCAATGAGCAGAACAAACTTCTGTGTACACTAAATATTTAGTAAAAGCATTCTAATCAGTGTTAATTTTGACAGCACATTTTGATTTAGTTTTAGTCGTAGTCTTTTGACTAAAATGCCATTTAGTTTTAGCCATATTTTAGTCATCTGAATTGTTTTTAGTTTTATTCTAGTTTTAGTCGACTAAATATCATACGATTTTAGTCGACTAAATCTACAGTAAATTTAGTCGGCTAAAATCTAATGGCTTTAGTTACAGTGCATTTATTAAGCATTTCTCTAAAATTTCCAAACTCATTATATAGGTTTGATATTAAGGTTTTATTATTCAATATAGACACAGATTTTACTGCTGTGACACACAACATGCCTTTATGTTAAAATTAAATCAAACCACTTCTCATAAGGAACAAGAACATGGTCTTCTTTTTTATGAAATACCAATGGTTATATAGGCTAATTATGCATTATTTATAGCAACTTGTTTACCATATTCTTCATTTTTTGAAGCAGACATATTAATTTCTATAAATACATTTATGTTAATCTTTAGGGCTACTAAGGGTTCAGTCAAGCGTGTGTGGTGATTTCTGTTTCTGTTCCGTTGTTGCTGATTAAAGACAGGACTCGGGACAATAGCAACTAAAGTGGAATGCTATCCCTGTAAAACGAAGGCACAGATGCAATGGATGCAATGTCCTGATTACACTTCCTCCCTGCTGGTTACGTCACCTTAAGATATAATCCAAACTGTGTTTACGTGAATACTCGTCAAAACTGACAATCGAATCATTTTTGCATGTAATTATCCGTTCATGTGACACGAAAGTGTTACTCGCGCACTGTGAGATGCGCTTTTTGTGTGTGTATGCTTCAGTGTCTGTGCTCAGAAAACCGGACCGAATTGAGTTCTCTCTTGCGGCGTCAGATTTATCCATATGTCTGCTCTGCATTTTTTTAACGTTTTATGCGACGTGCAGCAAGTGTAGCTTATGTCCCACGCAGCAGATTCGTTCTGAATTAATCTCTTCCCAAATCGTCCCTCCCTAACATTTTCGTCATGTTTTTATTCGTTGACGAAAATGTCAATAGATTTACGTCATAGTTTTTGTCATTCAAAAAGACTTTTAGTTTGTTATCGTCTCATTGTCGTCGGCGAAAATAAAAATAAAAAAATTAACACTGATTCTAATGTAAAAAAATACATTATGCTTTCATTTTCATTCTTAGAGAATTCCCTTTTAGCATCTTTATTCTGATGCCATCAGAAGCTCATTAAATAAAATACAAAGACAAATAAATCTGAAACACTAATAAGTAAAAATAAACCCTGCACTTAACAGTGTCTGCTTGATGGGGCTTTGAGCTCTGCGGGACGTCTGCTCATATTGTGCTGAGAGGGAGTCTGTTTGGATTACGGTACAATTGTCCTGAAAAACAAATGGGGTTTCCAGCAGATACGCTGCATGCTACGCCACACTGCTATTGAAATCCGCACTAGCTGTTTTGCCCTGGTGCCAAAAGAAATCAAGTTTTGCCCACATGGCAGGCTATGAAAGACTATGAACTATGGGAGAAACCTACTGTGACATGTGTCGTCTGCATACGAGATCAAATGAACGTGCATTCAAAAGAATTTCTCCAGGTAGATTTATCGACAGGGGGAAAAAATGCCGCAATGAGACTGACTCAATCATGATCACTTTGATGTTGGAGGGGGACGAGCCATAACAGCCTGAATAGAAGTAGAATTCTTCTTCTCTGCCCCTCTCTCTCTCTCTCTCTCTCTTCTCTCTCTCTCTAAGGGTTTAGCATTCATGCTTTATGATGGCTTAAACAGTTCGAATAGCGTAAAGGCATGTTGTTTATTCACTATTTTTACTCAAACACACACACTACACCTCTTCATCATGATTTGTTTTTGTAGTTTCTTTTCCCTTGAACTTGTACAGTGAAGGATTTTACTTTCTAGACATCTAAGAACCTGATACTTTTTACACATACACCTTTTATTTATTGTCATTTGTTATTATTTGTTCATTGTTTTAGCGAAAATACCACATAATTTTGTTGAAACTCAAATCGGGGGTAATTTGTGAGTAATTTTCATTTTGGGTGAACTAACCTTTATAGATCTCCGCTGTCTTTATTAATATATAATAATTACAAAGTTTAAAAAATAATTACAACAGTTATATGTTAAGACTTTTAAACTAATACAACTTCAAAACATACAAGCAAGTAGCAAACAATAAAGAGGAGCATAGAAACATATTACAAACAAAGAGTGCTTCCAGTATTTAAGATTATCTGAGCGTTTACATTCAAAAACTGTGAATGATTTTTCTTCATCTTTACTGTTGTTTTTTACTATGACATCATAGACAGCGGAGATCTATAAGAGGGTTAGTTCACCCACAAAAATGAAAATTAGCCCCCACAAATTACTCACCCTAAGTCATTCCTAGGGCAGACTTTCTTCTTTCAGCCGAATCCAGTCAGAGTTATATAAAAAAAATTGTCTTTGATCTTTCAAGCTGTTTAATGGCACTCAGTGGGTGTTGCATGCATCAGTACAAAAGAAGTCAAATAAAAAGCGCCCATCCATAAAAAAAATATCTCACACGGCTCCGGGGGGTGAACAAATGCCTTCTGTAGCGAATCAATGCGTTTTTGTAAGGAAAATATCCATATTCAAAACTTAATAACTTTAATGTAGCTTGCGCCAACAGTAACACACGGAAGCAGCTCCAGGCGGATGAAATATGAGGTCGGCTTTGCGCATGCGCCAAAGTGAGTTCATGAAAACAAATGTTTGTTTACAGGAAGCAAGGGAAGGAAAAAAAGTTTCCTTACTTTAGCAAAGGAAAACCAGTCTACTCTTGGCTTATATCGAAATCCTTACGAAATTTTTCTTTACAAATCCTCGTTTTGTACTTCTAATAAGTGACCGGTGTTTTGTTTTGATCTCTCCCCTGCGTTTCCACGTGAGTCACTTCTGAGCGGCGCATGCGCAAAAGTTGTTTTGTTTATAAGGGTTTTACTGGTTTTGTCTCGTAACAAAACAGCATCACAGGATGGTAAGGGGCATAACATTTCTGTCACAAGCTTGAGGTATTCGGACTATCACAACGGCACTGGATAGCTGGGCAATCAGAGCACACCTCGCTTTTTCAGAACAATGAGCTTTGTAAAAATTGACGCGTTCCAAAGAAGGGCGGGGCATAGAGGAGAAACAATAAATGTACATTATGTGGACAATAATGTGTTTTTTGAACCTTAAAACCGCTAAATAAACACATTGAATACACAAATACACAAAATAATGTTATTTTTAACAACATCGAACCCCTTGAAGTGCTACCATTAGCTATTGGGTATTTTATTCTTATACAGCTAGTATGACATTTTTGTGTGTGCTCATCTTAAAAACATGATCATTCAGCATAAACGTAATGATAAGTGAAAATATATAAATTAGCCAGGCTTTCATTTTGTTCGTTTTGCACTTGAACATGAGGTTTAGTCCTGAAAGCATTATCTTACTTTGAGAGGAAGAGGTCATTTGGAAAGCGAGAAATGTGAGTTTTCGCACATTTCTTGTGTGGCTTCTCCAAGCTGCTTCAGATCAATAGCATGTACTTGCTAGAGGTTAACGTCAGGTCTGCTCTGTTTAAAAGCCATAAAACTGAAACTAAACAAGCCTCGGAAAGCTCTAACCGCTGTTTCGCCCTCCTTCAACCCGACGCTTCCAGGTGTTCTCGGATTCAAGCAGTAATTGCGATCACATCAGTCCAGCCATAAAAAGCAGGCCTATGTAATGAAGCTGGTCTTAATAAGGTGCTTATGTTTTATTCTGGCCTATTAGAGGCACTGAGACCGTCTCTGAGAGCAGAATGACTTTTACAGTTCTCTCCTCTACCTGCTGTTTGGCAGAGGTTGGAGAGACGGCATGCAGGCCAACACTTTCTGACAAGGTTAACACCCACAGACGTTTCCTGTAGGTCTGGGGAGAGCAGCTGCTTTTTACCTGACGCCCACTTATGCTCCAACTTTCATGATCCTCGCTGGACAATGAATTTGGCTAACCAGAACCAGACGTCCCGTCGCTGCTCGCCACAGCTCTAGATGCCTTATTGAAACACTGGCCATTAATGAGGGGACAACGGCATGGTCAAAACAGCTGTAAAACTTCAACTGTTTCAGTTAAACTCTTTTGGGAATCTTGTAATAGTTCATTACTTGGATTTTAATTGGTGTTATTACATTAACCATCCTGTGATCAGGAGCATCCAGTGTTGGTGGTAACATTGTAAAATAAATAATTTGTAAATTAAAAGTAATAATGACTAGCAACATAATATTTTTGCCAAAAAGTCTAGTAGTGTAAATCCACGGTCACACTACATTTTGAGCATGTGAAATTTCTTCGTACACTGCAATGTGCACACTCAGTAACGTCTTTTTAAAAACTTGAATTCAACACATAACAAATAAAAATGCATCTAAAATGTAAAAATATACAAGTTATTTCACTTTTCTCATATTACTTTACTATTCTTTATAAAGGGCCTTGGAGATCCTGAAAGTGTATATAATACAAATATAATTATGTCATAATTTAAAATACAATTTTTATAATGATTTTATTTATTTTATACATTTTGACAAATTAGATGATACATTGTATGAGTAGTAGTAGCATTAATATCCATTAAATGATTTCTTGAAATATATTAATTTATAACACTATATATGCTATATTGCATTAAAAACAAGAAAACAACACTGAAATCTATCTATCTATCTATTATCTATTATTATATATATTATATATTAATATAAAACTAATTAAATCGAACGGTTCGTAAAATAGCATAATAGTCGTGTTTTAATGTACAAATGTGCATTTTTGTATGTGTATGTGTGCACTTTGAATGTGAAGAAAACTATTTGGTTGTACAGCGGTACAATGAAAATAAAAAAGCTATTATATTTATTCTGTTCATTCTATTCTTATCTAAGTATTTTCTATTCTATTCTATTCTATGTTTTAAAATATATTCATAACACATTGTTTGCATTGTCAAATATCAATAATGTAACATCACATTTTAAAATGAACTTCCCAGATATCGATCAATGTTACACAATAATATGAAAGCATTATATAGAAATGAGCCGCATATGTAATATTTCAGACATATAGTCAATTCTAAGGTCATCATTTACATAGGAGGAAAGTTGAAATCTTGTATTCAACACCTCAAGAATGATATTCTGAAGATTTAGAAGTATGCTAACACCACTTTCCTCCAGAGGTGTGTGGGTGTGTGTGTGTGTGTGTGTGTGTGTGTGTAAGGCTGAGGCGGGGGGGGGTTGTCATGACAACTCGGGGTCCAGACCCCAAACTATGGTTCATGTCTTAACAGCAGGCAGAGCAGCAGGTCAGGCCACCGATGGGAAGCAGTCCTGGGCCACACCTCCACGGACCAGAAGCCCGTACAAATCTCTAAACGTACGTCAAATGTCAGTTCTGTGGCCTTGGACTTACACGGCCGCTCTGACATACAAATTTACCCAGAGCTGCTTACACTGGCCTGACCCAGACCTACTGAGAGCCCAAAACCAAATCAAAATATGGATTAATGCTGTATTTTTTGAAGGCCGTATCTGCACTAATGCTTGCACGTCATACTGAAAGATGAATCCGGTGACAGTCCTAAACATTAATAATGGTGTCTTTGCCTTGGATCATTGTGTCTAGATGGTTTTAAAAGATTCATGTTTGCTTCTGCAGACTATTACAGGAGCATCTCAAAGACATTGTCAGTAAATCCACAAAAGCGTGTTTGTGGTTTCCTCATGTCAAATTCAAAATACTCCAGTTCATCTTCTCTCCTTAAGATATTCGCTATCGTTTCATATGCCACATCAGTCTTGCCTTTCCTTGTTCCTTTTTTAAAATATATATTTTAAACATTTGAAGCCCATTCCCTCAGGTTATACTGTTGCATTATAAGAGCAGAAGGCATATCTTCATGATGTAAAAAATACAAAGCATATGTTTTTATACACTCACACACATGTGTGTGTGTGTGTGTAATAAATAAAATAAGATCGTGTTTTTTTGGAAGGAATTTAATTGATCAAAAGAGACAGTAAAGACCAAAGAAAATAAAATGTATATTTATTTCTATTTATAAATAAATGCCTTTTTTTTTACTTTCAATACATGAAAAAAATCCTAAAAAGTAATAAATAAAATAAGCAAAAATATTAGGCAGCACTACTGATCTCAACATTGATAATAATAGCATATTATTTCTGAAGGATCATGTGACACTGGAATTAATGATGCTGAAAATTCAGCTTTGTCTTCACAGGAATAAATGACATTTTAACGTATATTAAATAGAAAACTGTTATTTTAAATATAATAATATTTCACAACATTATTGTTTTACTGTATTTTTATTCTCCATACATGTGACGTTGGTGAGCAGAAGAGCTGTTTTTATCAACACACACCATTTTCTTTTTTTATAATATATCATATAACACTTAGGAACCAATGACTCTTCAACACATCCTCGAGCATCGTTCCAGTATAGAATTCTAAATCACTGCATGCCATAAATGGCAATGCATGATGACGTATGGAGTCCCAGCACTATGGCTCTCGCCCCCCCCTGAGCTTGGTGCCGGCTGGTCGCGGTTGTGTGTGCGCCGAGCTCCTACGGTCCGGTCCACCTGGTAATAGGACTCGACACCCAGAACTGTGTTGTTTTTGCGGCTGCCACCTGCGTGTGATCACTTTTCTCCTTCCGAAGGCCAAAGACGCTTTTGCAGTCGGTTTGCGCAGTTGATGTTCAGAGGGCTTGAAATCCCCGCCTCGCCACCAGTGGAGGTTGGGATTCCCCGCATGGAACAGCACAGGAAACACGGACCACTTGCCCAGCGGCCGCCGTACAATGCCCACAGGGGTCCCAGAGGTTGAGCAGACTGGTGACATCCAGTGCACTGTTCCTTGGTGTGATGTTGTCACCCGCTGGACGATAATATTTTAACTTTCCTATAGCTAACCCAAATAGCAACACTTGCCATTCGACGTCCAAGAAGACTTGTTGATGACGCAGGGGACAGCGGCGGGTAGTTTGTGCTGGTTGCGGGAGATATGCCGTGAGAGAATAACGGGCTGGGTGGAAACCACATTCAGAAGTACTGAAGCATTCGTCACATGAACGCCCAACCACCGCCCGCCGCGGTCAGAGAATCTCATTGGGAAGGTGTTCGTGGACAAAAGGGACAGAGTTTGGCTGACTTTGTATTTGAGGCCGGATGGATACCTCACCTCTGCTAGTGCACAGTCCCCCCCGCAAGCAAAGCAGTGTGTCTTTTATCTTGAAGCTGGCGCGACATAGATATGTGGCACATGAATGACCCCACAAACCTTCCCTTTCTGTCTAGGCATGGGCTAACACGAGAGAGCCCGAGGAAAGGCCAGTGCTTTGTCTTGGAGACTACCGTAGTTACCTACCCACATGTTATCCCGGTAGTATGTCGACCGTTCTTGGGATCCACGATTCCCTGCTGTGACCTGGTGTAGCATGTAATTGTGTAGACGGTTCGTTAAACCCTACGGAGCACTTCCTAGCAACGAGTCAGGACCTTTGTATGGGAACCATGAAAAAAATTGGTAGATGTAAATTTCACATAAAGGAAGTAAAAACTGGATATACACATTGGAGTATTAAATGGAGACGTTTGATGTAGAAAACAACACTAGCAAGCATTAATTGGCTTATTAATATAATAAAGCAAATATGAATAGTTGCGAAATATAGATATAAGTTTAAGTGTAATTTTATATATGAATGTAATAAAAGAAAAAGCTTTAGAATAAAGACAATAATAAAATACTTAATAAATACTATACATTGTATTATTTATTTTTATGTTTTACAATGCACTGTAGTCAGGTTGATTCGGTCACATTAATAATTTTGACTTGGATCAGGGTAACTAAAACTGAAACTAAAAAAATGAAAGATATTGAAAATTAAATAGAACATTTAACATTTCTCGTAATTGAAATAAAAATAAGATAATTGAAATATGAAAATAATAAAAGCATTTTATATTCCAGAAAGCAACAACAGTTCCCATGTGAATTTGGTTTACGTAGTATCTAGACCCATAAAACAACTACAAAAACACAACAAAATTGCTAACTATAATAAACAGCAACGACACTTTAAAGCAAAATAAAAAGAAAACCGAAAATACAAAAAAACTGATTCAAAATATGAATTGATAGTATCTCAATGATAAAATAACACTGAACTGAATACAAACAGTTAGTTCATATCTTGTCCATGCAGTACATTTGGCACTTTTTGTAAATGTAAATGTCGTTGTCCATTCATTTAGAAATATTTCTAGGCTTTTCAAACATGTTTTCTTTGAAATATTGTTGTAATTGGTGATCATTTAAAAATTGTTTTTCATGTTTCATCAATATCACATTTGTTAAATTTTTGGGTCGTTGTACATTACAAAGCCACTTAGTGGTGACGATCATCTCTGGTCATCATCATCTAGGAAGTGACATCGCTTTTGTTTGTATTTATTTACGTAAAAAAAATCGGTTTGTTATTATTTATTATTATTATATATATTTTTTAAATTGTATTATTATTTTTTTTTGTATCTATAATAGTTGAATAATTCATAGCTGAACCGTGTAGGTGTCACACTCCAGATCAGTAGGTGGTGGACATGCACCTTTAAGGTTGGTTTGCCAATCCGCCAAAAAACTCGAGAGAAGAAGACAACATTGCTTTTGGAGAGAAGACAGCAGCACAGACATTAGTGAGTAGTAGCAGTGGATGTTCTGTGATGTTAGTTGGTTTGTATCTGAAGCATTTCATCCTGTTTGCTAAAATGGCAGAAATCAGTATGATTTGTCACAGTAGGTTTTTTCCTCAGTAAGTGGCTGTGAATCCCTCACTGGCCATGGCCACATTCTTGGTATGTGGTAAATTGTAATGACATATTTAATAAAGAAAATGTTTCAGTTTGATAAGGATATATCGTACCAGGACAAGTCTGATTACTTTTATAAAAATACTTTATAAATGTTTTTTTCTTATAAAAATGCTTCCTTAAATTACAACACAGCAATTGCTGCAAGTACTTTGCATTTACCCAATGTTACATTGCGTTGCAGGTATGCATTGTATGATTTACTTAAAGTGATCTAAATCAAAATGATTCTTGAACATTTTGTCAACTTTTTATGATGTTCAATCCACTTTAATTTATAAAGTGGAAGTGCATCATTTTCTCTGACTATTAGAATTGGACAGTGGTTTATAGTTTCCATCTATTTCCTCAATAAAGGGAACAACTTTTTAATGTTTTAATATTTAATATTTAGCTATGTTGGAGATTTGTTCGATTTTCTGTTATGTTGGAGTAATGTGGTTACTATTGTACATATGTACAGATGGCTACATTGTGATTGTGATGAATTAAGATATTTCTGACACAATGAACAATATCTGTGCTAACAGCAGTGCAGTGATGCATTGTTTTACTTGCTCGTCCAATACATTATATTTAATAACAAAAATAATAAAATAAAACGTGTAATTGTTACCCACATAGTTAGCTGAAAGAGTTTAATTTGATTTACTTTGGTATGTTTAATTTTATGCAAATTAATTAAATTGGAAGATTATTTGCGCCGAGGAATAAAAAATAAATTAATTAAAAAGATACTTGTGATTAATTTTATCTCACAATACTGACACGTTTTCCTCACAATTCTGAGTTTAACAAGACACAAATTCAGAATTGCAAGAAATAAACTCAGAACTGTGAGATAAACTATATTTTTATTTATTTTTTCATTCCATGGTGGGGGAAAAAAAACAGAATCTAAAGATCTAAACTCGCAATTTTTAAGATTTGTATTGATTTATTTATTTTATTTATTGTTTATTATTATTTATTCCATGGTGGAAATATGTTTTGCTTGAATGGACTTGCACGAGGGTTCTAGTCTTGTTGTACGAAGTGTATCGAACAAGTAATTTTTTGAGTGCATTCAATTTCAAAAGTTACAAAGACAGTTTACAAGGTTCCTCAGCACCGGAACATGTTTTGAAAATCAAGTAAAAAATCCAATAACATTTTTCAGTATTTGAAAGCTGTTTTTTTAATAATGTATCAAAAAGGAATGTGCAGTATGATGAAAATCTTACATCATAATTTTATATCACAGTCACAATATCATAATTGCATATCATGGTAACAGTGACTATCTCAACATATAGTCATAGCGCTCACCAAACTTCAAACTACAGATGACGCATGAAGCTAACTGAGGGTGGCAATGGCATGTCACCCACGTCGGCTGCTAAAGATTTGTTCCTGGCTGTATTTCATCAAGAGCTCCTCATTACTGCTTCTTTTGCCTGTTTTAGTGTGTGTGAGGTGTGTGTCCCTTTAAACCTGTCAGTTAATGAGCGCTTCTCTCTCACACACTCCTGTGTTTAATCACAAAGATGAGAGACCATCTGAACATCGGCATTATTTATTACAAGACTTCTTTTCATCCAGACCGTCCACTGATACTCGCTAGCAAGTCAAGGAGGTAAAAACCTGCCAATTACATTTCTCCTCCTCCAAATTCTCACAATTTCCCTGCTAATTCTCTCTGTAGCTACAGGCCCCTGTCTTCGTGCTTTTGAAGTCCTAACTTTTTAAACTCGGTGTGCAATGGTAATTAGACAAACACTTCTGAGTGTGTGAATAGAGACAGGCAGCGGAAGGAAAGTTTTATATCTCAGACGAATAAATATCTGCAATCAAAAAATATCAGTATTGTACTAAGAGTTGACAAACTCAATCATTTTATTTTGAGCAGGTTATTCCCAGGCCTATTCTTGGGATCAACAGGTTAAATAACTTGTCTAAATCATCTTTATTATATTTTATGAAGGATATGTTTATATCCTCTAATCTGCTTTGTTGCTTTTGTTGTAATTGGCCAAAAAACTTTCCCCTAATCCGGTTTCTGCCATGTGGCCTTACCTCCAAAATATGCATGTCATGATCAAATCACTTCCCAGCAAAGCCATCATTAAAATTAATTTATGCACTTTGGAATTGGACGTGATCCATGATGCTCTGGATGTAGGTAGCCCAGTTTTCTGGCTCAGCCCTGGATGTTTTAGATTCTGCTGTTTGACCAGGCTTCCCTTCCACCACATTTCAATCGCTCTGCTCCCAATTCTGAAGCCCACATTGACTGGGGCCTGGGGATATTCAGTCCCAAATTAAGAGGCACGACTGGTCTGGCGTTCCTCGCTTGTTAAGAGTCTGAAGCCAGACTTCAAACTCTCAGATGCAGGGACCAGCTCCATAAGTTCAGACAATATTCTCTTTTACATAAACCGCTGTGTTCCATCAGTGTTTGGGGAGTTAGTAACAATCTAAAAGTAGCGAGCGTGAACTTTACTGGCATTTTTCAGGAAGTGCAGCTGCTTTCAAAAGAAGTAAACTTTACTGCGTTTTTGTTTTTGTCTTTATTTAAAATAAAGTTTTTTTTATCTACTTTAATAATTATTTATTATACATTAATGGAAATTATTTATATTAATTTATTTTGATATAGTATTGCACTATTAGATCTAAGAAAAACTGAGTAAAATACAAGGCAGGCACTCTCAGTTTCATTTTTAGTGGAATCATTGTTCAGGTTAAAAATATGATTCTTGGAATCATTGAGTCCTGTACAGAGATTAATTTTGATTGTTCTTTTTATTAGTGTGTCAATATAATAAATCTAGTTCAATTCGTGAGGACAGTATGAATTCATGAGATGATGAATTACGTATTTGGTAGGTTGTAATGTATGTTTACAGTAAGTTAATGCAGTGGCCCTATTTTGGCAAATAACTATTCTTCTGCTTGCAATAAATGCATAATTATTAAACCACAAATAAGTAATTTATTTATTTATTTATATTAATATATTTCATGATTCAAATAAGTTTCATAAGTGTTACCTGACGTTTCTATGTAATTATAATTAACTGGGAAATTTACAAGCAATTTCAGTATGAAAATTGTTTATACACTTTTTTTTTTCTTTTTTTTCTTTGCATGTAAAAATACAGTGTTTATGCTAACATCCCTAGGATAGTTTACCTAATTATGATGTAAACTGTAACTGTTAGGTATAGATATCTTACAGGGGATATTTGTAGCAATAGTCCAAAAATACATTGTATGGGTCAAAAGTATAGATTTTTCTTTTATGCCAAAAATCGTCTCGGTTACGTATGGTAACCCTCGTTCCCTGAAGGAGGGAACGGAGATGTCACGTATGATGACCGACGAAATTGGGATCTCGCTTAGAGGACCAATCTACTTCGAGTGTAAACTAAACGTGCCAATGCACATTGGCATGCGATTATTGCATCCAGCTGATGCTGATCACAGCGTGAGTATAAGTAGGCAGCAGATGCAGCGCCATATCAGGTTTTCGCTGAGGAGTCGAGCCGGTGACCCAGCCGCTCAGCGGTAGTACAGTAGCTGTGGCGACGGGACGTGACGTCTCCGTTCCCTCCTTCAGGGAACGAGGGTTACCATACGTAACCGAGACGTTCCCTTTCAGTCGGTCACTCTCGACGTCACGTCGGATGACCGACGAAATTGGGATCCTACCAAAGGGCCACAGATACTACCCCTTCCAGTGTCCTGTGGAAGCCAACTACACCCCTACTTTTTGGCGTAGGCCCGGGCTTCTTAACAGAGGACCAGTATGCTTGCTATGGCACTGGCCGCAATGAGGTAATTACTGTCTGATATACGCTGGGAAATACGTATACCTCGTTCTACTTGGCACAGGGCGTTACAGGAAGGTTGAAACTGTTCCCGCAAGTGGGATTTCGGTAAAGCAATACACATATGGACAATCCCTTAGGGGGCAGTATGAAGAATGGATGGTGTTTGAACCTTTCTGGAAATTGAAGAAGTCGGCCGGGGATGGGAAACAACACGGGCTCAAGGCCCTTATACCTGGTGGACTTTAAACATCATGGGCTGTCCACTTAGGAGTCTTAAATATGGAACCCAGCTTTCTACTCGGTTCTCGAGATTCAGAGCTCGTGAAGGTCCGGAGCCGGACGCTCAGCAACAATTGGCTGGCCGAGGGGACGGGATTTGGATAAGGAATCAACAGGGGCTACTATATGGACTCTCTGGAGTGGTTTAAGCAAGCCGACCCGAAACCGGGGCCTCTCAGTGCTTCTACACGTTTGAGGTGAGAACACAGGAGGATACCGGCTCCACACGAAGGCTATAAAATCTGGCGAACGTGTTAGGGGTCGCCCAGCCCACAGCTCTACAGATATCCGCCAGCGAGGCGCCACGAGCCAGCGCCCAGGAGGATGCAACACTTCTAGTTGAGTGAGCTCGCAACCTGAACTGGCAGGGCACACCCTGTGCCTAATATGGAAGGGTGATGGCATCCAATATCCAGTGGGCCATCCTCTGCTTAGAGTCGGCATTCCCCTTCTGCCGGCCTCCTTAACAGACAAAGAGCTGGTCTGAGGTCCTGAAGTTAGTTTGCGTTTGCGCGGGTAAACGTAGCCGCCGTAGGCCGGACGGGACAGAGCAAAAGCCAGGGCGGGTCGTGCCTCCTACTGAGGGGGCCAGCGCGTGGGATTAGGTTAACCCACTGATCCTGAAGAAGAGTAGCGTGTGGAATCCTTGGGACATAGCAGGGCGGGGCCCTCAGAGTTACCTGGAAGTCGTCCGGCCCGAACTCTAGGCACGAATCGTTGACCGAAAATGCGTGCAGGTCCCCCACCCTCTTGATGGAGGCAAATGCAAGCAGGAGCAAAGTTTTCATTGAGAGGAACTTCAGCTCAACCGCCTGCAAAGGCTCAAATTGGCCCTGCTGTAGTGCCGTGAGCACCAGAGTCAGGTCCCAAGAGGGTATAGAGGGCGGCCGTCGAGGATTTAGCCTTCTCGCCCCCTTAAGAAACCTGACAACCAGATCATGCTTCCCCAGGGAACGACCTTGTACGGGGTTAGTGGTTTGCATAGCAACATAAACTTTCAATGGGTGGAGGGAGACAGCCTGTTGCTCCAGCCTGGCTGGCCAAAAAGGGACAGCACAAATGAACGATCAGGGGAACTCTGTTGAGAGGCGGGCTTCTCGGCGGAGTTTTATGTTTTACAACATTTTCTTACATAAAGAAAACCACCTCAACGATACAGGTTTCCCACTTTGAAGCGTAGGCGTGCTCGTAGTGGTGCTCTCGCTGAATGTGATGGTGGCCGAACTACCTTCATTGGAGTTCGACATAGCGGCGGCGGCGTTTCTCTGCGAACTTACGGGTCGGGACCACCCTTCGTGCAATGTCACCAGGCACAGCACGCAGCTGGTTTGCACTTCGCAATCACGTCCGTAGCGTTTAAGGTGGAGGCAGCTTCTCCACAGGCTGTATAAGCATTGCTGGCCAGTCGAGTATCTACAGACCCGGGAGGGGAGGCACGGGTCTCCCTGCCGGTTGGAGGCGGTATTAGGGCACAGAATCAGGGTAGGGTTCATCGCAATCCAGAAGGGAGTCCGACATACAAGCAGGGGGACCGTTTTGTAACACACGTAGTGCCACACCATCGAGGGTGGTGAAGGGAGGAGGAATCCAGCAAAATCAGTAGTTACCGGCTAAGTTAAAAAAGGTAGCCAAAGCCCACGACATACCTGTTGAGTTCCTCAGGCACACTCCAGGGAATGAATATAAGGACCACACGAGAGGGCGCATGAAGCGACCAGAGCGGCAGCCACCCCGGCGGCGAACTCCATCGGTGCAGAACCTTGACGGGCGCAGGTACATGGTGAAAAGTAATTCACCACATCGAGCCTAACCTATACGGTGGCGGGGAGAAGACAGCGATAGCCAGATTATTTTTGGGCATCCGTCAGAATTTTGCTACGGTCCAGAGAGAGATCGCGCAGAGAAATAGAATTAGTTACTCTAGCGACAGAAAGCTGCTAGCACTCCACTCCGGTTGCTGCAGAACCGACATCTGATCGTCGGGGGGAGCCTAGAAGAAAGAAACAGTAGGAAACCCCTCGCGTGGAGGGGTTTGTGCACGCCTACCTCTTTTCTGAGAGCTCCGCTGGTTTAGATACGTGCAGGGGGCTGGGGCATACCGGAGGGGATCTCAACCGTGGAGCAGTAAGACCAGCAGGACCCGCACCGCCTAGAAAAAGGACGCCCCCGGCTTGCCACCAGAGTGGAACTCCAGAATCTTAGGCAGTGGCGACGGGTCACAAAGTCGCCCATTTGAGTATATGACTTGGCCACGGTCCGCAAATCAATACGAGCAAGGAATATCCACCGCTGAAATAGGACCAGTGGATTGTCAATTCACGGAAACGCCACCTCAGTGTGCTACTTGCCCAGGCACGTGAGGCAGCGATCGGGACCATCACCCGGCGCCAGGTAACGATCGCATCCAGAACGCCCGGGTGATACGATGTCTATAGCAAGACCCACATCGTCTTTACAAAGACGTAATGTCAAGTTTGCCAAACGCAATGTCGTCTTTAAAAAGTCACATATGTGAATGCTCTTTTAGGGAAAAAGCTATTTTATCGTGCTGAGGCGCACAGGGGAGAAGATCATCTGCAACACAAACAGGTTGTGTAGTGCAGCTCTGTAGTGTAGCAACCACTCGACATTGGGTAACACAACCACCGATGATATGGGTACCGTAGAGCACCAACACGAAGAGCTCTTTTAGAGCGCGCTGAACTCGGTCAGTCTTCTCGCAGTAGAGTAGTCAGGAGCAGAATGATGTTATCGCTCGGCTCCGAAGCGAAAAAACCTGAAAATGCGCTGCACCTGCTGCCTACTTATAATCACGCTGTGATCAGCAGCAGCTGGAAACAATAATCGCATGCCAATGTGCATTGGGTCATTTAGTTTACACTGTCAAATGTTGAGATTGGTCCCTCAAGGCGACTAAGTCCATTCTCGTCGGTCACCGTTACGTGACATCGCGCGAGTGATTCGATGCCGGAGCCTGAGTAACACCGGGCCATTTGGGATATTAAGTGGTTATTGTTGCAGTGACAATATTTTGTAAATTTCTACAGAGGACAAATATAATCACAACGTAATTCTGATTAGTAAATATACTGCTATAGGACGTCATTTGGAAAGACATTTCAAGTGGCGATTTTCTCAATATTTAAATAGTTTCGTAAGTAGTATGTTCTAGCGCCGGTTCACATGGCACGTCTGAATAGGCAGGCCAGATGAAAGCGAAGTGGCACTCAGCTAAATCGATTATGAAATCTACACCTGGTTAAGTGTCCACCTTTGTTGTTAAAGAATGGACAAGATTCCGTAGGACTCTTAGTTTCCCTTTCATTTGACAGTGCGGCATTAACTCCTTGTTCCTCTCTCTCTCTCTCCTCCTCCCTCCCTCGCTGTATGCTTCAGGCAATTACAGCAATGTTGCATTTGTCAATCACATTCAGTTGTGCATGGTTTCCTAAAATAATTATCAGGTGAGTGGCATCTCGTTGCCTGGAGTACCAGTCTGGTGAAGGCAAGCCCCAGAGTATTAATTACTGTGTGCAGAAATTTGCAGAGAAGCAAGTCTTTTAATGGTAGAACTGACGCAACATGATTGTTCTGATTTTTTTTTTCCTACTAACATGACAATCATCGCCGTCCCTATGGTCATCAGCATAGATTAGCTGGAATCGTCAAGGGAGACCATTACCAAGCTGTGTACCATTTGATAAAATGAGGCACACATTGCCAGATTTCTGTTTGTTGACTTCCAAAACAAGGCCTGCTTTTCAAAAAGGCTGAGAAAACACCCCAAAAGTCAAAATTTCTAATAAACATGGACTGCTGCCAGAGAGCTCGAGTGTAGTGCTATTTACCGGGGTGAAGGAGCTACATTTCTGGAGAATTGCGCTGGAAAGGAATCTCTCAGGAAAGCGATCTTCAAATAGCATCATAAAGGATGCATTTATTCTAAAGGGCATTTTCCTGCAGGGTGATGTGTGCGCATGCAGAGGAAAGCCACATCATCTCGGTCTGGGAAAATAGGGAATATGAGAGAAAGAGAGAGAGCACAGGTGACATTTTCACACAGCTGAACTAACTGCTTATTGTAGTTGTTGTATGTGGTTCATTCTTGCCCTGGATCACAGATGATCTGCTCACATTGTCTTCATGTTATTCCTTCCAGCAAGGGTTCTGACGGCATTTCAGCTTGTGTCTGCACATGAATAACTGTACGGCTTCATATGATCTAAACCAGGGGACCCCAAGGGGATGCTGGATGTCTAAAACCAAAATCTTACAAGAGGCTGTCAAATTTAACATATGAACTTTTATTTAATAAGCATTTATTTAATGAAGCATATTTCCCTCAAAATGTGTGAATGAAATACAACTACAATTATTCTGTCCTGTAAAGCAAAATACATTTCAATGATTTCAATTATTTAATTAAATATGCAAAGTATAATAGCAGTATTGCACTGCCTTCAATTTAAGCTGATATTAATTAAAAAAATTATATTATTGCATCAGTACAGTCACTCACTAGTATAATAAAGAGCATCATAATGATGATATTTACAAAAAAAACGTAACTAAATCTTTTATGGTTATATGATTCACTGACATGAAAATAATGTAACTTGGCAAAACATTTTATAATAGGCTACATATTTTTATGCATTTCAGGGTTAAAATGTTCTGTTTTTAACACACGTCAGCAGCATCAGGTAAACCACCTTGTTCATGTATCCATTTGTTAGAGCTGTGAAGTGAATTAAATTTCCCACCTGTATCCATTACAGCATGAGCAGTGTGGGAGTTCTCGTGGCTTCTGTGTGTTAAATGCTTCAGTATAGGTGTAGGTCTACGGCGCACACCTCCCAATCAGATTTCCGCTCTGCTTTTCACACTCCACAATTGTGCGCGTTAAAACGGCACGCAGTGCCATGTCACCTATTGCTTTCAGCTCCACACCCTGCTTTATTGTGCCTCGCTGATGAAGTAGGTTAATGGCGGCCTTTGAAAGGCGAGTCTAAAGCGTGCATTCTCTCTGAACGCAAAGGTCCGTTCAAAGAGAGCCGCTACCTTACTTCAAGCTTACAAATGCACACTTGAGTGAATATAAAGAGGGAGTGATTCAAGGAGAAGGAGCGTTGGGGGGAGCATGCAGAGCTCATTAACATCCGTGTAGCGGCAAACGCTTTCTCTCTCTGTCCACGGAGCTGAATTCTAGCTTCAGATGAGCCAGGCCTGCTGGGAGTTCAGCTGCCAGTTTAATTAGTGTTCAGTAATTTCAATAATGAGTGACAATTCATTGGGGCTTTTAGGTTGGTCTCCTCTTCAGAGGCGAATCAATAATCTGCTGTTTTCCTCCCTCCTTTTCTTTCAAGACTAAAAAGTGGCACGTAACTTCCATCAGAGGGGGAGAAGGAAAATGAAAGACAGCAGCGGGTCCCAGAGAAATGCTGGAGACAATTTGCCACTAATGGCAGATGCTAGCCTTTCCTCCGCCTTTTGTTTTGATGTTATTGGATGAAAAGGCAGGTCTTTAGCAGTGAGCGCAGGACCAGAGCATGAAAACAATTTGCCCTGGCTGTAGAGGGAGTGATGTGGGTAAGTGAGAGGAGGTTCGGGGATTATGTGGTTAGATTTCCCCCGTGAGTCCCACCTCAGGAGTGGAGGCTGGCACAGACGCACACAAGCACCTCCATTTCTCGGGCGCGACGCAGGCACTGCGCCGTGTTAGCGGGCCGCCTTTCGATCCCGTGGTGACATCCGTAATTGATAATAGAGCAACAGACTCGCGCGCGGCACGGTTGAAATGTTATCATTAAGGCATTCATGGCTAGAATGAAGAAGGAAAAGTAAAGTATAGGTTTGGACTGGGAGCCAATTGAAATAAGTTCCTTACAATGAATACTTTGTCACAAAGGAAACGTTATCTTGTGTGGGTGTGTATTTGGTAGTGGGTGTTGGCTGATTTATGACTGGGTGTTCTCACAATGCGCACCCAGGGTATGATTTAGCGGAATCCAAAAACTTTTTTATTTTCTTGTATTTTACCAGTGTAAAGTAAAAACAAAGATTATTGAAGAGCTGTCGTTTTACACAAATTTTGTAATGTTTTCAGTTTTTCTACGTTAAAAAAAAATGTAAAAGTAAAATCACAAGTTAGTGTTTCTGTGCTCAGTAGAGTTCGAGCATTGCTGTTGGAGCGCAATGGTGTGGTTTGTACCAGGGAACACACATACTGTTGCACAAAACACTGGATAGAGCCTGAGCACTGTACGGCGCTTTTGGGTTAAGCGGTCTGCTAAATATGCAAAGGTAGATGTAAATTTGTAATTTCAAATGTTGAAACTCTGCAGGACCTTATTGTGACATGTACTTGTTAATATCTGAGTGAAAAATATTTAGCAAAGGAACTCCTACAACCCACGTTTATATAGATGGTCAATGTCCATTTATAGTATAGTATTTATGTGTACGCCTGTCCCAGAGAACCAGATTTTTGCATGTGTCTTTGTAGAAAAATCAATGTCAGCTATGTTATTTTAAATGAAGGAGAAATAAACAAAAAAATTTATTTCAATATAATAATTACTGTGAAAAAGTATCCATTTATTCTCAATGGCAATGTAATTTCAGGTACACATTACTATTATTATCATGTTATCACTAACATATTTTAATCCAAAAGTTAGTGCACTTGTTTACTGAGGAGAGCGTCAGTGAAGAGCTTGAGATGAAATATGTGATATTTGCAAACAGAATATTTTATTTTGTGAAATCTCCAATCAATGCAATTCAGGTTATTATAGTAAACTGAAACTAAAAAAGGGGGGTTGACATTTTATTACTTGAAATTAACTAAAAAATGTACTGAAATAAAATATTTTTTTTATTTTATAATTAAGGTTTTATTTTATCAGTCAGCAAGGTGTTTTTATGGTAGCAGATATCATGTTTTCATTTGATGTTTAACTGACGAAATTACTCAAATAGAATAAAAACTATAAGAAACATATATATTAAAAAACTACGAAAAATATTATATGACACTAAAAATGACCCAAAAACACACAAAATGCTATAAACGCAAAAATAACACGAATTCTAAAAATAAAAATGCATTCAAAATATTAATACCCCCTTATTGAAGGTATTCTCAGCAATTGATTTAGAAGTAATCACTAGATTTGATTGTTAAAAATATGATTTAATTTTATAATATAGAATACGGTTACCAAGCTTAAAATGTCATTTTAATTCTCGCGAAATGAATGTCGTTGAGAAGTGATGGACTTATATTTGTTCAGGAGAAACAACGTAATATTCTCCCTTGATGCATATATAATACATTTGGATGTGTTATTAGTAGTACAATGAAATGTAGTGTGTGTTTTAAGGGAGCCCATAGTTGAAGAAACCACACTATTGACTTTGCATAAATGTAATATTACGGCAATTGTAAAACCTATAAAAATATGAATTATGCAACATAGTGAATTATATCATATGCCATATTCGAATGAGCTGCGACAAACATGACTAATGGTTGTATTGAGAGTTTGGCCCGTGTATATCACTGATACATCGCGCCACGGCAGCATGCGTGTCTGCATCAAGAAGTTATGCATATCAGATGTGACATTTGTGCGACCCGTGTGTCGAACCTATGCACAGTCGGGAGACTAGGCACATGTCCTAATGTTCCTACGGTGAACCCCCGCTGTGAACTCCTGAACCTGTGAGGAGCGGGGTCTACCACAGCCTCTGGGCCTGAGAGAAAGACACAGACAGGAAGAGTGGAAAATGAAGCTTGAGGCAATGTTACATTCTAAGCAGTGATGCAGTGTAGTTTTCTGGGTTAAGGAGATTGTTCTTAGCGTTGATTCCTTCATCTTTGGATGGATCACCTTTCACAGTTAGAGCACATTTAACCTGAGATGGCCACTCATGGATTCACTTATACAAATAATCAGATTCAAGCAGTGTTTGTCAACTGGTCGTGCTTTATAACCCAGATTTTGCACTGGGGCCCCGGGATTTCTGCAATAGGGAAAATGCGTACGGAATCGCGGAATCCAGTCATAAAAAATGGAATTTACTGTATACGTGGTGTGGTCATGGACATTTGCAAAACATTTGGATGAATAAATCATGAAAGTAGGGATGTGACACTTAAAGCACAGAAAGACTGCTACTTAAATATGAAGTCTGCATGTCTCTGTGTGAATGAGCGGCACAGTTTCGTCTACTGCTTTTGTTATATACACGTTAATATATTATTAAATTGTTTTGTCAATGCAATTGATTATGCATCTTTTTTGATTATCAAAATTTAGTTAAACCATTGAAACAGATGCCCGTGATTCTAATGAAAATCACTTCATTTTTTGGAAAAAAAAAAAAAATAATGATAAATAATCAAAAAAAATACTATGGCCCTACATAATAAATAGGCAATAAAACTGTTTTTTTATTTGCGGACAACGGAAGTTTTTCACTTCTGGAAAAAACAAAAAGAAAGAAACAATTTTATAGGCCCCATATCACAAATATCAAAACAACAACAAAATAAACCTTTGTTTCTGTTTAAAATCATAAATTTCAAAAAACGTTTAATATATTATTTTTCCCCCAAAATGACTTAAATGGCAATTTTTCATTTTGGAAAAAAATAAATTTAAAAATAATAAAAATTACGAAACGCCCTATATCATCTATCAACCTAAAATAGTCTTTGTTTGTTTGTTTATTTATTTAAATTCACGAATTTGCCAAATTTGATCAAAGGTGATATAATTTGCATTTTTTCATTTTTGGAAAAATATAAAACAAATTCTATAAGGCCTAAATAATAACAATTCATCCATTCATTCAACAATGACTTGAATTGCATTTTTAATCATTATTTTTATGCATAGCCTGACAATCATTGTCATGATCGATGCTTGACTGTTTGAGTCATAGAAACACTATTATATCATTTAAAAGTTATAAAATATCCTTATTCATGGTAATATTATATATAGCCCATACATGTAAGTTAGGCTATATGTGTAAAATTATGCAAATTGTAAGAACTGTGCAAATTATAAACCTGAAATAGGCATCTAAATGTCTTTTACACTGCATTGGTTTCATGTCCTCATGAAGCCAATAATTCACTGAGCAACAATATTATAGTATTATAGTCATGTTTAGTGTTTTTGATGTATTTGATGTATTTACCGTTTGGGTTTCTTTAACTTTGGTATCTGCCTAATTACATAGCCTAAGTGGCAGAGGAGTATGATTGAGTATGATTGAGTATGAATGCACTTCCATGGCAACGATGAAAATGTGAGGCATCGATAAGCTTATTTACTCTGCTGTCCTACGTATGCATGATTGCATGTTTTTGTTTTTGCCTCATTTCAGGTCGTGACCCACCAGTTAAGAACCTCTGCTGTCAATAAAGGTTTCCTTACCTCAGTGTGAGAGATGTTGTGAGAGAGTTCTGTGCATAAGGAAGCAACTCTCTCTGAAAGCAGCCTGTCTTTAGCAGGTGTGATTCACAGCAGTAAGGACACCGTTAACGCAACTGTATTCATTATTCATTGTAAATTTATATTTGGCATAATTACGAAGCAGTGTCTGTCGGTGCGGTGTGTGAAGCAGCTCTGATGGGGAAGATAAATGGTGAAGCTCGGGCTCTTAATGAGAAAAGAGGTCATCTGTAGGGTGTGCAGTGCTGCCACAACTGTAGCTCGCCTTCCATCCCCAGGTACCACATGAGCGTCGACACGTAATTAGACAAAAAGAGGAAAAGGAGTCGGAAATAAATATTTAATGAGGTGACTATCACAAAAAACTTTATTTTTTTTTTTTTTTTCTTTTCTTTTTCTGGTGATATATTGCACACATTTAAGAGTATGGCATCATGTTGGGTTCACTTGACAAAAAAAAAACATCTTAATTTTTAAACTTGGAAAATCATTAAACTGGAAATATGTGTGGTTTTTTTTTTTTTGGCGGGGGGGGGGGGGGGGGGGGGGCAAATATTGTTGCCATGGTTGTTTTGTGCGTCTCATTCGATTGATGAAACAGTAAGCGGTTTCAAACATTATTTACCTTACATATTAATGTCGTTAAGCAGGACATTAAACTGAATCATAATCCAAAAGCGGAACACCAAATGAGAACAATAGAAGCAATCGAACCCCCAAGACAAACGCATTCATATTTACGGCAGTGACCAGTCCTTGGTAGTCTCGCACAGTTAATGTAGCACGTTTTTATTTATTTATTTTTTTTTTTATACGTAGAGGAAACAGAAACAAGAATCGAGAGTGCTGTAGCAAGGCGCTTTTTTTTGTTTTGTGGTTACATACCAATACATAAAACACCGTCTCTAGATAAATGTTCTCCGTTAGAATTAACTTTCTTACTTTCCATGGGGTTGCTTATATATATATATATTAATATAATAGATGTGTGTGGTGTTGGGGTGTGTGTGTGTGTGTGTGTGTGTAAAATAGTTTTGGTAGACACATTATATTCATTATGTTATACATTTCAATTAAGCTAATATACTATATATATATATTAGTTAAAAGTAGTTTAGCTAATAAGCAAAATAGTATAAATCGATAAAATTAATTACGATATTTAATTATATAGAATCAAAATTAAGTAACATCATATATTATATACAATAAGCAAGTGATTATACAATAATTAATAATATACAATCATATCATAAATATCATTTTAATTTGAACCATGTATCATATCATATCTAAATACTGTATATCATTTTAATTATTACATTTCCTAACAATAATTAGTATTATATGTTAAACATAATAATTGTATTTCTGCATTTAATATACATTCATTTTGACTGTTTAAAATGTATTAGATCATGAAAAGTAGCCATAGTAAAGCTAGACCTGACTGTGAATTTGCTAACTAGTTTTTGGTCCATTGGTTGACATTATTCAACAGTCTGTGCAATGGAAGTGATGTCACAGTTTGACTTTTTTTGTGTGCGTGAATTTCATGTTCAAGATTTGAAGTTAGACTTTGAAGTTGACTAATTAAATGCAGATGCATGAAATACACACATCTCCGTGAAACTGTCTCTTATGGGACTTTAAAGTGCCATAACATTTACACAGATATTTCCCTGCTCATACAACCGGTCAGACCTTCAGTGGAATGTGAGAGAAATATTAACCTCCATAATGCTCTTCAGCATATCACAATCTTGTATACAATCCCCATTAAAAATGCAGCTCACAGCCAGAGGGCCTTTCTGCGGCTGTATGAAGCCTGCTGGGGAGACCTCGCTTCAGGGAATAGCTCCGCCCGAGACAGTCTGATATCAGCGGGAAAACCTCCACGCGTTTGTGCAACACAACCCTCCTAATCTAACTTTTCCTGACATGTAATGGGGGAGCGTTCCCTGATGGCCCATTTATTTATATTAAAAACGTCATTCAGGTTCGCTGTCTTAATTGATTTCATTTCTCCCCGTGAATCTTTTGCCCCCGTATGTTTCCACTCCAATAATCTAAATGATTGTTGTTTTTTTTATTAATACTTGCAGTCAATTCTGATTTGCTTTCAGCTGAACCTTACTTTGATGTATAGGTGATGATTGACAAACAGAACTACACTATATGTGTTTTATTTATGCTTTTTTTCCCCCTACCTCGCTCTGTTTCTTTTCAAACTGTCATATTACAGGAGAACTGAGTCTCTGATAAGGCAGTAATGGGGTATAGAAGAAAAAGAAAAAAAACTGAAGAATAAACGTGCCCGGTTATTACACGCTCCCGGGGGACTCGTGTGTTTGGTGTAACGTGCGTGTGAGAGCGATACTCGTATTTACATGTGTCACGCATCCCCTCATTCCCTCTGTCAAGAGAATTGTCAGCCATATTGCTGTGGCACTTGGCGTGAAATCCTCGGCAACAAGTGCTGATGACTGACTATCACATCCGCGCTAACACGCTTTACAGCTATTCGCTTGCTGATTACAGACGTAACAACTGTAAATACGCCTTGAAATGGCATCATGCGATTGCTGTTGTTTTTAGTAGCGTTTCCATTTCTTTACACAGAGAAATTGTGATCTACATATAACACAGCAGACTTTTTAATGGTTCAATCATGTGTTCTTACAAAACAGATCTGACTTGGATTTGAGAAGCTCATACACAGTAAAGTTTGCTCACCAAGGCTGCATTTATTTAATTTAAAATACAATAAAAACAGTAATATTGAAATAGTGTTACAATTTATAGGTAAAACAGGTGAAAAAAAATATACATGTGCTCTTCCAGGCGAGCGAGCCACTATCGCCCGACCACATTCATCTTTATGTCGTAGGATACGTTTCATTTCCTGCAAAAAACCAAAACACTGTAGTAACGTTTTTTTTAGCATATGCCAGTCCAGCAATGAAATGACCAAAAGCAAAAGGGCCTGGTTAGTGGTGGGTTGTTTCGTATGGTTCAGTGGATATATTACCATGGTTAAAAGATAACCTATTAAAGCTTGCTTTATTCTACTACGCCAGTGCTGAGAGCTTGGCGCTCCAGTATGCATATGGTTGCATAACTGTGCTGATTTATTGCAGCTAATGCTCAAGTTCAAGTCAAATGTAAACGTATACAGTGTTTATGTTGGGGTAGGATTAGAACCACGAGCATTTATTGCTCAAACATGAACCACAGCTGAGCAACGTTGGAGAGCTTGAAGGAAAAAGCCAAAAAAGAGAGCAGGAAATTCATCATTTGATCTTTTTGTCTCCGAATTTTCCCATAGGTACGAGGAAATATCAAGTTACCAAGCTCTCTCTCAGACTCGCTCGAAACGGACAAAAAAATAGAACATATGGTTTTTCTGAAGACTTTCTGAAGAAACACACAGTGTTTCATATCTTTTGTGCTGTTCCTATTGACGGAAAATGGTAGTAAATAACCTTGCCATGTATCTATTAAACTTCAGATTTACAACTGTTAAGTATCAGCTAATGCGTTAACCAGGTGTGTGCATGTTATTGTATAAAATCCGACCCGTTTTAAATCACTGTTCCAGGTTCAAAGTTGAGAAGTGAAATTCCCAGATAGCCTTTGTCTCTTCTATCAGCAGCTGAAGGATGTTAGTTATGTTTTTAAGAGCACAAGAGGATACCTGTATCTCATCCCATGCCTTCCTCCCACGACTTTTTCTGATTCCACTCGTTCGCGTTCCCTTAATCTTATTTTTTCTCTCTCCCGTCCCTCCTTTATGGATTCCCACTGACTGTAGGCATTTCTTCTCACTGGCTCCATGTGAAGGAGGATAAATCCTGTGTTTCTGGCAGAAGCCGCCATGCTTCCTGGCGATGGTGGAGGCCATTGACAGCTGAGTGTCGTCGGGGGATATTAAAGTCCAACAGCGGGCCCATTTCCTATATTATTACATGGGCTATCCTATGATCAGTTTCATGCACCTTTCCTTCGAACTGTGCCAACATGTGTCCGCTGTGTTTAATAGTTCGGTGACAACAAATTTATGTTGCTAAGCTCCAGAAAGTAAACCTCACCAAAATATATCTCGCCAGCCACCCTTCTACAATGTCCACAGAGGTAATATGGAATTTACTTGTTTTCGGTCTTTCGTAATTGCTTCCAGATTTTGGTCTTCCCCCAGAATATTCCTGAGCGAAGCCACATTTTCTCACGATGCTGGCGGCCAAGAATATCTCCAGCCTTGCTGTGGTTATTCACTGCTGCTTGTCAAACATCCTCCGGCCGACCGCAGTCATTTGTTTTCATGTTAACCATGCCTGGGAGAGTACGTTTTGTTTTTTGAGGAGCGGTATTTTTTGTTAAGGCTTAGCCGGCGAGGGGTCGTAATGTGATTGTTTTTGTGGGTGGCTCGTTATAGGACATTTGGACATGCATAGTCATGGGATATTGGTAACCTCAACTTTGACATCTTCAATTTATCACATGATGCTTAAATTGGATTTATAGACAGTATAGTATAGGTTCCATCTACCAACCTACTTAAATTGAACATGATATTTATTTGTATGGTTTTAAGACTATTTACACATATTCCTAGTAATTATCTACTGATTTTGTAGTACTCTTATAATATTAAATAAAATATGCACACACAAGAAAAGCGAAAATAGTGTTTTTTTTTATATGTGTTTAAATGGTTATGGTGGGAAAAATATGAACTTTATTTTATGTACAATTGTTTTTTTTTGTTTTAATTTGATTATGTTTTTTATGTTATGTTAATTATTTTAATCTGAATGAAGTTAGTGTATAATACTTACTGTCGGGTTTGGTCTTCATAAGACATGTACATGTAGTGCCAGTTTTTTATTAGTCGATTAAGTTCAATACTTCATTTATTGCAGTTTGTTATTTATATGTTACTATAAAAGTATAAAAAACATATCATATATTATTACAGTTATTTTTTATCCTGATTTACTCCAGATTGTTGCAATGCATTCTGGGATCTGTTTTTCATATAGGATTACATGCAGTGCTTTGTTTTTATTAATTGATGTAGTTTCATACTTATTTATGGATTTTTGCTTTACGATTGATGATACAAATACATGTATTATGTTATTTATAGTTTATATTTATTTTTATTACAATCGTAATTTTTTTTTATATTGATTTATTTTTATATACAGTAGCTGATGCAATGCATTTTGGGATTGTGTTCCTTATAAGTGATACATGCAGTGCTGTCATATTATGTTCACTAGGTTTTGGAATGAGCTTAACTTTAAATTAATTTCAATTTCACCAACAGTTGCAAACTAACAAGTCCTTAGACTCATTTTCCATTAGCATTTCAGTGTCCGTTCCTGGCGCACGCTATAAACGAATGCAGCAGTATTAGCATTGCCCATTGACCTTGCAGTTGCTGAATGAATATGTATGTGCGCTTATGTCTTACAATGCAGTTCCCAAGGAGGACGGGACGCTGACCCCTCTCCTACAGTAGCTGGATTTCTGCTTCTTCTCTCACACATCTCATTACGCAGATGTGAAGCTCCGAACGGGGTTATAAAAACCCTGGCATGTGTACAGAACTGTAGGCGAACATGAGAAACATTAATTCAGAAAACATGTCCTGCCTCTTATAACACACAGCAGCAGCGTGGAGACCCATCAGCTCTAATAAGGTGCCACTGCCACGGGTTTTATAAATGAACGGGATGCTGCGACCCTCAGCAAACCAACTCCAGTGGATTAAGCCGTAATTAATCAATCATCTCTCCTTCCCCTCACTCTTTTTAATACAGATGAGCATCTTCACTCCGGAATCCTCACTATGGTAAATTATGTATGTTTATAGATCAGCGCATCTCTTGGATGTTAATGCTACAGTGTTTATCCCCTTATTGGCTGCCTGTGACCCCTGTTGGCTGGGAACTAGTAAAGTTTGCTCCACAAGTGAGTGACATGTCCAGAGATCCCAGGGGGATCTGATTTGTGGATGCCCACCCTGTCTCGGCCCTGATTGGCCCTGTTTGGTGGTCCGTGTTCCTCATTTGCATGCAAATGTCTCCACGTTGTCTGATCAGATAACGGTCTAGTCTGGAGACGCCCAGAGCTGCCAATCTCACAGATTGGATTAGATCGAAGAGGGCTGAGGGTTGGCTTGTTCTGGTTGGTTAACGTGCCCTCCGGGGGGCTCGGGACGACGGCGGCGCCCCCACAGAGCAGCACTTCTGTCTCCATTTCCTACTGTCAGCTTGTCCTCGCCCCGTTCCTCCTGCCCTGCTACCCCTCTTGTTATGAGCCTAACACCAGCAGGCAGTGTATTAATATGTAGGAGATCAAGAGATTATTGATTAGAATCACTTGCTTAATATCCCCTTGTCTGTCATTCAGTACGCCGAGGCTTCTTTCATGATTTTCTTCACCTCTTTTGGTGTCACTCTATTTAAATATTCATGGCCTAGCTTGCTTTGTGTCCCTACTGCTGAATATCTAATTAAACTGTCAAAAGAAATACAATTTGCCCTTAAGGGTTATTACGAGAGGGGTCAGCTAGCACTGATCAGACCCGCTCAGGCCAAGGGGGTAATTACCTATAAGCAAGCAGTATTTACCTTTCTCCCGTACCTGTGGCCTGGCACAGGGGAGCCTAAATGAGCCTCGGCGAGCTCCCGGCTGCCTTTGAAGCCTTGTCACGCCACCCTAAATCATCCTGATCCAGAAGAAAGACGGAGAAGTTGAGAGTCTATAACAACATAATCAGCAATTATAGCTAGGAAATGGGGAGAAGCAAGATTTTTTATCTCATTAAAAGGAGCCGTTTCTTTTTTCCCCCGTTCGTCAATCCTTGCCTCTCCCACACTCATTCCCTGTCACTTGTGCTTTCTTTTGAATTCAAATGATTCGGCTTTAAAGGTGAGAGAGATTTAATTCAGGAGACTAGAGCTTGAGCCAATTAGCGGAGTTCGCTCGCTAAAATATGAATGACATTTGCTCGGGCGGAGCCCTAATGGAGGGAGGTATTAGTGTTATCGTGTCTCTGTCACTTTATTTCCCATCGTTATTGTTGCCTTAGTTCTTCTGTCAAATTACGACCGCTAATTTCTGCTCATATTTTACGAGACCTGTTAGCAAGTGTCTTTAATGAGCTTCCAAAAATGACCCGGTGCGGCAAAACTTAAACGGGAACCGCCCATCGAGGCATATCATCAGAGAGAAAGTTAAACACTATCGTTCTCGGACGATTTACTGTATCTCTCATGCGACTCTTCACCTTACTCGCATAAAGAGCTGGGATTTTTAATTCGCCTTTTTATGTGACTTGTTAATGTGCTCTTTCAGGGCACTCTTAATACCTTCAAAATTTGTAGAATATCACGATAAATCAAGGCCTTGCCCATCTAATGATAATTTATCTCACACATTATTTTTTATTCTCTCGCCACATTATGGCACCTAGTTAAACTTCTCTCTCCGTGACCTTTATGAGTGCGCTTCAAAAGTTAGTTCTCCGAAAAGTTGATCTTTTGAATGGCAAGTGTCAAACTTCAAGAGGATTGGTTACCCCAACTAAAATGTTCCATTTTCTACTAAATGTTCCGGTGCAGCCAAAATCAGTATGAAACTCTGCCAGCTGTATTACTGTATCGGTTGGGGGAAATGTGTGAGTAATTTGATCTACAGAGTAACTTTGGATCTGGAGGTTATTTAAAAGTATGTAAAAGCATAGTAACTTCATTGTGTGGCTGTGAGCTGTGACACTGTATCACATAACAGGTTTTCTATAAAGCAGCGCAGGTGTAGTTTATAGTATTTCGGCCACACGTGGAATAATTGGGTGAGGTGATATTTCTCTTTACGGCTAAGCTGTTAAAGCCACATTGCAGGAATGGGTTTTGACGTACAGGAAACAGCAATCATAGTATAATAGGGTAAAAACTAGATTTGCATTTCCTGAAGGAAATACCAGCGCTTGCTAGAAGCAAAAGAACAGTGTTAACATTTAAGTATGCTTAGGGTTGTTTTAGGCTTTGGCATAAAATTTACAAAAACCTAATATAGAGAGCACACCTAAGGCTGAAATCATCTACACAGTATGAATGTCTATGAAAGTTTGAATGTCGGTATGTGAGTGTTTTTAGATGAACTGCAAAAAACAGCTTGATTTGTATATTTTCTGATGTTTATTATCAGTGTTGGGAGTAACGCGTTACAAGTATGCTTACATAAGTGATTACTTCTTGCCTGTACGCCAGTATGTAAGCAATAATCAAGTTTTCACACTATTTTACTCGTATGTCCAGTACCAACTTGCGTCAACAAACTGTAGCCCAAAATGTAATTGTTCCAAGCAAGAAAAACCACACCGTGGACATAATCAAATCAATAAATGCCGCAATATTATATATCCTGTTACGGGTGCGAGCACAGCCACGTGGGTGATGTCCAAGTTTTAATAGAGCTAACGACAGCTTCTGATATATTTTTTAGTGACTTATTTCTCTCGCTCCCTCTCGCTGGTGGAACTTTTATTGTGGGACGTAGTCCAGTGGATGCGTTTTATAGCGGGTTTTACGGAGTTGGTGCGAGGCTATGGCCCGACATGTAAGCGCGGCATGATTTCGGCTCTCTGTGCTCCCCCTAGTCCGGGCTATTAACCCCGCCCGCTCGCTGTATGCCCCGCTACGCACTGGCCAATGGAAGGCGGCCTAAGGGGATTAGATATCAGAAGACTTACGTTTGCGCAGATAGGACGTATGCGCATCTGTCATGCATTAAGAGTTTACATATAGTCCGTTTGTCTAATATGATAGACCAATGCTATCACAGAATTTTGCCATATATCCTTTAACCCTCTACCAACTTATGACAGACTGGATAGTTGGTGATTCTGGCTTCATCCCTTTCTTGCATTGTCTTGAGTCTTCACTTTGCCAGTTATAAGCTATATTGTTAGTAGCCTGGATATCCCACAGTCATTATGCTACACTATATACCGTGTAAAATGCTCTGCAGTACATTTTGTCATTTTAGAATGTTAAGTTCTACTTCTGTAGTTATTTTGGTGAAAGTAACTCAAAAGTAATACAGGAGTCATGTAAAGCATTACAATTCTGAGACCGTAATATTGTAAGGTAAGGAATTACTTTTCATGCTGGTTTTCTGTGAAAAATGCATACTTTTGATGTTTTATCACACTAGATTTCATGACAAAATTCAACTATTATGAGTGGGTATTTCTTACGAATTTGTAAGATGGAGCATAGGACATTACATTTTAGGAAAGCTGAAGGCCCATTCACACCAAGAATGTTAACTATAAAGATAACGATATAAGCGTCCACACCAGCGACGATTATCGTCTGTTTATTCTAAGTGCATGTTCCTCTGCCGATTTAAATTCGAGCTCGTGATAGCAGGATGGATTCTGATTGGATGTCAATGTTTGTATCGTTCATCAGGTGGAAAAAAATAGTTCTGAAAGTGATTCCAACTATATCGTTTCTTTGTGCCTTTATCGTTATGTGTGGCGTGGACTCTGCTATTCTTTAATATTGAAACGTTTTTAGAACTATATCTTTATCGTTATCTTTATAGTTATTGTGTTTGGTGTGAACAGGGCTTTAGCCTAACCATCAGGGAGGCGTAAGCATATTGTACAAAAACTTACAAATGACATGCCATAATAAATGCCATAATTTCTCCAAACTTAAAATAGTCATAAGTTGTCATGGGAGTGTGTTAATTCTGAATGTTTTCCAGGTTGTTGATATATGATTTCTTATGTGTTTTGAGTGAGTTTTGTTCTGTAGTTGCTAGGTGATTGTTTGTGGTTGCTAGGTGATTGCTCGTGATTGCTCATGGTTGCTAGGTGTTTGCTTGTGATTGCTCGGTGGTTGCTAGGTGATTGCTCATTCTTGCTGGGTGATTTCTCATGGTTGCGAGGGGATTTCTTGATGGTTGCTTGGTGCTTGCTAGTCAAAAAAAGACCACTTCCAAGTCTCTATAATATTCTCGTCCCTAGATGTGGCCTTCATTGTACGCCAGTGTATGTTTTTCATCTGTTTTAATGTCTACCGAAGTACATTTTAATTTTAAATGTTATTGATTAAAAAAAAAATAGCACTTCTTCTCAACAAACTGCATGATTGGAGGTATCATTCATGTCCGTAGCACAAACTTAAAACAATTCTGTCATCATTTACACACCTTCTTGTTGCTCCAAACCTGACTTTCTTCTGAAACAAATCAATGGGGACAGCCAATAAAGTCAATGAGGCCCAATGTTGTTCGAACCCCATTGTTCTTCAAATTTTCTTTTTGTGTTTCAGAGAAGAAAGAATGTCATACAGGTTTGGAACGACATGAAGGTGAAATTATGACCGAATTTTCATGTTTAGGTGAACTGTCCATTTAATAGGAAAAAAGTAATAAATCGAGTAAAACATGGATAAATACGCTTGCAAAAATGCACTTGTATGGATAAATACGCTTGCAACTCTACATAACATGCAGGAAATTCAGCAAGGAATATGCAATTTTTCGCAGATGTCAAGATTTGAACTGCAGAAACTGAGCTTTTCACATTTCCCCTGACATCATAATGGCATGATGTCATTGCATATTAACATGACTAATGACTATGTTTAAGCCCACTTGACATAATTTATCTTTTCCTGGAATGCTATTCGTATGAGACTTTGGGTATGTGAGGAATGGAAGAAAGACACACAACATTTATGTGTCATTATGGATTCCAGCTCCATCAGTGACAAAAGAGCAAAAACTAGCTTTGATTGCTGGTGTGCTTAACAGAACTAATGGCCCCCAGAACGCCATATTTAGAAGTGCTTAATTTGGCATAAAGGAACTTAAAAGTGTTTTTTCTCTCCGCCTGACATGAATTAAAGCTAAACTATAGCGGAGAGCAGAAAGGCACCTGACACATCTGCCGCTCTGCTCTCGCTCTCATGCCTCATCATCTCATGATGAATGAACGTCGTACTGTTACCAAACAACATTCATCATGACTCAAGCAGTGTGAGAAATCTTTAAATAGATGTTGATCTGCAGAGGGAGGCATGATGAGGAAAAAAAGCGATGATTTCCTCTTGTTTCCAAAGCACCGATCGGCCCACCAGCCCCTCAGAAGCTCAGCTGAAGTTTATTGGGACTCGCTGCTATTGTGTCATCTCTTGAGAGGGTCGGTGACATTCATTGGCTCCCATTGAGGTTATTTACAGAGGATTTGGTGACAGTGAAACATGCCTTTGCCATCCCTGTGTGAGCACGGTCCGACATGTTTTTAAGAGATGGGTGAGGCGAAGAGGTACATGTGCCACCTGAGACCACAGAAGCAGACAGAAAAGTGAGACTAATGACCATGGGCTCCGAACTCAATAAAACCCTATTTTTGACCCATACAAAGTTTGCTATGAAATTTACTGTTAACTTGAGACAGATAAGTTTTTTTTCCCATGCAGATGTTATGCTCACTGCAAAAGAATAATTTTCTTAATTAGTATTTTTGCCCTGTTTTCAGAAAAATCCTAGAAACACCTGTATATAACATTGCTTTCCTAAACAATATAAATCAATTTCAATTTTTATAAATACATTTAAATAAAAGCAAAATTATTTGAAAATAATGAAACTCCTTTTCAGAGGATATTTCTGTATTTTAATAGTTATTTTCTTACTCAATTGGCAATTAAAAAAAAAATCTTACTCAGTTGGCAATTTTTTTTATTATATAATTCACTTTGATTTTTTTAAACTTAAATTTACATTTAAATAATGTAAGCAAATTGTCTTACTCGGTTGACAATTATTTTAAATTTACTTAAAACGTTTATAAAACATTTTTTTATTACTATTGTTAAAATATTTGTTTTAATTATTTAGTTTTTGAGCGTAAATCCCAATAAATAGAGATGGATGGATGGATATGTTAACTCACTTCCATTAAATTAGCAGATATAACTTTTGGTTATAGTGATGTAATAGTAAATGTTAGAATGAACAACATTTTTGTTTTATAAATATTATTTTATTATTAGTTCATGTTAACTAATGCAGTTAACTGTTGTTAACTAATGTGATCTTATTATAAAGTGTTACTAATTTAACTTTAAAGATGGTTAAAGAAATGCAAGGAAAACACACAATAAGAAAATGCTGTTTTTGCTGTGCAGTAAATATGACTGAACATGCTCTAAACTGGAAAGCCACAAAACGCTAATTTATTAAATCATTGTTATTCCAAGGTGATTATTCATGTTTATCGCATCACTTTGTTCATTTATTCTTCTTTTACAGGGGGGCGGGGTCTGTAAATATTACATTTCATCTGAAACAATGCTTTGGTAAACGTCCAAAAGCACTCCATTCCATCTGTGAAAAACAATTTTCTTCACATTATGAAGCTTCGTGTCATGGATCATTTTCTGACACCTCAAAATAAGACTTCAAACAAGCCTGCGAGGCGTTTCCTGTCTGCGTCTCCCCCTTGTCAGCTTCAGATTTCCTCATTGGCAAGTTCCAGTCTATCAGCCCATTATACATGGTAGCGCTGGAAAAATAGGATTACGCGAAGAGATTGTGAGCTTTATCCCAATACCAATTGTATCTGGCTGGCTGATAAACTGCCGTAGCCTGGAGAGCAAAGGGAGCTAATGGGAGGGAGGGAAAAGAGAGAACTTGGACACGAGGAGTCACTTGGCTGTGGCTCGAAAGGTCACGGGTTTAGCGCTCTGTGCTAATGCTAACAGAAACTCATTTCAGAGAGCGGGCCGTTTGGCTCCAGGGCTGTGAACTATGCGGTGGATTGCTGTCCTAGTTTTGCCTGCAATTAGAAGTGTAGACTTTGTAAGTCTTTGGCAATATGTCAAACTCGTGTCATAGGATGGACTGATATGTCAGATGATGTCTACAGGGTTAAAACCGTCAAGCTGCGGATATTTTCACTGATAATGATCAAACGCTGACCCGTACAAACCCTTGGCCTGTGTTATTTTATGATGTGCTATAGGGGTCATTACTTCTGTGTAGTACATTCAAGTCTCCATCATACACTAGAAAAAATATTAATATACTTACATTTTATAATGATGGAAAATCTAACTATTTGGCTTGAACATACATTGTAAAAAAAAATGTTTGTAAATGGTATTAAATATTAAAACAAAGATTATTGGGGTACTTTTACAAGGAATTATGATTTCAGTCTTTCTGCTTTAAATTGGCATGTTTAATTCAATGTGTTACTTTCTGATGATATATATATATATATATATATATAATAATATATATAATATATTATCTATCTATATATATAATTCATATTATATATATATATATTTGTTAAAATGTATCCCAATTTATTAGTGAAAATTGTTTCTACACATTATTAGTGTTTTTTAAATCAATTTATAAGATGTGCTTGTATTCTCAATATCACTTTTCATCCTAATAATTTACTGATATTCCTTTATCTAGTTTCTTAATGACATCATGTTCCAGGAAGTGAAATCACTTTGGAGGGAAAACAACAGCACCAACATCAGTAAGCATTAGCAATGGATTGGATTGATTTTGGTTTTGTTTTGTTTTGCTGTGGTAATAGTAGGTTTGTTTCACCCTACTATATGGTTTGATCAAATTTCTGAAATCAATTTGATATCAAAAAATGGTTAAAGAATATCAAAGTGACAAAAATAAAAATTGTAACTTTTTATTAGCTGTGTACCATTTGATTTTGTACATGCTACCTTTAAAATAAAGTGCACATTTTAAGTTATCTTGCTTTTTTTTAAAAGGTTCTGCATAACAGGAATGACCCATATGTGTACTTGTATGTAGTTTTATAGTTTTGCACCTCTAATAAGCAGATGTGTTGCATCAGTGAACGTGAGATAGAGAGAGAAGGAGAGAGAGAGACGGGGTCGTATGAATCTAGGCCATTCGTTAATGGTAGAGTCACCAGTAGGCCGCGGCTTCACTCTGCTGCCTATCCAGACATTAAAAAGAATTTCAGATATACTCCATTTCTTTGAGGATGCACTTCCTTTGAGATGGGGCTCCTTTTGAGCATATCCAAAGTGTTTGTCTGGTACACGGACCACTCCACAATAATTTAAGCCACAGTACACATATGCGTACTGACCAGAATCAGCCATTTGAAAGTGAACTCGAGACCTTTTTACAAAGATTGATTTGATATCAGTCTATGGTAAACTGGCTAAATTTGAACTGTAAAGATTGTTGTTTGGCTAACGTTACAATTTTGATCAATGCAATGTTGTTTAAAAGAAACATTATCTATATTATTTTGAAAATTGTATTTCTTATCACTAAAAGTATTAATACTACTAAAATTGTTCAGTATTGTAGCTCAGCTGTTTTCAGAAAAGTGTACACTGTAAAAATAAGACTTGGAATATGTTTTACAAGAAAATGCTATTGCAGTCTTTCTACAAACAAAGAAGAATCACATTTAATTCAATGTTCAATTTTTTAAGTAAATCCTACTTCATTTTTTTTCAGTGTAGCTTTTCAAGTAACAACAAATGGAACATTGGTGCTTTTTGCTTTCCTACAAAGTCTCTCTTTTGTCACATTGGAAAATCTGATTCATTTTAGTGCATTTGTTCATTTGGATGAATTTTTTGAGTCACTGAGCAGTCATCCCATTTCTTTTTAGCGAGTTAATGCTACTGTTTTTCACTGCAGTGTTAATTTCGTTGACGAATAAATTTCGTCATAATTGTCGTCAACGACATTTATTTCACCGACGACAACGAACTAAAACTCTTTTTGAATGACAAAAAACTATGATGTAAATCTATTGACATTTTCGTAAACGAATAAACACTGAAGGATAACACACAGAGAATAGTGTTTTAACGGAAGCAGCTAATTCAGTTGCTATTGTCCGAGCAACAACAGAAAGACAGAAAATCACACACTGTTCTTGACTGAAAAACTTTAGTAGCCCTAAAGATTAATCTAAATTTATTTACAGAAATATGTCTGCTTGAAAGAATGAAGAATAAGTTGCTATAAAGAATGCATAAGTAGCCTAAATAACCATTGATATTTCATTAAAGACGACTGTGTCTTTTCTAGAGACGTGGGATTAAGTTAACTAAAGGTGTTGGTGTCCCGCAGTTAAATCGGTGTCGATCATATAAAACCTTAATTCAAAATATATCAGCGTTGAAATTGTAGAGAAATTGGATGAAGCACTGTAAACTAAAGCATTAGTTCAAGTTCAGTTCAAGTCGGCTTCTTGTCAATTCTTCCCCCATGTACATACCCCACCCCAGAGAATTGAAAATTTGCGTTACTTCTTCAGACCTTGGGTGCATACTGAGAACATTAAATACAGATTAAATATTAAATGCAACTATACAAATATACAAATATGGTAAAATGTAAAAATATATATATAAGGCACAAGGCATATGGAAGATAGAGTGCAAACAAGTAAAGTAAACAACAGTGCAGAAATAATGATTTGTAGTTAGTGACTAAATTTACTGTAGATTTAGTCGACTAAAACTAGACTAAAACTAAAAACAATTCAGATGCCTAAAATATGGCTAAAACTAAATGGCATTTTAGTCAAAAGACGATGACTAAAACTAAATCAAAAAGTGCCTTCAAAATTAACACTGTTTCACTAGTTCCAACAGTGTTTGGATAATATGTATCCGTTGCTGTCACTGAATTTGAGATTTTTGTGCCAGATAAATATTAATGTGAAATACTTCAAATGATGGTTATACAATAAGATATCGGTGCAGCTTGCTATTTTGTATGTTGCGTAGAAGTCTGCATTTTTAAAAGTGCCACTCATTTTATGAGTAGCTTGAAGCTTGCAAAGCTCCCCTTTCAAAATCACTTCCCCGACACTACTTCTTTTAGCAACTGAGCATCTGACGTTAATTCATCACCATATTCTTTAGTGATGCTATCATGCGTGTATCGCTCGTGCTGAATATCTGCCTCTTCCTCCGCAGCATGTGCCGCTAACTGCACCATATTGCAGAGAGGCAGGCAGCCCATCACGGATGTAACTTTGATTGACAGTAAGTGTGCATATGTGTCCAATCTGCTCATCGGGATACGTGCTATCGTCATGATCTTTATTTATGTGTTCTGCTGTCGGCACAGTGCGAGCTAACTGCCCATTCCACACTAAATTAATTAGTTTGGCAGCCAGCCTATGATGGAAAATTGGATCCAATATGGTATTTCCAGGGTGTTTCAATGTGGCATTCACTGGAGGGTGAGACAGACTTCAGATATTTGGGTCACACGGATTACATGTCTGCATTTTTTGGATTTTTAAACACATTGCAAATCATTTTCTACATGCATCCATATTGTGAAATAGATTTCAAGCATGCAATTAACAAACGCAGACGTCCCTTTATAAAAACAACAGTCGTAACCTTGGAAGCACGCTGCGGCTTTGAACGAACACCTATCCTGGCAGGGGTTCAAACTTGTGTTCCTCTTGAAAGGTTTTATCCAAATAAATAAACATCCTGGGAGAAAGGGAAAAGAGAGGGAGAGAGAAAAAAGGGACTACGGAAGTGCTTCCATCCCGCGTTGTTGTGCGTAATATAAATCCTTTGTAGTGCATGCTCTTCTAATAACACATTGGCTAATTAATAACTTCTACACAATTATAAATTAACTTCGGATCAGGACTCCGGCTTTGCATATGATTTCCTATAATCGCTAAAGCTACTGCGAAAACATGTCTCATATCAAGCGTAACTTTCTTATTTAACACAGACAGACTGGGTTCTCATCGGGTTTAAACGTACAGCAAATTATCTCTGCTGGGACCTGGAGGGAAAGCCAAAAATCACAGCAGTAATTTTTTTAATTTGAAATAGCATCCTTAATCGTCATTTTTGGATTCGTTCTTTTTTTTCTTCTTCTTCGAGTGAGCTTTGATGGAATTAATCTTAATATTTTAATATTATTATAGCAGTAAGAAACGAGGAGAGCTGTCACTAATTCAACTTGGAAAACCAGGCCTCGGTGTGTAGGAAATGATCATAGGTGGCTCTGCATGCAGCTCGTTTCCTGGTGAGACGCTGGATCCATAATCAAACTCCTCCGTAATTAAAGGTGTAGAGAAAGCAGACGAGAGCGGCATGACATATCGCCTGACTCCTCAAATTCCTCTGTGGCTTTTCAAAGGATACTCCTTTAATATGGAGATTATGCTTATGTACTTGTCTTCACTTGAAAGGCGTTTTCCTAATTTACTTATTAATGACATGTAAATCTATTTATACTGAGGGCCTCAACTTTGAGAAAACGCGCCCGTCCCGTTTGCCGTAAAATCCGTCAGTTTGAAAACACAGAGGGAGGGAGGGAGGGGTAGATGAGCCCGACCTCCCATTCTTGTTCTGTTAAAAATTTATACAGTCCATGTTAAATTTATTAATATTGCTTCCTGTCATTCACTTTGCTGCACTCTAACTGAAATGCGACTTGACAGCAAGCACATTAAAGATGTATGTCATTGTATTCAACAAAGATTAATGAAGCTCTGTAAAAGTAGCTGTATAGGAGAGACGGCGAGAGTGATCAGAATTTGAATTCGCTGAATTATACAAGGCAGTTTAACATGCTTGTGGGATATTTGCTCAGTGAGGAGGTTTCAGGATCGAGAGAACTAGTGGTATGTTCAACCGTAAAAATGCTGTAAAAAAGATAATAGCTGTGAGCTGGCGTTTCACGTAGGCAACTGATTTCTAAGGCCATCAAGCTTGTATGTAAACACAAATGCAAATGCTTTGCATTGCAAGCGTGTGCATTTAGTCGGATGTGTTTTTATTCAGGTACCAAACTATAAATTCTGTAGATTTTAACTTGCTATGCAAGATTCAAACTGTTGCTCCTTCAAGACAGCAGTTGATGTGAAAGGGAAAACTGGTCATAGAAGAAGACAGGTTATACATTATAGTGCCTCTTTTGGAAACATTGAGAATGCAGTGCATACTTGGAACTCTCTGTGTAGACATGTATATAAACTCACAATTGTTTTTAATAAAGTATTTAGTTAGCATGTTGCTAAGCACAATGAAGATATGAACAGTCAATTTGTAATTTTTGTTTTAATTTTAGTATTATTTATTTACTAGTTATTATAATATTGCATTTGCTTGTACTTTTATTATTTTCAGTTCTTGCATAATAATCAGTGTTATACTTATTTCTTATTGTATGTAGTATTATATTGTAGGTGATTTTATTGATGTTTGAATCTGTTTTAATTTTAATTAATACAGTTTTTTGACCTTGTTGGTCAGTTTTGTAGGTTTTTTGTATTCATATATGCCGATAATAGTAATTAAAATAAGAATGTTGTATGGCACTAGCTGAAATAAAAGGTTGCTTATATTTTATCTTATTTCGGATCTATATTTATTCACGTCATTTTTTATTGATCAAGTTAGTTCAGTTTTAAGTAACATAATAAACCATTGTTGTAAAGTTGTATATATGTAATTCTAAATATCTTTTAATTATGTTATTTCATTTTTAGGGTTTGTATGTTAGTATTTTATTTCAGTTAGTTGACATGCATTAACAAAATTTCATGGTATATATATATTTATAATTTTTTTTTATTTTTTTTGTGTAGGTTTTACGTGTTTCTGTCTTTTTATTTAATCAGCTTTAACTCAATGCATTGTAGCTAGGTTAGGGTTCAGTTATTTACTGCCATTCATCTCAGTACTAAAATTTAACATGATGCAAGAGTATATAGTACAACAAACCGTATGCGTACCTATGTGTCACGGGACCAAAAACCGTCATAAAAGGTCAATTTCGGCAATTCGATGTATACATCACACTGAAGCTGTAAAATAAGCTTTCCATTGATGTGTGGATTGTTATGATAGGACAATATGACAATATTGGCCGAGATACAACTATTGAATATCTGGAATCTGAGGGTGCAAAAAAATCGAATATTGAGAAAATTGCCTTTAAAGTTGTCTAAATGAAGTTCTTAGCAATGCATATTACTAATCAAAAATTAAGTTTTGATACATTTACAGTAGTAAATTTACAAAATATCTTCATGGAACATGATCTTTACTTAATATCCTAATAATTTTTGACATAAAATAATATTTGACCATATTTGGCTATTGCTATTGCTACAGCAACTTAAGACTGGTTTTGTGCTCCAGGGTCACATATGTTAGTATGTTATTCTGGAAATAGCCCGCGGTTTTAAATGTTCGTATGGCTTCCTAGAACAGAATGACAGAAGGGAATATTCTTTATCTGTAAAAATCAAACATGTCAAGAAAATGGTGTAAGTATATCCTGGAAGGAATAAGCTGTACAGTATATTTCACTAGAGACAGGACATCTCCATCGGTGTTTTCTCCAGCAGTCTGAGTGTGTTCAGAGCAGCAGTGCTGTAGTGTTGTAGATGAGTGACTCTCACTCAGACATGCTCATGTTGAGCTCTACCGCTCCTGTTTCCCCAGGCACTCCGTGTGCTGATGTCATTTCCCCTGCAGCTGGGATAAGAAATTCACATCAGTCCTTTGGTGAAGTCCTTATAAAATCATGTTCATATCTCTGACGTTTGCTGTGTTGCATGCAGCTAGTTGTAAAAAAAAGGCAGTGAAAGGCAGGCATAGATTTTACAAAGAATTTAGATCTACTGTAGACTGAATGTCTCTTTGTCGTGCTATCTTTGGTCCCTGTAAGTACAGTAATGACATCATCTGTCATAATTAATACTATTTATCTGCAGAGAAGAGTAGTCATGAGTATGCATGTCTATCTATCTATCTATCTATCTATCTATCTATCTATCTATTATCTTCATCTTATTGTTCTGTTGTGTGTGTGTGTGTGTGGCTGTCTGTCTGTCTGTCTGTCTGTCTGTCTGTCTGTCTGTCATGTACTTTCATATATTTGCAAACAACATTTAATTATCAAATATTTTATTTCATTATAGTTGATGTTTTCCCAGATTTAGAGGCACTTTAAAGCATGAAATAGCTTTCATTCTGTGTAAAAAAAAAATTGAATTAATTAATAAAAAGGTAATTGCGACATTGTATCTCACAATCCTTTTTTTTTGTTTATTCTATTTGCTTATAATTCTTTCATTTCTATTCACAGTTTGTTACTTTTTTTCATGCAAGTTCTGGGCTTGTAGGAGGGAGGAGTTGTGTATAGATATATATATTAATTATAATTTATATATATAGATAGATATATATATATTATATATAGATATATATATCTATAAAAACACCAACTCATCAGTGTACAGCCTCCTTAGAATTGAAGTCTAAGGTTGGAGCCTACCTTAGAAAAGGAGTTGGAGAGAAGAAAAAAAGAGGAAGAAAAGCCCTTTGGGAAGCAATAAAATTATTCTTCTGGCATGCACTCCCTCAAATCATTAAACTCAAAGATTAAACACCCTCCCTACAAACAGCTGATTGTGTTTTTGCAATTAAGATTGCACTCAAAAATCAAAACAAAGCAACATTTGCTGTTTACTCAGCACAGCGAGTAACACACACCAGCATAATTTCATACAAGAGAATAAAACAAGTATTTACAAAGCTAATTTGGTCTAATGGGAAGCAGCATGAATCAAGATGACCGGTATGAAGAGATAGAAAGAGAGAGAGAGAGAGGTAGAGATCTTCAGGGCAAGAGGACCACTCTATCCCCAGTGCAGATGCATAATGCAAAGTTAGTGTTTCTAAGACGTTTCCTCCAGATAGATGGATCTGATGGATCTAAAGCAAAAGCAGTTAAACAGCTGGGCACTGTGGGCCACGGTGTACAGTGGGAATATCGCCATGGATAGAGAGTTGAACATGTGAAGGAAAGTAAATGTAACCCAGGTGAGCATCCAGTTGAGGTCTAGACTTGAGCACCACTGTAGATCCATTTAGATGTTGCTCTTCACCAAATCACAGCAAAATGAATGCTTCTTATTAGGCTTGAGTCTACATTAAACAGCATGAAACGTGAAAAAGTGGGACTTTTGCACCAGAATGGAGGTGGTTGGAGATGAAGATAGCATGCATGATGTCAGTTGAAAAGAGGAGTAATATGAATAAAATAAAATTTTGATGAAAGATTGAGAGGCTTGATGTTTTTTCCTTTAAAATGGATGACTATTATATTTTAAACGCAGTTGTAAAGAAAGCCTGAGTGTTGGCTAAGGAGAGTGTCATATTTTTTCTGGGAAGTGTGGTTGAGTTTGGTTTTAGAGCGTTCAGAATACTTTGTGGTCAGTCTGAGGAAACATTAATCACTGTATTTTTCTGTTTCTGATCTAAAAATGCGGCTGCTAAATGCTCGGTTCCCTTGCGAAGCCAATAAATTAAATATTAGTAAACTACATATTTAAATTCCTTCCCCAGGCAGTTTTTTTTTCGGCATGTTTTGCCATTCTTGTGTACTATAATATTCAACATCCCATTTTCAAACTAATGGCTTGTTGCAGCTTAGTTTTGCAATCCATTTGCTTTTCCTCCAGATTTCTTTATAAAACAAATTGCAGTGGAACTCTAAAGGGAGAAGAGAAAGGAAATTGAAACTTTCTGAGGAGCACGTCACTTCACGAACATTCACCCTTAAGCGATTAGGAACGCCGGAATCATTTTAGTGTTTATTGAGGCACATAGCCGTCTTCACGCACTGCTGATATGAGAGGAGAAAGCCAGTGATTTCCACCTCAAACTTCTCTTTGATTTGAATGTGGTTATGCATTTTTAATCTCAAATGTGAATAATTATTTGTCCAAAAAATATTTATATTTGGTTTAAGCGTTCATTCATATCATTTCCTTAAAGCTACAGACCATTATAGGATTTACAGTAGCTAAAACACATTTATAATTTATGAATGTAAACAAACTTCATCTTTAATTAGATGTATTGGAATCATTGAGAAATTATTAATAACTTTCTAAGCTCATAAGATGGCTCATGCAAATAGGGGCAAATCATTTCACTGAGAAAAGACGTTTTAGGCCAAACATTTACACTCGTTTGAAAGAGTGTCCAAAAAAAGACATTTTTAGTCCCGAAGGGAAAGTCGATTGTGCATCAATTGTTACCAATACTATTTAAAATGAATATCAATATTTGTCACAGTCATATGAGCCTTTTGTAATTTTATAGTTAAATGAACCATGATTTTAGCTTCCAATTATCATTTACACAAACAAACAAGTTGTAAATAAAACAAAGATTATTCTAGTACATACACAATATACTATTTCAATACTACTTCAAAATGTGATGTTTAATTCATTGTTATTACTTATTTTGTACATTGTATTGTCAATTTTTGAGTGAAAATTCTTTCATCCTCAAACGAAAAAGTGACAATGAAAAAAAAAATCAATAATAATAATGTTATTTTTTCTTATTGTGTAGTACAGTAAACAAAATACAGTTCTGTAATACTACCATTATGTATAAATACTTTATTTCCAAATTCTTTATTTTATTTTGGGATGAAATATGACCTGAACATGTTCTTGACAGGTTTCAATCATGCATCAATGATTAAATATAAAGTCCAAATATAGCATTTTATTGATTTAGTCCCTTAATACTACAAATATACCTTTCTATGCTTCTTTCCTCGAGTGAAAATATAGAATATTTTATATGAATCCTGAAGGGACAATACGTTCCTTCCAAATGTCTCAGAAGGAGGTGAAACTCTGAGAGAAAGAGAAGGTCTCAGCAGCGTCAGTGTGAAAGCATGTGAGCTGAGTATCAGCACAGGGGAATCTGTGGATCCGTAGTGAACTTTCAAATCAATTCTATGCATTAGTTATTATCAGCGGCTTTGATAGACACCAGATGTCTGCTCATTATGGGGGCATGATACTGTCTGATCAAATCCACAGAGAGACAGAAAACGAAAGCGGTTGTCTCACAGGTGAATTGGTGAGACAGCAGTAATTATGATTTTTGTGCTTCAGATTTTATGTATTTATTTATTTTTTCAACTCACCATGCTTATTTTTATTGTGCATTTCTTATTACACAAAATATGGTGTTACTACTAAAATATGCCAAGGAAAATCATGGTGATGCCAAGGAAAATCATGGTGATGCCGCACTCTCAGAAAAAAAAGGTACCGCCCCAGTGACACCTTTTGTACCTTTTTTTCTGAGAGTGCATGATATTCACTAAAGTAGCATTAAGTGTAATTTATATTCTGTTAAAAATGTGTTTTAAAATTTGGGGATATGATCTTTTTATAATTGTTTTGTTTTGCCAAGGAAAATTGACCAGTGGCATCCAGGAAGGAATGATATTCCTATGTTTAGCGTTCCCATTCATCTAAATGGCACTTGACAGGCTGGCAAATGAAATATGCAACCTGGAAACTGACGTCTTTGATTTAAGTAACTTTTGTTTAGCCAATCACCTAAACCATGTGTAATGACTGATCATGCTGTATTAGAACATCATAAGTCCATTTCATGCTCCAAAAACAATCAGACAAATTTGAGTTTTTTTATTATCAGGTGAAACTTCAGCATCTACTAATATCTGATGAAATATTAGCCCTTAAAATTTAATCAGAACACACAGCTACTTTTGAATGGTGATTAATAGAGAAATATGCTTTTTGCCCCAACAATGGTGTAGGTACGCCATAATGTAAAGTACCAGTAGGACTAACTAGACCATGCTAACCTTGTTAAACCATTGTCTCTTGATTCTATTGGCATAAATAAACATAACAATCAATGTTAAATGACTACAGTATGTTTTGCTGCTGCTACATGAAGCTCAAACTAATTTACACTGAATTGCATCCACACAGAGAGTAAAAAAATTCAGCGATTTGACTCCGCCGTGAGGGGAAACGGCACACATCGCCGCAATTAGTTATGCAAATGCCTAGCTGTGATTTCCAAAAGTTTCCTTTCATAACGTGACAGGAGATGGCAGAGCATTAACGAGGAGTGAGATATCCTCCAAGACGCCAGCATTATCTTCCAGGACAGAGGGCGCAAATTCCCTCTCTCAGGTGGATGATTAAAATCAATTAAATCACTCCAGCGATGTCAGCCTAGGGATTCTTCTGACGAATGAAATTATGCTAAGAAAAAGGAGGGAGAACGAGAGCTAGAGAAACGCTTGCACTCTCCCCAGGCCTGTCTCAGCATCACTCTCCCCCACAAATGAGATTAAAATGTGCAGCGCAGGGATTTCAAAGGGATATTTTCCATAAGAACATGAAAAGTCCTCAGAAGCCAGTGTAAAGAGACCCGAAAGCCTCTAGCGGGAAGCCCTGTCAGCCAACCCCCATCTCACACCACCGCTGCCAAAAGTTACGCGAGCACGCGCTCATACTCCCTCTCGCAGCTTGTTAAGATATAAATAAACACAAACCCACCTGACTCAACAAACATTACCATATCCACCTCTGTCTGAGTCAAACAGCCGTGATGTGTAACGAAACAAGGCCATGTCGAGGCCGCTTCCTCCCCGTGTGTTGTTGACAGTCTTCTGATTTCCCTCCGTCACTCCGCGCTGTGGTTCTTTTGGTCCAGGATGCCTCCGTCACTGTCAGTTAAGGAGCAGGAGCACAGATGACTGAGCTGAATTGCTGTGTCTGTGCGATGGTTATTTCTTCTCGATGCTGGTTATTGCTGACAAGCAGAGATTTAGGTCAACAGAAAGGAAATGAACCGTGTTTACCTTCCTGGTCATAATGTGCATGATTCAGCATTGCATGATACAGCATTTTGTGTTCTGGTCATTTTAACTAAAACTAACTGACTTTGCTCACACGGAATAACAACTTCCCAAAAGTAGTGGATCATTTTTGTAGCTTTTAGTATTTTCCCCCACCTTGTTACATGTGTCGTGTTCCCAGGACCGTCCTTAGCTTACGCGGGGCCCGGTGCGAGGTAGGGAGCCCCCACCCCACCACCACCCGGAACACGGTCGCAAACGGACCAAGCAGTTCCGAGCTGCGAGGCTCGGTGCGATCGCACCAGTTGCACTCCCCTAAGGACGGCCCTGAGTGTCCCCAGTCAAAAATGGCTGGCCTTTGAAAAATTGCTTGCAAGTCTCTCATTATGATATTATCACCAAATCTCGGATTCAGTCTTTTTGTCAACTTGTTATTAGTAGGAGGTTTGTTCATTTTGGAACTGATTGATCGAAGGCCTCATTGATCTGAGCTGATACACGTCAGGTTTTGAGTGAAAAAACATTATTTGTGGATAAGTTTGGCAGTGTTCACTTAAAAAAACGGAGGTGCATAAAGAGATTTGCAATTGTTACAAATCCTTACACTTTCCAACCACTCCACTTCAGCTACACGCCTCCATTCAGCTATGTAACGTCCACTTTTAGGATCCAATTAGTTACCATTTGATAAAGTCAAGTGCCCTACTTTTTTCTTATCACCCAGTTTTACTTGGAAATGTCTGATTGTGTATGTAAAATGGGTTTTTGGGCCTCAAGGTCAACATGAAATGGCATTCCATAGTGAAGTTGCAAAGTAATGAAAGTAGTGTCAGATCTTTTCTTCCGTATTGTGACATACATTGGTGCTGCTTCTATCTTTAGGTTGTTGTTTGGATGGAGTCCGATCTGAATGCAAGCTTTAAGGCTGACTTTGCTATGCCTTAACTGACAAAATTGACTTAATAGAAAGAATTCAAATCTGTTGTGGCGAATCATACTTTTGACCAATTCTACATTGATTTGTTCATCAACTATCTGGATGACTTTTTCCTGTTTTTGTGGAAACATAATTTCAGTACATGTTTTCCAGTACATTTTAATGAATCCTATGGCATACAATAGTTTGAACAAGTTAGTAGAATTTGCAAAGGCAAAGGATCATTATTATTATTGCTCATCAAACTTTTTGGCTAGGAACTCATCCCACAACATTTGTGCATGTTGAAGAGAAACAATCAGACTTTCATTTTTTCCCAGCATTTGGAAAAATTCCATGCATTTTCCATGCATCCTATTTGTAGAGTCTTTTTAACAACCACAAAACAATGCATTAAAAACCCGCAGAACATCTTAGCAACACTCTACTTTTTCCTCACAAATGGACAAATCCCATGCACTTGCAAGGGACCGTAGATTATCCTGGGGGTGGGCTCTTTTGACTTAAGCTAGTAAGCAACCCCGAAGCAATGCACTAAAACCCCTCAGAACATCTTTGCAACCACATAGCAACACCTTGACAACCACCCGAAACATGTCCAAGCAGCCCTCAGAAAATGTCAAAATCTAGTTGTAACAAGTATTATTTGAGTTAAAGCTTTCATAAAGCACCATGTGTAGCATAGCTTCTGAGATTTATAGACTGTTAGTTTAAATTGGCAGAAAGCAGTAAGACAGCGCCGTCATTTACAGAGAGGAGGAGAGAGAGCGCGTGCCGGGGTCTATTTCTCAGCAGGCGCGGGAATCTTTGCCCTCCTGGAATAATGTAATATATGATGTTCCGTAGAGTGCACTGAGTGATCACATTTGGACGTAGACAGATGATAAATGTGTGTTGAAACAATGTAAAACTGTCTGAACAGGGTATTGTCAGGGATTTCTGCCTGCTGCGCTTCTGCAATAACCGCCCAGATCCCTCTTTGAGCTGTTCAGATCTATTTAATGCCTTATTATCTGAAAAATATACAGCACGTATTGCCTCAAACTCTGGCAGGCCTTTGTCTCCTGACAAATTTACCTATTCTCCAATTCTGGTGATGCGTTTCAGGAGCGAGCCTCTGTCAATCCCAGTTAAAGACAGCATCCCCATCTTTCAGCTGCGCAAAGCTTTTGATATAGAGCTCGGCCGTAAAGCTTGAAAGAGAAGAAATATATTCAGTTACCCACGCTCGCCTAGAAAAGCTTGTCTGAGAAATGGTGTATTGAAATGCCTAATTAACTGATGGTGTCCAGTCAATTCGCTTTGCTAAACCTGCAGATCACCTCAGCTGAGGGGCCGTCCCTGGGGCTCGTTTGACATGCACACTTTTTACGGCCCCTAAGAATGATTCTAGCAGACGAGGCTTTGTGCTGGATGGAATCTCCCCACCTCCGATAAGTCCATGTATCCTCTTTTATTGGAGTATGAAGGAGAATGCCAATGAAATTTTTATTCCGGCAGAATTTCAGACGGACAGTGCGAGCTCCCGCGGGGTGGGTGGAATGCGGCCCAGATGCGAGCGGCGCGGGCAAACCGATCCGGAAAAACGGCAAGGGACGAATCAAAGGAGGAGAGAGATGTTCCGTTTCTCTGTTTCTTCTGCCATTGGGAGCTGTTACTCTTGCATGTGAGGAGTTTTGCTTTGCCCGCTGTTTTTGACAAACAAGTGTTCTACCTTTCTGTTTGTGTGTTTATTTATTAATTAGTTATGTATATTCAAATATGTTCTTTCTTAGTAACTATTTTGATTTTTGCAAAACGCCTACATGATGGACTTGCCTCAGATATTTGCAACATTTATTTTTTATTTTATGGTAAATATTGATAGATTGAATATTTAAGAGTTATAGATGATATTAGATAGCATTTAAGATTAGAATATGTGTATAGAATATATATAGATATATACATTATATATATATACAATTATGTAGTAATCATTGGATGGAGGCGGGCGGGTGGATATCTCGGAATATAAAAAATAGTAAAATAAATGTTGTAAATACTAGTTCACGTGATCAAAGACACACCAATTATGGAACATCTGCAATATTAATTGAAAAGTCAAATATAGGAAAAAATGAGTGTTTTTGACCCCTGCAAGTGTTTCAGGTTAATAAGGATATTTTTTCCAGGTTTATGCATGCTGTATTCTTTTTCCTAACTGACAGCTTTCATTTTATATTTCTGAGTGCAGATTTGATTATTGCTTAAACCTGTCACCTTAAATTATCATTTTAATAGTAACATCAGTATGGCAGGAACATGTCATTAGTCTTAAGAGCAAAGTACAAATCTGGTTTTATTTCTTTCATCTTAAGTAAGGCGACATCACTCCGTTTGCATTCAGCCAGTGATTACACGTCTAATGAAAACTATCTCGGTTGAATTTCCAAAGTAAATGCAATTTAAATATCTATTTATCTGTCTTTGAGAGTGGCTTTGAGCTATTAGTTCATGTGAACAGGTCTGGCCTGTTAATTTTCTGCCTCTCCTTGAGCTCAGACAGAGTTGGGGAGGGACGCCGTTCCCCCAACACCACCCTCAAACTCAGCAGTGCAGATGAATAATGCAATCCGACCAACCCCCATCACACACACACACACACACGGCAGGGCCTGGAGCACCATGGGTTCAAGTGTACGCACTTGAGGTGCACCACCAGTATCAGCGCACAATTATCTGGTGAATTTGTACACTTTATTACAGGAGCTCCACTGGGCAAATAGTGTCACAACACAGAGACTGGCCCTTCAGAAGCATATTTAGCTAATAAGAGCAAATTAATTAGACTAGAATGAGCTTAGCTGGATGACACTGGCGGGCAGTGAGCATGTGTGGTTGATACAACACAGCCATGACATCTCAAATCCAACATTAGACTGATTGAGAAAGAACCCACATGCTCAGAAAAAAAGGTACAAAATCTGTCACGGGGGCAGTATGTTCAAAAGATACTAAATGTACAATGGGTAGGAAATATGCACCTTTAAGGTACTAATAAGCATCTTTTAGGGGTAAATAAAGTACAAAAGTACTTTATCACTAAAGTACTTTTGAAAAGGTACCACCCCAGAGACAGATTTTGTAGCTTTGGACCTTAAAAGTTCAAATATATTTTTATATCCAAGCTTAATATGCGGGCGACAACTGTTAGTACAACTAATTTTAGATTAATTTCACCACAATGTGTAAACTGTAGCGCTATAAAAACATTTAATAAACCCCAGCTATCCAATGGATTTTCTCGTTTTGCACACAGGTCCATAAACCATCAATGTAAATATCATGCTAAAACGGATCTTTCATCATGAATACTTAAGTTTACTGCTTGTTCTTAATCCTAACTTTATTCTGAATATAATGATTCTGGAGAAGAAGAAGATACAAGTTTCATGTTATTGAGTTACAAAAGTTGTGTGCATCTGCAGATATCATTGAAATATTAGTTTACAGTATGTTGAAGATTTAGAAACAATGTATGTCATCATTTACAAACAACACGGTAAACAAGCAATTTGGTTAAAAGACACAATGTTATAAAAATAAGCACAATGCACCAAGGCTTGCAAATAAGTGTTGAATTATATCATTAGAATATTTTTTTCAAATCATGGATAAACCAATTATAAAATTGATTTTGTGCTTTTAAAATTCTGCTATAATAAAGTTTCCAAATAATGCTATACCGATAAATCCATTCGTTTTATGCATAGATTTTATGTGTAGCGTATAGATATATATATATATAGATAATAGATTAGAGAATATAGATATCTATATATACTATTCTAGTATATATATATAATATAGATATATCGTACATATACACAGTATATTACATTTATAGACTTGTATGTAATGTATAATTTAGATAGATTGATAGATAGATAGATAGTTTGATGGATGGATAGATAGATAGATAGAGTGATAGATAGATAGAGCTAGATAGATTAGATAATAGATAGATAGATAGATAGATAGATAATAGCTAGATGATAGACTACCACCACAAAAACTACTAAAATGACAAAATGCACAATAAATTCTACAACTTATAATGAAGGTGAAAAGTGGAAAATATTAAAAACCAAAAACTGATTCAAATATAATAAAAAACTATAATTTTATATTTAAATTATACTAAAACAGTACATCTGAGTTACACAATAAATTTCAAAGTAATTTAATAAAAACAAATTCAAATTTTGTGCATATTTACAATATATATTTAAATTACTATAAACTATAACTAACATGTGGCTAGATAGATAGATAGATAGATAGATAGATAGATAGATAGATAGATAGATAGATAGATAGATAGATAGATAGATAGATAGATAGATAGTAGATAGAGTAGTAAATAGATAGATAGATAGATACGTCATCTAATAGAATGTAGAGAAATATGTCTTTTATAATCTGCATGTGAGTTGTATATGTTGCATGAACTTTGAACAAAACTATGGTTTCACATTATGTTCAAAACTCTTTGTCAAATGCAGCTGTGACATTTGGTTTTGCATTAAAGAGTGTGTGGTTTTCTGCGCATCCACAGGGTCTCGGGGTCTCTTCCTGGTGGGTCTGGACTTTACGGCCGCTGGGACTTTTGCTTAAAACTCTTAACAAACAGAGGTAAAGATGTGATGGGGGGATGCTCGGGGCTTCCAGGCGCCCTCCTGCCTCACCTTCATGCTTTATCATGTTGGAGTCTGCTAACCCCATCACACAAACACACGCGCACGCCACCCGTCCCATCCCGATCGCTGGCAGCTGCAGTCTTAAATCAAAGTGTGGCCACGTGGCTGATGGGTGTTTGACACCGCTGAGCTCTTGTCACTGCTGAGTCGAAGTTGCCGGTATGGTGTCCTTGTCTTATCCCCTCGTGTACAATTACTTCTTAATCTGTCCACAGGGCACGAATGCCCCCCTCACCACCAAGATGAGCATACTAAACACGGCCTCAACAACTACACGCTCAATGGCACACTTGATCACAAATACACTTTGGAAACATGCCGTTTGCTGCTTATGCTTCCAAAAACTGCTACAGCCTTGTTTTTAACCAGTTTTGTTTTTTTGGCAGTGTAAGATTTGATTAGCTGACTTGCAAAAAGTTATGAAAATTAGGTGAATCAGAAATCGAAAAAGTTATTTTATATCAGGGTTCTTTTAGTTAACTAAAACCAAAATGAATACTAAAACCATTTTCATTACTTAACATAAACCTTAACTGAAATAATATATGCCTTTTTAGCTATAATAATATATGTGACCCTGGAGCACAAAAGCAGTCTTAAGTCGCTGGGGTATATTTGTAACAATAGCCAAAAATACATTGTATGGGTCAAAATTATTGATTTTTCTTTTATGCCAAAAATCATTAGGATATTAAGTAAAGATCATGTTCCATGAAGATATTTTGTAAAGTTCCTACTGTAAATATATTCAAACTTAATTTTTGATTAGTAATATGCATTGCTAAGAACTTCATTTGGACAACTTTAAAGGCGATTTTCTCAATATTTAGATTTTTTTGCACCCTCAGATTCCAGATTTTCAAATAGCTGTATCTCGGCCAAATATTGTCCTATCCTACAAACCATACATCAATGGAAAGCTAGTTATGCGGTAGAGGTGTATAAATCTAAGTAAAAAAAAAATACTCTTATGACTGGTTTTGTAGTCCAGGGTCACAAATAACTTTTTATTTTAGCAGTTGCAAGCAGCATTTTATTTTAATTTACTGTAATGGTGTAATAAATTTTACCTGTATGCACTAAAATAAAAAAAACAAGACTTAAATAAAAAGTTAAAAAAAGATAAGCGAGACATAAAAAGAAACAATAAAATAAAAATGAACAAACAAAACAAAATTACTAAAAGTTTAACTGAAATTAAAATGGAAAATATTAAAATAAAAACTGATTCAAAATATTATTAAAAACTATAATATTATCTCAATTATACTAAAATAACACTTGTTTATATCTGAGTTACACACTCAAAGTAATTTAATAAAAAAATGTGCATCATTTTTGTTGCATATTTTACAATATATATTTTAAATTACATATAAATGTACATGTAACATATCGTAGAGGTTCTGAACATTATTTTGGGGGCAAGCAAAGCAAACCTCACTGAGATTTGAATCCCCTGAAGCCTAATGCAATTACCAGAATTTTTAATATGCAACAGATATAAAGTCCGTGCAGAAGTGATACAGGTCTGTGATACAGACTGAACAAAGATTAAGCAATGATTTGCTGATTTCCATGGACGAGACACTAAGTGATCATGCCTGTTTAAGGAGGAGTTGGGGATGGAGGAGGGTAAGTCCATATCTGTGCAACAGACTAAGGCAAGTGTGAGTACAGATGAACTTATATATCTTATTTTTAATTGTAGTGGGAGGAGTTACAGTCAGCTGAGTGTCAGCTGATGCTGGCTGTCACGCCGTGGTCTGCCTGAACTACCACTGTGAATACTAGTTTTTAGTTGACTTAAGTTGTTTTTTGTTTGTTTTTCTTTGCTTTAGATGTACAATATCACTGAGATGTGAAGAGTGTGAGCTACTCTTTGAAGGCAGTTTATGCGGAAGGAACCATATCTGATGTTAAATGACCTGCAGACCCAAATTCAGAGAAACGAAACCAAACAAGCAAACCGAACCCAGATCTGCACCAAAAGCTCAAGTGACAGTGGCGAGTTCAGTGCTGCTACCGTGTAGCGATAGAGCAAGATCCACTTTCTTACAATTATTCAATCCATCTGGAATTACATACGATTAATGGTCTGGCTCTGGAATGTCATTTAATCAATCGTTCTGACTCTGTGACCTTGACTCGTATTGTAGTGGCTATGTGAGGGAAGCAGCAGGCCTTAGTCTTCTGCGTGATTCTGTCTCCAATGAAAGATGTATTGAGCTAAGGCTGTTTCACATGCATACAGTTTTGCTCCTTTAAAAGAAATGTGGGACAATATAATGTCATTGTCTTGTCGAAGCATGAATTATTCAGCCCCCCTCTGCCACAAAGCTTTCATTTTCTAGCGTTCACTCTCAAAAACCCGAAATCGCTTTGCCGTTTCTTCTCCTTTATTCATGACAAACTTGCATCGAAACTTTAAATTAATTATGAAAACAAAAAAATATATTTAGTTCCTGTCTGAGAATCCCCTGTACCCTAACAATGCCCTCGGTGCACCGTTCTGTCACAAAATCAAAATGAAAGACAAATGGAAAGACTGAAGGCAGAGCGTGGAGAGTTCCTCTCCGAAACTTAACCTCATCATCTCGAGAACAAAGGTGACGGAACATCAAAACAAGGACGGGACACGTCGCTGATGTATTTTTCCACTTGATGAGCGAGCAAGAAAAGTCTTCTTGTGACTATCAAACATATAGATATATATTTATTATTATTATTTTCCGTTCGGTGGTACGTGGGCATGTGCGAGCGGAAGTCAGCGGGGAGGAGGGGCGCCAATACATTTTTAATTTGCTCAGCGAGGACCAGGCTTTGCTGCTCAGATGTTTTCTGCGTCTCAAAGCCGACTTCAGCTGGAGCGTCTCTGAAATCCCACGTGGTCCGAGGAAAACAATCAAAGTGATGAGTAAAATCCGAGCATCCAGTGTGACGCCGTGAAACTCAGGCGCTTTGATGGAGGCAAATGACAGATATTCCCCAACCATTGTGTTTTCTGTAGCACCTGTGATTCAGATGTAGTCTACCGTGGACGTGAAGCTACCCTGAGATGACTGCATAGATTGCATCTTTAAAAAAGTTATGTTACATTGTTAGTTTTTAGACAGAGAATCATGTTACTTTTTCTTAGCACCAAAAAATTAGCTTTCCCTGGTGTCGGTTTGACTGAATCCTCTCTTGTCTGTGTTATTCAGCGAATGCATGTAATCAAGTGAACATCATTTTAGTGAAAGTGTCTTGTCAGCTTTACTTGACAAGTGTTTGTTCAGTGAATGTGAGACTGCTAGGTGAAATGCACAAATTGATAAATACAATGCAATTTATTATTATTGCGTTGTATTGTTAAATACAATTTATAATAATTTTTTATTACTTTTTTTTTTGGAAAATTAAACAAATGCAGGAAAACCAGGAAAGGCAGGGATGTTTAAATCTGTGAAAACCCTTGCCAATAGGCCATGTCATTTTTTAAAAATATGAATCAAGAAAAGAAAAGAAAAAACAATTATATAAATCATCTTCTCAATATAGTGTTTTTTCCACTCTTTATGTAGATGCTAATAGTTTGAAAATGGAAATAATAGTTTTAATAATGATAATAATAATAGTTATTTTTAACATTATTATTATTATTACGTTAATAATACTTTTAAATGTATATTTTTATGTTGGTAGATAGTTAATGTAAGTAAGTAATGTAAGCTTCCAATACATTTTTAATGTGACCTTATATAACTAAAAGTAAAAAAAAAAACATAAGTAAAACGAATACAGATGTGTTTTCCAGCATGCATTACCTTAGCTGGTCGTTTGCTGTATTCATATTTAGTATTCCCTCCACTTTCACATGTTTTCCATCCCAGACAACCTGTCTCTCCTGCCCAAGTCAGCTTCAAATAATTAGCCTACAGTAATGTGAAGTCCTGTTCTTGAGCGAGGAGCAACTTGAAAGCAGCAAGCATGAATCATGTATAGCTTCATTTTAAACTGCTTTGTAGACAAACACACTTGCAAAGTCAGCTTCTGAAGAGAATGCAAATCCCCCTTCTGCTGCCCTAAGCTCGTTTTAATGTGCTAAAACCAACGAGGACCGGCCTTCTTAAACAGCTCTTTAAACGTGTCGTTACCTGTCACGCCGGGTCATTTGTTAAAGGTGAGGTATTTTCTGTTTGCATGTCTTTTTTAGCCGTTCCTTTGTCATCCTGAAAAATAAATGACGCAGAGAATGATGGAGAATGTTTAAAGATTGAGGGCACTCAAGCAGCAATTAAATTTGACTCTAGGGGAAATTATCTACAGAAATGGGCCATGGGCATGGCGTGTGGTCAAATGGCTTTTCCTTGTTCTCTTTCTGTGTTCTTCTTGTGTACCACTTTGTCACACAAAACTTTCTGTTTAAAAAAAGAAGGAAAAGCATCCCACCTGACCGCCGCCTCAAGCCTCTCAGCATGAAATCCACTAGTGAACACATTTTGCATATATTATGTACTGACATGATGAACTATTGAACTAATTTTGGTTTTTCTGAAGAAATTATGAATGCTAAGTTGGTTGCTAGGGTATTGATATGCAGTTGGATGCTAGGATATTGCAGGCATTGCTAGGATGCGGGTTGTTGCTAGGGTGTCACTATACAGATGCAAGGTGAATGCTACAGTGTTTATTTACAGTTGCAAGGGGGAAGATTGAATGTTTTGGGTGGGTGGTTGCTAAGGTGTTGCTATGCAGTTGCAAGGTGACTCTTAAGATGTTGGTGGTTTTTGCTAAGGTGTTGCTATGCAGTTGCTAGATGGATGATAAGGTGTTGCTGGTAGTTTTTAGGGTGTTGTAATGCACTTGCTAGGTGAATACTTGGGTGTTATTAGTACTTGTTAGGGTGTTCCTCTCCAGCTACTAGGAGGACACTAGGGTTTTGCGGGTGGTTACTGGATGATGTATTCATTTTCAAGGATGGATGCTTGGATATATATATGTATGTGTGTGTGTGTGTGTGTGTGTGGTTGAGTGTGTGTGTGTGTGTGTGTGTATATATACAATATAATCACCAACTGTGACTCTAAGTAATAGTGATGCTCGCCTTAGCAAACACCACTAATTAAAATTGCAGTAAAAATGTAGTTAAAATACAGGCTTTTGCACAAAAGAGTATTATTCAGGATGTGCCATTTAATTACACTATGGATGCTAATATTGCTGATTTGGTTATATCTTTTATGGGCAGTCACAGGTTTTGGTGTCCGGGGTGCAAACGGTTGCGTTGGGAGTTTCGAAACTGGGCTATGACTGTTTAACATGTGAAGGACATTTTTAATTACTATTTTTGTTTTTGGCTCACACAAAAATGTTTTGTGCGAAGTGATTTGGGCACGATATCTCTAACTTTACAGTATATCACCTTAACAGCCGCTGTTAAATACCCAAGAGTATTATGTTGTCAAGATTGTATTTGGTACTGTAGCACATAACAAAACTGTTTTAGCAATTAAAAGTCAGGAGCTAAATTAACTTCCCTTTTTTCCGGAATATCAATAACTGTGTGTGCAAGAGTTTGTGCCGATTAGAGTGCGGGCTGTTTTTATAATTGCTTTTCTCCCTGTGGCAGCAAGGGCCCAAGGGTCAGATCTGAAGAACCGGAGCGGGTTCTCCAGGGGAACCGCACGGGACCTGCAGACACAGATTAATTGTGTGAGGTTCTGGGGCTTTAATTTGCAGGGGAGGAAATGACTGTGTAACCTAATTAAACACTGACTTGTTTCAAATATCTGTCCAGCTGCAACCCGAACGCGGCGTCGCACAATGTCGCCGCCCGTAATTGCTATGTATGCAATCGGAAAGCGAAAGGGTGGGATTCAGGGGGGCAGCGGGGTGTGGATGGCACAGGGGAAGGGGGTAGACCCTGATTTCCTCAAGTGATCAATTTAAGGGAAAACTCTGTTGCTCTTAACAGCAACATCTTTAGCGCAGACGGCAACCTATCACTAATTAGGATCTGCATTGATGAATGTACGATCATTGTGCACAGCTGGAAATCTTTTATAGGAACATCCTGGTCTGGGATTATGGGACGCAAAGGATAAAAATGTCTGCAGTGGTGTATCCTGGGATACCTGTAATCATGATTAGGTCCAATAATGGTCAACTCAAAATATTAATATGAAAGTTCCATCTGATTTTTAATGTCTTAAAAAGAATAGTCAAAAAAAAAAAAAACACAGAAAAGATAGAAAAAAAAATATTTCCATCATTTCAAAGACAGTCATAGGCAGCACATTCATCAGTTTTTTTTTCTTATCTCTTAATATATGGACGCTGCTAATAAAAAATAAAGAATTAAATTAAATCATAATTGTGATTTTTATCTCCTAATTCTGATTATATATAGTTCTATCTCATATTCAGAATTACAATTTTGAGATGATAATTCTTTTTAATCAGACGGTGTATTAAACTGCAGAAAACTCAGAATTGTAAGAATAAACGCAGAATTGCAGGATAAAAAGTCACAATTATTTTTAATGTATTATTATTTTCTTTATTATTTATAATGTATATTATATTGTAGACACAGTCACAATTTATTTTTTTATTCGGGGTTGAAACAAGTTCCAGAGAAAATCTTATTTGTGTTTGTTCAAAAGCATTGTCAAAAAAAAAAAAACAAAATTTAAATATTATAATTATATTTAATTTCAAATTTTTTTTTACTGGATATCAGGCGCAGTAGTATTATAAACCAACTTTTCTTATTTTGGTGTTTTTGGTTTTTTTTTTTTTGGCCCTCAGATGCCACTAGGCTGTATGGAAAAGAGTCTGAACATATAAGCATGTAAATTTGGAACATCAAGTGGAACAGCTTTGCAATGTTAAATGATTTATTTTTAATCAAATTAGTGCTTTAATAGTGATGGTTCATTATATATGGTGTCGGTTGTGTGATTATCGGTTCGTCCTCTCTGTATTGTGATTCCAGGTAAGCTGCGGCTCAGGGCTCGCCCCAGTGGCCGCTCTAGAATGGTCCTCGGGGACAGGAAAGGACTCTCTCGTTCGAATCCGTTCGATAGTGAGTGATGAAAGAAACCACTGGTCACTGAGCCCTGTGATCCGCTGGCAACACGCAGCCCCCTGTGTCACTTGAGTACGACATGAGCTCCGGGGCAAAGAGCGAGGGGTGTGTGTGTGTGTGTGTGTGTGGTTGTGTGTGTGTGTGTGTGTGTGGGTGTGTGTGTGTGTGAAAGAGGGGAGAGAGAGAAAAGGCTGAGGTGAGGTTGTGTGTGAGTGAAAAAAAAACGCCATCGTGAAGTATAATTGCATCTACAATTTTGTTGTTGTTATTACAATGTTAAAAAACTGTAAAACTGCCGTGAGTTCTTACATCTGCTCCTGGAGATGTGGGTCACTTCCACTGAATGAATGACCTAGTTAGTGGACCTGTTATGGTCACGCTTAGTTTAGGGTAATTTGCCAGTTATGATATACATTTAACACTAGGACTTTGCATCAAAAACCTCTAATTCGGTGCCTTAGTAATAGTATAGGTAGTTGTTAAGTTTAGGTTATGGGAGGATTAAGGGATGTGAATATGATCATGCAGATGTGAAGGCATTAATATGTGCATCATATAGTACTAAGAAAAAAGCCAATATGCTATGAATTATATATGGCATGCTAAAGAAAAAACTAGTAATAGTGAGAATTGTTCCCCAAACTAAAGTGTTATTCAAATTTTATTATTTATCAATTTTTTTTCTTTCGTCCTTTTTGAGGCCTTAAAACTCCTGTCTCCATTTATTCCAATGCATGGAATAATCAGTCATTTTTTTCTAAATTTCTCCTTTTGTGTTTCACAGAAGAAAAAAAATCAGCGTGTTTTGACCGAATGAAATACGGACAAAATTTTCATTTTTTTAGTGACCCAATCCTTATAATATAGTAAGAACAACTGGAATAATCACTATTTTATTCTGAATTATTATGAATAGTGTAGATAAAAAGCAACGTTTACCCTACCTCAAAATTATTAATGCACATTTATTTATTATTAATTTACATTTGTTCATGTGTACAGTAATATGCACATTTACATGACAATGCACCATACCTGAGGAATAATGATAAAGGATATTGCATTTCGCCCAAAAAAAAAAAACATCTAATTTGCATCTAAATTTGTGTGCATGCTGTTGAAAACCTATATAATTTTTTTCACTACAGTTATAGTTTATATTTAGTTGACATGATAAATAAGGACAGAATTTTCATTTTTAGTGTGCTAATTTCTAAAATAAAGCAAGAAAAATGACAGCAATCCCTATTTTATTTGGTATTATCAACAGTGCAGATAAAATCTTTCAAAAAGTTTGCATGAAACATTTGCATGGGAATGCCTTAGCATTAAACTTATACAGGATTAAAGAAACGTTTGCAAAGTTATGATAAAGTACAAGTAATATAAGTTACTCTATGCATCTATTTGTGCTGTTGAGAAACAAAACAAAATGGGTAAAAACCTCAGAGAAGCAGAGTAGATCAGAACACCATCAGATCAGTTTTCCCAACGCCACATCTCTAGACAGATCCCTGATCATACACACCGAGTCGCTCTACAGGGAATAGAATTACTTTTTTCCACCAGTGACGAGTGATTTCCCAGGTTTAAACAGAGGTGCTGCGAGAAACGTGGACGATTGATCAGCGGTGATGCCTCCCATTTGAAGATCACACGCAAGACAAAGGAAAGCGAAGTAGGACGGCGTCGGACGCTCCCAAAACACAAGGCGGGTTAAGGGGGAAAAAAAGAGTATAAATGAAAAGCAACAGAGGGAGAAGGCTTGGGAATTAAGTAAAATATAATTAATGACAGCCGTCTGAAACTTAACTGTATCAGAAATGTGTTTTAATCGTGCAAAAGTACATCAGGAGCGTCGCACGCGGGGTAGTCATATGGCTCTGGGCGAGTGAAGAATTAACTACCAGCACTTGAGTACAGCTGGAATATCTGCCTCCTCCCCAAACGTCATCCCAACTCTGGGAGTTTGTTGTTTGTGGGCTTACGGTAGCACGGTGGAGAGGAATATAGTCGTGCCTTAAAAGAGGAAGAGATACCGAGATTGATCTGAGGAGCGTAACATGGGACTCCAGTAAAGGAGTCAACGGCGAGCTATTGGACAGCTGCGAGATCTCCTCTGAGATCACACACCATATTGAGGTGGAATAAACTCCCGTCTTTGTGCTTTGTCACTATCAGGACCTTGTCCCACAACCTTGAACACATATTCCCTTGGTTAAGTCACCTGGGAAAAATTACAGAGGGAAAGGTTTGTTCTCTATTCCTCTTTTTGTTGGAGTCGAGGTTTAATCTTGACTCCCGATACTAGAGATCATTTTTTAATATCTCCACGGACGCACGGCGGGTTTAAAGATTCCCAAAAATACACAATGATCCGCAGAAGAAGAAAGAAAGAAAAAAACGCTAATAGAGGATCGAGGCCTTCCAGATACAAACTTTTGGTGGTTTTATGATTTGATTTATTGGCCTGAGAAGAAATGGGTCTAAAATTGCCATGATTAATTAGAAGGTAGTACACACTCCTTATATTAATATCGATTACGAGGGATTTTTTTCTTTTGGCAAATGGCTTCGTTCCATCAGTAGGATATTACGAAAGTTGACTCTAAACTAGAGAGAATTTTTGAAGAAATTCAGGGGCATTGATGAAAATACGTTTTAGGTAAGCTTATAATTAAGAATTTATTCCTGTGGAAAATGAACCAGTACGGGCAAATCTGTACAATAAATAACTAATAAAAAATAAATGTAAAACAATTTATGCATAAAAGCATATGAAGGCTTAATTAACAAGGACAGAAAAAATATACTTTTTTTTTTGCTTTATCTTTATTTTAATTGTTTAGTATTATTTTTATTATTTTTGAAGATCATTATTTGTGTTTTTTTTGAACACTTTATGAAGATAACATGAATGATTCTCTCCTATTCAACAACAATGGCTGTTGTGGGTGGTTGCCAGGGTGCTATGCTGTGCTCTTCCGCTGAACGGAATTCTGAGTTTGTTTTAGTGTCACTTGCAGATGTTTTTTTTCTTCACTGTTTAGTACTGTGGCATTGCGCTTCCAGAATTAACTATTTATTATTTTACATATACTGTTGTTGTGGGGCTTATAACGTCTACACTTAACTGATTGATTGTGACATTTGAGTACAGCCACTCGAAAAATATGTTGAATATAACAATACGTTTTTAACGTTTATATTTATTTTTAAAGCATATTTTTTTCTATATTTCATTTATTTTTATTATAATTTATTAATGCAATGCAAAGGTTTCTTGGTGTTTTAGGACAAGTAGATCCAGCATTCTATAAGGCATTGTCCCAAAAGAGGCGCAAAAGGCACAAAATCCCCCCTCACTGCTAACCGTTGAGCTTCCTCGCATTGAGACAGGCGGCCAGCTGGGGACTTACCCAGGACGCGTTTTGTCAGGGGGACACCCAACAACCCTCCCCCCATTACAAATCCAACAATCCCCCCCGGCTCTCCAACCCCGACCACCCGTACAAGCTGAGCTGTGATATCCTTATGGCGACGAAGAGTCACGACTGGTTTAATTCGGGCCATTAGACACGAGCATTAGTTTGGCACAGCAAATTTTGTATTCGGAAAAATGGTGGAGTGTCAAAAACGTGCCTGGAGCGACGGGAGGATAGTGCCACGGCTCTAGCACATGTCAACAAAAACACACAGGGTGAGGGCCGATCCCTCTTTTATGGTGGGTGAGAGTAACACTTGCAATGGCATGTGCTTTCGGGATGTCACAATTTGAAACTTACTGTCAAAAGTTTGGAATAAGTCTGCTTTCATCTTTAACATGTCACTTATGCTGGGGGGGGGGGGGTTTAAAAAATACAGTAAAAATAGTAATATTGTGATTTATTCAATTATAGACAATTTTATTTGATATATTTTAAAATGTAATTTATTCCTGTTATGCAAAGCTGAATTTCCAGCATCATCAGTGTCACATGATCCTTCAGAAATATTTTAAATGTTATTATGATCAATGTAAAAAGAGTTTTGTCTTCTAATAATTTGTGAAAATGCTAACATATTTTCAGGATTCTTTGATGAATAGAAAGTTCAAAGAGCAGTGTTTATTAGAAAATGTTTTGTAACATTATAAATGCCTTTATTGAATGGTTATCAATTTAATGTAATACTGCTGAATTGGGAATACATTGGAAATAAGTTTTAATAAATATTGAAAAATGTAAGACTTATCAAATGGGGACATGTTGATACAATTGTAAAAAAAGATTAGTAACAAAACTTGATGACCCAAAACTTGTAAATGGTAGTGTGTCATGGGGTAATATTAAGCAGCCAAACGGTTTTCCACTATTGATATTATAATACTGATTTTTGATCAGCAAAATTGCATATTAAAAATGGTTGAAGAATCTGTGACACGGAAGACTGGATGAATTCAGCTACAAAGCAAGGAAAAATGACATTTTGAAAAATATTATTATTATTTTTTTCGATTTTTAAAGATTTTTAAATTATATTAAAATTGTGATAATGTTTCACAGTATTGTGATTTTTACAGTATTTTGATCCACAGACCGCCTGGGGAGATAAAGAAGAGACTTTATTTCAACACCATGAAGATCATAATTATTCCAAAATTTGATCCGGGATTGTTAGCACTGTATACAAAGCGCTTTAAATTTAATAAAGGTGGAATATTTATAAAAAAATTATTAAAGACATGTTTTTTGGAAAATTATACTTGAATGCTACAAAACACTATGGGAACCAGCTAGGGTAGTGAACCAGGTGTTGCATCATAACTGTTACTATATTGTGTCATTTTGCATGCTGGAACTATGCACTGACCAATCAGCACTCAGGACTGGAACTCTCCGTTTTCTAATTTAGTTTACGGTGCACTGCCTCTCTTCTCTCTCTCTCTCTTTCTCCCTCTGTCTTTTGTGGGAGCGAGTTAGCGGAGGGGTCTTGGTGGCAGATGGGCAGGAGTATCAGGGATTGACTAATCCCAAATCTGCCGTCTCCTCACCACACCGAAACCAGGGGAGAGGCACGAGCCAGCTGCCACATAGACGCCTTTCATGCTCGTCTGCACACAACAGCTGCAGCAGGCCTGCCTGCTTGCTTCTAAATTATTAAACATATTTTTAGTTTGTTCCAGATGCAGAGCCCGATGTGCTTATGGAGGCCTTTGTGCATTTTACATACCGTTCCTTTTCCCCTCCTCTCATCAGAATGCTGTTTGTAAAAGTCATTATCCCATCTGTGCCGCCAGTTTGGACAAAACAGCCCAAGACGAATCCAGCTCGCTCCTGCTTTCCGGTACAATTTGGGAGTTGAGGAGATGATGATGATGATGATGATGATGATGGAGGGCTGTAGGGGTTTGGTCCACCTGTAAGCCATCTCGGCCGCTGCTCTGGGGTGGCAACAGGAGTTTTGCAAGTAAGATTTCATCCTTTGCAAGGCGGCTTAAGAAGGAACAAGCCTCTTTCACACACAGGTTGAAATAATCTGCTACTCGTCAAGTCTTTCCCCCAAAGGCAGGCCAGCGATGGCTGGCCTATTATTACCGTGAAAAGGCGCAGAAGTCCTGAATATTCATCAGGGAGCTGGAGGCGGGAAGGTGCACCAAAATCCCACCGCACTCATGGTCACGTTCAAATCATCAGGAAATGCAGATCCGAGAATGTCACACATGCAAAAGCCGAAATATTCCTTATTAATTCATATTTTTTTTGTTTCATGGAAATCAAAAATGACCCTTTTTAATGCACTTTTTTTTCTTTTTGTGCATGATTCACTAGTGTGTTATTCCTTTTCTATAATGATGTCACCAGGTCCTCTTGTTTTTCAAGCACTTGTCATTCAGAGACCACTTCTCATAATCCAAGCAATCCTCTATAGATTAAACTCCTATATTTTTAGACATTTCCTATTTCACATGGAAATACACCAAATTGCAGAAGTAAAATGGATTGCAAACGCCAGTTCAAGTTAAACTTGCTCTTCAATGAAGTTATGATTATATTTAGAGTGCGCCGATTGCTTCAGTGTTTTTGAACTTTTTTTATTTAGTTTTACCATTAATTCCTAATATAGATAATCTTATAATTTTTCAACAATCCCTTCTATAACTACTAATTACAGAATTTCAGTGTGACGAAATGCCGTCTTTCATGCGGAACTGCTCTTCAATAAAGCAAAAGTTAATTTAGAAGCACTTTCTTTGTTATATATAGTATATATATATATCTATATATATACTATTTATAATATATATATATATATATATATAGAGATATATATATCTATATATATATATATATGTATGTATGTGTATATTATAATCTATATATGTATGGTATGTATATGTGTATATGATGTGTGTGTGGTGTGTGTGTGTGTATGTATAGAGATATATATTTATTTATTTATGTAATTTTATTATCAACTGATTCCCAATTTATTAAGTCCTATCTTTTTCTATTTGTCTCCTTGAATATACACAACTTTCATAAGTAAAATTAATTGTGAGCCATTTCATGAATAACTTGCTCTTCAGTGAAGTTATGATTATGTTTAGAACACTTAAATTGTTTCCTTATATTTTTTGACATTATTGTTTTCTTGTACATTTTTACCAGTCAATTCCCAATAAATAAAAGTCATATATTCTTTGACTTGGAAATCCATTCCATTACAGAAGTAAAATTTAGTTTGCAAATACCTTTTCATTTGGAACTTGATTATGAGTGCTTAAATATGTTTTTGACATTTTATTTTTATATTTTGCCAGTCAATTCCCAATAGATAAGTCCTACATTTTTTTACTTTTCCTATTTCACTTGGAAATACACCACATTACAGAACTAAAATTAATTGCAAATGCCTCATGTGGAACCTGCTCTTCAATGAAACTATGATTGTTTAATCATGTGAATGTTATGAATGCTTAAATTGTTTCCTTGTTTTTTGACAATCTTTTTTATTTTTTTTACATTTCTACCGAACAGAAAATAAAACAAACAGACCAGGGAGTGATGGGGAACAACACAAAAGGCAGTGCAAATGTTTTGAGTGATTTGGCATGAGTTTGCTGCAGCCGGGCTGCTGGATTGAAGTTAATAAGCGTGCGAGAGACCCAACGAGAGAAGCGCGACTCTCAGCATCTCCCCCCGTCCAGATGAGTCCTCCACGGCCCACACACACCAGAGACCAGTCTGGATCCTCCACTGGAGCCGCTGCACCTGTTGTTTTCAGGAGTTGGAGAAAGATAGACACTCATGCTCAGAGACCGTATGGAAGAATGAGAACAGGCAATGTGTTTTGTTGCTAAAGCCAAAAAAAGGTTGGTGCATTTTTGGTCCCAATCAGAACTGACTCTTTAATATGGACTTCCATTCAAATGTTTGGGGTTGGTTTCATTTGTTTAATGTTTCTGAAAGAAAACATTTCTGAAATCAAACTTCTGCTCACATCAATAAAAACAGCAAAAATGTTGAAATATTTTGACAATATAAAAGTCTATTTGAATATATTGTAAAATGTAATTTATTTCTGTGATCAAAGCTGAATTTTCAGCATCATTCCTCCAGTCTTCAGTGTCACATGATCCTTCAGAAATCATTCTAAAATACTGATTTGCTGCTCAAGAAACATTTATTATTACATCAATGTTGAAAGCATTTGTGCTGTCATATTTTTTGGTAGAATTTTTTTCAGATATTTTGATGAATAGAAAGTTCCAGAAGAGCAGCATTTAATTGAAAACACAAACATTTATAACATTATAAATGTCTCACCTGACGTTTTGATCAATTTACTGCGTCCTTCGTTTAAAGTATCAAAGTATTAATTTCTCCCAAAAAAAACAAAGCGCTAAAAAAAACATTACTGACCCCAGACTTTTGAACAATACTGTATGAATGTGTACACCTTTGTTCAATTTAAGATGAATACGTTTAATTCAAGTCATTTTTTTTTCTTATTGAATATCCTGTTTCACTCAGAAGTAAAATGTTGACAAATATCTAATATATTTTTAAAACTCTCTATATTTTTTGTCTCTCCACTATTCCTTGCTAAACCTACGATGCTGCAAAGAACAATTATTAGTAATGTTTGGCTGCTAGGTAAACAGAAATATCTGCAGTAATTGACACCAAACTATTTTGACATGCTCGAGCCGGAACAGTTCAGCTGCTTTTAGAAATGTAATGAAGAGCAGACTCGCATCACGTTTTCGGCAGGTTTCGCCTCATCACTTCCTGCCCACAGATGGTGCCGCGCTCATTCTTCTAATGTCTCTCTCGCTTTGCCTGGCATGAGCAGCTTGCTCTTCACAATTACTTCACAAAAAAAGGTCATGTAATAGTAAAATGCATGCTAAAAATGCCCTTATTCTGACACATGTCACACTTTAAATAGCATTTCTTGAGGATGCATGATCAATTGTCAATAATTGACCTTAGAGTTTTCAGGATTATAATTTATGAAACCATGTGGTTTGCATCCGCAGACACTGACCTTTAAATCTGCCATTGATAAATGCACTTTCCCTCTCAAAAAGAAAAAAAAGTCACGGTGGCATCTCCTTTACCCTGGATCTTTGAATATTCATCAGGCTCTTGAGAGGTGCTGAACCGTCCAATCACATCCGGACGAAGGAAGCCCTCGGCTTTGGACTGCCTTAACGCTCTGTGCTTGAACTGGAGCTGACGGGTTAATCAATGCCGTGATCAATTCGCAACGTGCAAATTGTTTTATTCGAATGGAAAATGCATACTGTTGTTTCTCAAGTCTTGATTAATTGCATCGTTGTTGACCCACATATCGAATGCTGCTTGGGAAAGCCCAAAGCTCTGAGCAAGACCGTATTGGTACAAATTTTCTAATAAGTTTATGTTATATTGTAAATTAACCAAGACGTAATACTCAGAAGGGCTTTTATTGGAAATGAATAACTGAGAATGTGAAAAGGGTTACATGGGCTTAAAATTCTAGTGTTTAATCAGAGTCATGCTTTTTTTTTTTTTTAAAGCATGTGCTCTATAAACTGTTTGCTAAATGTATTGTGAAGTTTCAGGAAATCACTGTTGACCTAGAATTGCTTCAGCTTCTGTATGCATGCCTTTTTTTTTATTCCCTCAACATTGTTATTGCAGTCAGCGTTGTGTACAGCAGGTTCAATCGTGATAATGCAATAGGATTCAGCCACACGTTAATTAGCTGAGAACGACCCAAGAGAGCCAAACTGGATATGCTATTACTGAGAGAAATACAGGAACACTCAAAGACAAATTATACAGTGCTTGATAAATTAACTAATGCCTCTCTGATTAAAAGCCTGAAATGCAATCTATTTTTTTTTCTCTTCAAATTACCAATTTGTCAGAACAAATGAATCCAATATGCCTTCCGTTTCCGTTAGCTGAATACAACCTACATCTAATTCCATATGACAAAAATTCTCACCTTGCGTTCCAGCATTGATGTGCCGTTTTCATTAGAGTTTTGCTTTATTGCATGCAATTTATCAAACTAATGCACTTCTGTAAGTGAGGTAGGCACAAAGTGTGAGAGCGCAACTAATCATTTCACAATACTATTATTTTTCATATATATGTATGAGTTGTTCGTCCATTTATCTGTTTAGATGAATACATTTCTATTTATTGTTGGTATAAATACTGTCGGATCCAAAAGTCAGATGATTTGCTTTATTTTTCTAATTTAATACACAGTTTTCATTGCAAATTGTGTTAGCAGCATAGCGATTTGAATGAAAAGTTGAAATGACAATATTATTTTAATATGAATATTTATTTACGTCGGTACTGGAGCTGACGTGCACAAAACTGGGTGAGAATGAATTATATTTTATAGACTTTCATTTGCTTACATTTGATTTGTCAAAATTAAACTTTCCGTTTTCAAAATGCAATTTGAACTGAAAAATGTTACAGTATTATTTTAATATGTCATATATCAGCACTGATGAATTGTTTTCCAGGAAAAGTGACCTTTTATGGTCTATGATGTGTAATCATCATAAACTTTGTTTTAAAGTTTTCAAAAGCAAAATACATTCTGCTAATTTCTAGGTTAAAATGTGTAATATTGTCGCAGACGTTTGGACCCCACAATTATTGCATTTTTTCATGTTATATTTGTATTTGACATATGCATATCTTGTCAAACATCTGTGATGATCAAATTATCCTCTTGAGATGTTTACTAACCCTAAACTGAAGTGTTAATTCAGATCTGCAGGTCATAGATTACTAAGAACAATCCCTTTTCAAATTTTTCTCACATTGTTGGGTACTTGCTAATTTGTCATTTTCATACAGCCTAGTGTCTGAATTTCAATCTGCACCTCTGGCTTGGGTTAATTAAACAAGCCAGGTTGACACCACATCTGTCCTTCAGCTAGATCAATGAGGTGGGATGTATAGCCTCTCAGTCTCTCTCTCTCTCTCATGGCTTTTGTCTTTCTTTCTAAAAACTGATCAACTTTTCAGCACAATGCAAATTAAAGAGGTCACGAGTGACATCATCATACATGTCTGTCTGAGTGAGTCTCCATATGAGCAGATATGAGGATTCACACCGTGCCAGTTGCATGCAAGATGTGAAAATTCCCTGCGAATGAGACAACAGCAGTAAATTAATTTCTATTCAAATTACTGTCATCGAACATCAGCACTCCTCCCTTAAACATGTCACCGTTGACAGCGTGACGACCGACCGATCATCTGTCAGATTACGCTGTTAATTCATTAACATGTCACCTCCTGTTTGAGACAATGCAGTAGTTCACCTCTGAATAACTACAGGATAATTCTAACTCTGTGGACGGAGATGACAAAGCTACAACACACACACAGATAAAAACACACTTCCGGCAAGAACTCTGACACTTCTAACAGGTCTGAAGGCTTTTTGTCTGGTTTTTACAGAAGAAAACTTTTTTTTTTGGGGGGGGGGCTACACAGCATTAAATGAAATGATTGAGGTCTAAGATGTTTTTAAAATATGAGCCTGTACAGAAAATGTGTGTGGCTTCATTTAACAGAAGAAAACTAAAATAAGTGTTTAGTTTATGAGGATGTCATTTTAAACCTGAACCATTTGTAAATGTTAAAACTAAAAAAAACTAGTTGTTAAAAAGGGGCATATGATGCGATTTAAATTTCCTCTTCGTTGGAGCTCTTTGTGCATGAAGAAGTTTTGTAAAGTTGCAAAGACTAAAGTCTCAAATCCAAAGGGATATTCTTTATAAAAGTTAAGACTCAGCCACGCCTTCCTAAAATGCCTCGTTCTAACACGCCTCCACATATTTATGTCACTATGTGGGAAGATTTGCTTAACGCCTCCCAAATGTTCACGCAAAGTTAGAAGGCGTAACTTTTATTCTCGCTGAGTATTGTTGCTGCCACCGCCATGTCGTGAAGACGTTGTGTGTTTCGTTGTGAAAGAGAAAAATCTTTGTTTGGTCTTCCAAAAGAGGACGATTTCCGCTTCGTCATGCCTGGAGCTTATCCATGCTGGTCGCTGAAGAAATACAACAACTTCACGCTGTGGATCACCAGATCGGCTTTCAACGTGGACGAAGCGGAGTCCAGCCCGGGGGTCGTCACATGTGGTTGCCGCAAGCAACCCGGCCACTCCTTCGTCGAATCCGCCAGCCACGCCGTTCTCAAGCCCACCGGCCGTTCCTCACTCTAGGCTCCGGCACTCGCTCACGCTAGGCCTCTGTGTTTTTCGTTGTGAAAGCGAAAGTACTTTGTTGGTCTTCCAAAAGAGGACACGACTAGAAATCAGTAGCTAAATTGTATTTACAACACTGTTCCAGAAAAGTTCAACCCAAGTATTCAGATGTGTGCAGCGCATTTTAGGGAGGACTGTTTCCGGATCCTGGTAGAGTAGACTACAATGCCGGCTGTTTCTGACTCACAGACTGTAAGTAAGTCTTTTATATTTAAAGAATTTGCCAATGATGATTCAAACGCGAGTTTTGAGCAATGTAGAGTAACGCTTGTTGTTTGTCACAAATGTAGACATGGTTTTATGTTTACGCGGCCGATGCAATGCAACGCGTAAAAAGACGTTTATAAGTCATTATAATCAGTAATTAGTATGTCCCCACTGGATGCAACAAATGCCTCGTTTGTTATAGGTTTTAATGTTTTTGTCTCGTCGCTCCGTCGTCACACGCTTGAGGTATTCGGCCAATTAAAACGCACTGGATAGCTGGCCAATCAGAGCACACCTCGCTTTCAGAACGATTGAGCTTTGTTAAAAATCGACGCGTTTCAGAAAACAGTTTCCTTCCACCAAAATCACAACAATAATGTCTTTTTGCAACATCAAATGATCCCTTTAAAAAAAAAAAAAAAGAAACAAAGATAATTGAATGTTACTTGCCATTTCTTTTTAATTAATTGTGAAATTCATTAGCAATTTTTGAGTGAAAATTGTTTATACAACACATTTATTTTTCCAGTATAGGAAAATACTTAACGTCTTTCGACTTCAAAATGTGATGTTAATTCAAGAGGGTTACTTGCCAGTTCTTCGAAGTTTCGGGAATTTACAAAGCAACTTATGAGGAGAAAAATTGTTCAGGACCATTTTTGTTTCTGTGTAAATTTTATTTCAAATATGTATTTTCAAAAAATAAAATAATAAAACATGAAAAATAATTTCAATATTTTAAACATAAAAGAATATACGTCAAAAAAGATGCTGAAAGAATTCCCACTCAAAATGTGCCTCATTTACTAGTAGATCTGGTTTTCAACTAAAAAAAAAATAAATTACAATAAATAAATAGAAAAATAAATATTTAATATAATAAATGAAATCATGGCTACTAGCGTTACCCAAGAAAGGTTTAACAACATTTTTTTGAATGTTTAATTTTAATACTACTAGATTTTGTATCTTTCCTTTTTTATCTACCTTTTTCCCCCCCTTTTTATCTAAATGTTAACATTTTAAGTCTTTTTCTCGATTGTTATTTGTTTATTGTTCTCTGTTTGTTTCGTTTTCTGCTCCCATTCTCGGCTTTGATGTTTTAGACAGCGGGTGGACGGCATTCCGCAAACAAACCTCTTGACCACATTCAGCCGGATTCCCCACAATCCTCTGGAAATGTGTTTGGCATTCCAGCTCTGGGTATAAGTGGCCATCATCTCACCGCATCCAATACCTGAACACAACCCAGTTCAACCCAGCGTCCCTGCTCTCTTCACTCGGGAAGGGCCACGATTAAGCAGGTTTGGACAGTGAGCGAGCTCTAAGAGACATTTTGCCTCTCTATCCAGCATCCTGCCTTTGATGCTGGGTTTAATTCTAATGGTGCAACACATCAATCCGGTTATGGATTTCAGGCCGCTGGAGCATGGAGAGGCGGCATGTCCATCTTTAATCCCAATCAGTCGTGCTTGACTCGGGATGTGAAGCCGGCCCACTGGTACTGCATGGGATTGCTGATAAAGGATAATTCTGGTCCCGTTTGTATAGGACACATGGAGCGGCTCTCCGTCAATCAGACTGGGACCCTCGACTGAAGCTTTCTGGAGCTCAAGTTGTGCCAGAAACATTCAGTGTACTTCAATCACACACACTCTCACCATTCCTTTCATACCAGCCTGCATTTCTGTGGCTCTTCCAGCCTTAACGGAATAAATGGAAGAGACTATTGTTTCTGTAGATTATGAGCTAATCCTGTTTAGGATGGATGAAGCAGTACAATGGTGCTTTTTTGTAAAATGTCAAAATAGCAAAAAAGCAGCTAAAAGTGCATTGCGACTCAAACAACTATTGAGTCTGTGCACTCACAGCAATATCACATTTTGTGACACACTCTGTTGTCGACACGTTCATATTTGCATCTTCCGATATAACTATAACTTTATAAACTCTAGAACTGAATGATAATACACTGATATAAATTTGGTGTAGAAACAATTTTCATTCAGAAATTGCAAGTATATTTCACAAACAGTTACAAAGAAACAGCAAGTAACATTGAATTAAACATGATATTTTGAAGTGGAAACACTGACAGTATTTAAAATGTATCGCCTATATGTGTGTGTGTGTGTGGTGTGTGTGTATATATGTGTGGTGTGTGTGTGTGAGTGTGTGAGTGTGTGTGGGTGGGTGTGTGTGTGTGGTGTTGTGTGTGTGGTGTGTGTGTGTTGTGTGTTGTGGTGTGTGTGTTAAAAAATGGTGTATAAGTTGTAATTTTAAAAAGAGATTAAAAATTATCTTTTTACAATAAGGCTTCATTTCTAAACTTAACCACATGAGTTAATATGATCATTTCAACATTTAGTAATATATTATTAAAATATACTACTATTTTTTTACATTCTAAATTGTTTAAATGAACTTAGTTAATATATTGTGAACAAACTAATTAAAACTGAACAATACTACATTTAATTAAATAAATTTAAATAACATTTGCCTAGAGTAATAAATCTTGTAAAAAAAAATAGTCATTCATGATATGAAAAGAACTATACTGTAAAGTGTTACCAATTATATTATACAAATATTCTACTAATTTCTTTCTCAATCAAACCATGTTTTCTTCAGAATATTCTTTTACAGTAACTGGGAACAAATTTATTTAAACAGACTTTCCCTGTGTCCTCAGTATCACTTTCCATCCTCTCTTTTGCAAAAAAAAACTGACAACACAACAAAAAAAAAGCCACTTCCCGATGACATCATCGTCCAGGAAGTGACATCATTTTGGTGGGAAAACACCTGCACAAAAATTAACAGTAATGAACTCTGTGATGTTTTCTCTCACTCAGTGTGAAACTGACTTCAGCTCGCTGCCAGTGAGAGTCGGTCACACACAGCTCGTCCCGGGCCTTCTGTAGCTGTCAAGGTAAGTTTGATGTCACGCAATCAAAAAGTTGCCATCCTCTTCCTCTCTGCTCCCATCCGTCCTGCTGTAAAGAGAGAGTCACAGAAGACTGACAACTCAGAGTGACAGTTTCTGAATGTTTGGGGCCAGTCAGCGAATCATGCTGAGAGAGGATGAAGGTGTCATCTGCCTCCCTGCCATGTAATCGCTCCCCGCTAGCTAATGTTCACCAGCGCCACACGGCTCCTGCATGCTGCGGAGAGACGCTTCGCTCGCCGGACGAAGCGCTGTCATCTGCTCGGTGCTAATTAAGTGAATGTGGTCGCTGTGATCGCACACAAACTCACAGCCAGACCCGAGCTCCTGACTTACCAAAGTAGTTAAAGTTAGGAGTTACCTCAAAAGGAAAGAAGAAACCTGTGAGGGAGATCTTCAGTTTTTTTTTTACTTCTTTTTTTTAGTTCTCTTAGACGTAAACGAAATAAAATGGAAAGTAAATGCGTCTCCAAAAACATCTCGAGAACTCCATTAAGGATCGGGAGCTAAGAAAGAAAAATTCTATTGCTCATATAGGTTCCCCTAAGGAGATTTTAGGGACCACAAAAACTGATGCTTTATAAAAGACAGTAGAGTCAGCAGAGCAGAAAGCCCCAGGACGAGACAGAGAGTAGTTGAGAAAGTCTTCATTAAGTATTCTTAACTATTAAAGAACAATCAATGAGCAATAAAAACAGGAGACACAAACTGAGAAAGTTCACAAATGAGATTTGATCTTTCAATTGTCTCTCCTATAATGCAATGAGAGCAATAACTCCTAACTTAGAAAAAGCTGATAACTGTTAAAATATCATTGAGAAATGCAAGTCTCCTGATCAGTACTGCAACTGAAAGAGCAATAACATTTTCATTTAGTTAACTCTTTCTCAGAGCTTCTCCTTAAATTCCTTAGGAGAAATACAAATTAGACAATTGTTGGGGTTTTTTTTTTTTTTTTTATGTTTTTGAATGAATTTGAAAGAATGTCTTATTTTATAGGCATTTATTTGATTCAAATACAGATTTAAAAAATTGTGTTGAAAAATGTTTACCATTTAACTAAACTTTTCTATTTTAATATATTTTACAATTGATTTTAATAAATGTAATACTGTTGCGTATCGGGCGTCCCGGTTCGGTAGTCCAGCTCGCGGATCTTTCCCGCTCCCGTCCCCGCCTCTCTCCCACTTAACTTCCTGTCCTATCGAAACAAAGGCATAAAACGCCAAAAATAAATCTTTAAAAAAATAAATATGATGATTTTCTGCTCAAGAAACATTTCTCATTATTATCAATGTTGAAAACAGCTTATATACTGCTGCTTAATATTTTTGGGGAAACATGATACATATTTTTATGGATTCTTTGATGAATAGAAAGTTCAAAAGAATAGCATTATTTGAAAATTAATTATGTTATAAAATTGTAAATATTTGTTACTGTCAAATTTAAAACCAATATTCAATGCATCTTTGCTGAATAAAAGTATTTCTTTCAAAAATAAATATTAATAAATTACTGATCCCAAACTTTTGAACAATATTGTCCATGGCATAGCTCTAATCATTCGGTTTGGAGAAAATTTGATAAGAAACGCTTGAGTTCATATTAAGATTTGACTTGTTTCATAACTCTTCGGAAACTCTGTGTAACCTCATTATTTTCTAGGAGGAACATCCAGTTAAATAAAGCTCATTTGTGACCTCTTTCTCAGACAGAATGTTTGGATGGAATCGAAGATTTGTGGAAAGGAAAGATGGGGAAGAAAGATGTTGAACTTGACAGCGGAGTACTGTGGGGACCATGCTCTGACAGGCCAGCCACACACCAGCGCGCAGACAAATGAATATAGAGTCATTTACTTTTGCGTTAACAGGGTTTGTGACCCTATCCCCAGAGGGTCTGAGCTGTCAGTTTGGGATCAGTTTCACCCCACTCTCGCTCCGCCCTGTCAGGACCGCTTCAAAAGTCAGCAGGCGACAACATTCTACCACTCACCCCCCCTGCGGGCTCAAACACCAAACACAAACACAAACACCACACAACACACACACACACACACACACAACACACACACACACAACACCCACACAACACACACACACACACACACGCACACAGACAGAGGTGAACACACACACACACACAGACAGAGGCACAAAAAAAAGCTGCCACGAGGACTGAGCAGGAAAAAAAAAAAAAAGAAAAAAGAAGGAAAAAAAAAAAAAGGGAAAAGACGGGACCGTCTGTTTCATGGCAGTTAGCTCAGTCCCAAGGAGCAAAGTAGAGGGGGATATGTTGATTATTTCCAAAAGTGTTCATGTCTGTCCTAAATCGCTTTTTTTTCCAAGTGTTACACACTGATATGTCACATTGTTGTTGAAATGAAATGCAACACTTCCCGGGGTTGTGATTTCCTTGTTTGTGGGAAACCCAGTAGTGTCACCTGTACAGCTGACAAGTTTAGTTTTTGGCTCAGAGTCTCTCTGCCGTTCACCGGAGCCGGGAAACTTTGATGGTGAGAGGTGCGGGAGTCCGGAGAGGCCGACAGGCATGGCTCTGTTTTCCTCCGCTCGGGTTTTATGTGCATTTACAAGCTCTGGACTCGTACAGGTGAAGAGCTGCTTACTGGAGCGTTCAACTGTTTCTTTGCTTCCCACCAATTTAAGCAATAACTCATGGAGTCTCATCTCAGCCTCAAAGAATGCTGGGATATTTTTCTTTTCTGAAGGTTTTTGTTGTGTTACTACTGGTGATCATTTTATTGACGCCAGTAGGTGTTTTTTTTTTTGGCTTAAGATGATAATAATATTTAGCATCTATTTGCATTTAACCATAAAACTATATCCAAAACAAATCACTTAAATGTAATCTAAAAACAATGACATGTTAGAACAATGAAATGATGACATGGTTATAGGCTATGTTGAATTTTAAATATTACATCAATATCTACTATAAACTTTTTAGTTTTAATATTGAACATGTTTTTTTATAAATTTAAAATTTTTAAGTAATTTAGAGAGTATTTACGTGTATTATTTATTTTTATTTAATGTTATTAAATAATATTTGAATTTAATATTTCATTACATTTAATTTTAATAGTATTATTTAATATTATAAATGTAATATTCATATTCACATTCATTATTATTATTATTAGACTTTGTAAATAAAAGATAAAATGTCAATTTAAAATTACATTTCTTGTTCTTTATGTAATTTATGAGTTTTTGACACCAGTAAAATTTTAACACCAGTTAGGTTTGGAAATGTGCTTTTATAAATTGAACTGATTAAGGAATGATCAATATTTATACAATTTCAAGATGTCAAAAGAAAACTGAATATCTGGTGTTTTCAAAATTCATCTAGTTTCAGCGACAATGACAAAGCGTGAAGGACATTAAACTTCTTTAAAGAGAAAGAGAACTGTAGAGCAGCAATATTTGACTAGTCCATCTCTAGTGATGGATTTATGTATAAGTTGTTCACAGAATCACTTCACAACAGAGATTTTTTTTTTTGACCATAGCACAATTCAAACACGAGCGTCTAGAAGACCATGTTAAATAGAAAGAATTGACATTTTAAGCATGTGCGCCTCTTTTAAATGACTGAATCTAACATCCTTTGAAACGTGTGACCAAGATGACATCCAGCTCTGTCTTTCTTTGTCATTTTCACTTTCATTTCTTTCCCTTTTTTCTTTCTCTCTTTGGATAATGAATGACCAGCGGTGTCCCATCTCATGCACAAATCATGTTCCATCATCCCGAGCTTTTCCCAGCTCTAGAAGGAAAACTTGATTTTAGAAGAGTCTGACATTACAGCTAATATTAATGTTCTTTTCCTGTGTCATTTGACTGCTGATGTTTTAATTGCACATTAAGTTTGACATGTGTTTAGTATGATTTTTGAATTTTTGCAAGGGAGAAAGAGAGGAAATGTGATTATGCAAGACGTTTCCAAATTATTGTTTTATTTTATTTTTTTGTGTAGTAAAAACCTTGCATAAATGCAACTTCTTTTTATTTTAAAAATCAAAATCATCCAAGGCATAACTCTAAGTTTAAGAGCAGAAATTGATTGAATGATTAAGACTGTCTGAATGCATTAAAGTATTAATAGACAGAATGATTGATTGATTGAGTGTTGATGATAACGACTGGCCTTTGTCAAGTAGCAAATCTCTTGAAGTTGATATGATCAAATAAAATAATATATAAAATGTTAGAGCTGAAATATAGTGTGAAGAAATATTTTTAAAAAAGCTTAAAAATAAACTGCACAGATCTTCAGAGATCAGCTCTGTCTTGAATAATAAACCTAATTCAAACAAGTCCTGTGATTAGATTTCTCTTAACCTGATAATGTGCTATCAGCGATTAACCTCAGAGTAACACCGGGCTCTAAACGAACCTAATTTGAGAGTGTTTACTTTGTCAGGACGCTGATGTGTGTTTGAGGGAAATCGTTGCTGATACTGTAAAAAGTATGAATTTATGTGAAGAGCTGGATTGTAGTTTCTCCATTTGAACATTTCTCTTCTTCACAGTCTTTGTCTGGAGCTCTCCACTCAGCAGTGCTGATGCTATCTGTGGCATTAGAGCGCCACCATCTGGCCAGCGGCAGCACTGCGGCCACGCCAACCTTTTCTTCTAGGTTCTGCACAGATTATTGAGTCTATTTACTTAGCAAAACAGCCAATATGTTAAAATCACCGAAGGATTTTCAGAGGGTGGGCGGCTGTTAAGGATGGAGCGAAAAACAATAGCCCCGGATTGTTTCGGGTTCTTGTCACCTCCGTTTGATTTTTTTTTTGTTAAAACACTCAGGGCTTGGATGCCTTGATATCCATCATAATGCAAGTTTAATGGAGGAGGCAGGGCCTACGGCCCCCCTGGCCTCTGGCTGCAGAGTCACAAAGTGGTGGATGGGGGGCTCTCCTCTGCTAAAGAGCCAAAATGAGGGGCCTGTCGTGGGGTTTACCTCCAGAGCGGGGCATTGGCTATGCGCGCAAATAAGTGTGCCAATCGATCGCGGCAGTAGGTTGATGGCCGCAACACGCGTGTCCATTTGAGGAATTACTGCCTCTCCCTCCTTTTCCTGCCTTACCGAGCGGGGAGAGGTGTGTGTGGTTGTATAATATATTATAATATGCAAAAAAGAAGCCCAGATTGCTCAACGATGGACGTGAAAAGATTTTCAGCGAAACGTAGAGAGTGGCAGCTGTGGTCGGCCCACTACAGGGCGGCAACGGCTGCCTTGATTTATAGTTCCATCTGCTCACCGCGGTAAAGACAAGCTTCCCCCCCATTTGGTTAAAATGAAATGGACCTCAGAGAGCAGCCCTGCACATTTCAGAAAATGTGAAACTTTTTTGTTTTTTTTCACACAGGCATCTTTAAACAATAGGGTGGTCCGTGTCGGAAACGACGGACGGTTTATTTGTTTTTTTGTTTTAAAACGAGGGTTTTTTTTTTTGTAACTGAGATTGGAAAAGAATTACAGTAGTAGGGTCTTTTTCTAGGTATATTGTTGTACTTTTGTATCTTTTAGTGCCTTTTTTTTTCGTTCAGATCAAAGATGGGGAAAGATAACGGTTTATGACAAAACCTTGAAAGATGAAAACGGCGACTTTATGGCTAATTTCCCCGGGAAATGGATGAAGGCTGGGAACGGGCTGGGTTTTCTCTCGGCGTAAATCTCTGCCGTGCCACCCGTTGACCCCTGGCCTTGACCTCTGCTTCTGGAGTCTCGCAGACACTTCCTGTGGTGCATTCTGGGCCGGCGTTCACCGCAGTCGCCCTCTCGATTCGCTCTCAGGAAATTCCCGCTGCCAGAAGTGTTTCCTGAATGTGAGAAAATCATTTTTCAAACTTTTTAAAAAGCATTGTCCATTGAACACTCCTGTTAATTACAAATTAAGTAGCACATAAATAGAAATAATATAAAATATTAAAATCCTATAATATATATATATATCTATATATATATTTAGATGCAGTTGTGTGTGTTCATGTATATATTAAACTAGATTATATTTATATTTCATTTTTTTGTTTTTACATATGTAGTGGTTTTGTTGTATAGAGTAATTTTATGTGCTTTTGTATTATTTATTTTTTATTTCAGGTTTTAGTACTTGAACTTAAACTTATTTTATTTCAGTTAGTTGCAAGGCAACAGTGTGTTTCTAATTTTTATATTTTATTTTATTTCATTAAAATTAATTATAATATTATTTAAATTAAAGTAATAATAATAATAATAATAAATGCATAAACATATTATTATAATATAAATGATGAGTGTGTGGTATTAAATATGTATTTTAATATTACTTTAAGAAACAACAACATTCCTGAAAATAATAACAACAAGGTAATTGTTCATCACTTGCTTCTCTGTCTTTGAGCAGCAGTTTCTTTCATTTCTCTTTTCACCAAAAAGAAAGGAAAAACAGTCGTGTTTGAACTTATTCAGAAATAATCCCTTCCTCACTGTGTCTGTCAGTCTGCATAATTTACAACAATTCACGAAAAAAAGAGAAAGAAATACTGACTGTGGACGGCACAATACCTTTCAAAAAACAAAACAAAGGAAACGCAAGCAAGCCCTACTTTTCTGACGACATCAATCACAATTTATGCAAGTGGAGATCCATATGTATGCGGTCCCTGCCCAGCTCATTTAAAGATAATGCCGAGCCTCATGTTGTGGATATGGCCGGAGTGTTTTATTTCCTGCGCTTGACTGTATTAACCCTAGGGGCACAATATCTCTGTACCGCTGCCCTAACAGAGTCACAAAACACATTGATTAACGTTTGGCAGTGAACGGCACTCCCAATGATCCGCTAATGAGAAGTGATAAGCGCACAGACACACACATGGCCCCGCCATTGAAGTTGGCAGAAGCTATTCTAATAAGCCGGGGTCCAAAGAGCAGCACAGGGACCCCCTGCAAGTACAAGCGCATATGTGTGTGTGCATATACTGCAGAGTTGCACTCCGCTGCTCTGCACATAAGGAAAATCCAGCAGGAAAGTGCAAACTCCTTTGAGGGCGATTTAATAAATAGACGGCCGTTTGCATCTCAGGGCTGATTTGTGCAAAGCGATGGACTGCTGGAAAACGTTTATTGCCCTCAGACCATTCTGATAGATTTCTCTGCCTCAGCTTGAGCGGGGAGCTACACCATAATGGACTGTTTGACAAGCGGAATATTGATACACCAAATTCCTTTGCATCCATCAAAATATTTCCATCATATGACAGCTGCGGCGCGGAGGAAAATAAAAGATGTAGACGGGCTGAAAAAAGGCACTAATAGCTGCTCTCTGCATGCAATAATAATTACAGCGACAACATGTGTAATTTGCCAGCAAATATCTTCAAGAAATATTTCAGCAATCTGTGTCGGGCGGACAGGAATGGCTGTTGACAAATTAACAGCGTATGAAAATAAACGGCAAGGATGTTTCACATGCAGCCTCCGCTGCAGAGCCGCATTTGTCTTGGAGGGACTCCAGTCGCCGCTCGCACAAGCGCTGCAGTTTAGAGCTGAGCTCTCGGCTAATATTTACACGAGCCGAAGGCCTTGCTGACAAACGCCCCACGCTGGGTGCTCTCTGAGGTCAAAGGTCACGAAAAAATACAGCCTTGGAGAAACAGTCTCCGGGATTTTGAAGCAAAACAAAACACACATGTGGAAAATCCAGCAGCGTGAACTCGAGTCTCCTAAGCTGAAACACAGATTTAATTTAGATCCCACAAAAAATCATGTTTTGTGATTTATAAATGACATTTTATGTATAAAAAGATTTTAAATTTTTTATTTTATGTACACATTATTTTTTACATTTTTTTATATTAAAATGCCACCATAATATTTTGAAAACACTGTTCACATGCTCGCATCGTGGTCGGTCTGTTCAATCTGTTCTGTTTATAGTATTTCATCACTGATTGCTTTACAAAAAGTAATCAAGTTAAATCTTTAGCATGGCCCCTTACTTTTATTTTGTACCCACAAAAATAGCATGAAAGAGTATTTAAACAAACTGACACCATAATACTTAAAAAAAATTGTGCATATGATCATATCGTGGTCAATCTGTCCAATTTACAGTATTTCGTCTTTGATTCTTTTACCAAAAAATTAAATAAATAAATGAAATATAACAGAATTTAACCAAAATACTTTAAAAACCCAATGCACTTGCTCTTATTGCTAGTCTGTTAAATTTACAGTATTTTACCATTCATTATTTTACAAAAACATTAATCAAATTAAATTATTAGCATAGCCTTTTTATTTTATATAAACAACAACAAATAGCATGAAATAAGAGAGTATTTTTATAACACACTACCACCACAATACTTTAAAAACACAGTTCACATGCTCATATTGTGGTCAGTCTGTTCAATTTACAGTTATTCATCACTGATTCCTTTACCAAAATAATAAATTAATTAAATAAATAAATAAATCTTTAGCATGGCCTTTTCCTTATTAATTTATTGTACAAAATTGCACAAACTAACAGAGTACCTTTACAATGAAATGCCACCATAATACTTCAAAAACACAATGCATATGTTCTTATCGTGAATATGTTCAATTTACATTATTTAATCTCATATCCTCTAAAAAAAAAAAAAGCTAATAAATAAAATTGCAATGCAATTCCAATCTTTTAGAAGAAAAATTTCCCCCTATTTTAAAGCATAATGCATGTCCATATTGTTGCCATTTTGTTCCATTTACAGTATTTCATGATTGATTCCTTAACAAAATAATAATAATAATAATAATTAATACAATCAATAGAATATAATTAAATCTTAGCATGGCCCTTCCTCTTTATTGTTATCAACAACATTTTGTATTTTTATAAAACATTGCAACCATAATTCTTAAAAAACACAGTGCACATGCTCTTATTGCTTTCAATCTGTTCTCCCACTTCAGGCTTTGGGATTTTGAAATTCTGAATCAATTCTCTGTCTCTCCTGAACAAAGCCTTTTGGTATTGAAATGGAAAATGTGTGTTTGGAGATGCAGTGTTTTGGCAAAATGATCTCTGCACACTTGATTACATTTATTCTACAGAGAGTCCTCTCTCTCTCTCTCGCTCATCTCTCCTGAGGCTCTCCTCTCTCTCTCTTCTCACCTTCTCTCTCTCTCTCTCTCTTTCTCTCTCTCTCTCTTTCTCTGTGTGTGTCTCTCTCTCTCTCCATCTCTATCTCTCTCTCTCTCTCAATCTCTCTCTCTATCCCCCTCTCTCTCTCTCATCTTCTCTCCGTCTCTCTCTCCAACTCTCTCTCTCTCTCTCTCTCTCTCCGATAGAGATTCTAATACTGAATTGATGGCTAAAATGTCAGTGTGCTTGTTGCAGCTTTAGTAAAAGTTGCAGAGCAATACCAAGGACTCCGAGGTCAAATAATTGCAGCATTTAATTCTGATGAAAGCGTCTGTTGTGTCTGAACTGTTTGCTTGCTTTTGTTTGGTTTCTTTCCTGCAAGCTGGACTCTAGAGGAGAGAGAAATGTTTTTCGACAACGCTCCCCCCGTTCTCAAACCTGCGTATCAGTATTCCCAAGGCCGCGTGGTCCTGAGTGTGTACATATAAAAATAGGAGGCCTGTCATTTCACATTCATTAAGTGTGAAACTCAGAAATTAATAATGTAAAAATACACTTTTTAATTAGTCTTACATTGGGCCCAATGTACTAAAACGGGATCAGGCACTCCCAGCAGACTCTCTTAATAAAGCATTAGTCTGTGGTGTGCAAGCACTGACAGGTAGAAGGACTAAGGAGTTACTTTTCTACTCACATGAACAAATCAAAATTAGTCTTGTTCTATTTAAATGTAATTAACATCAGAGATCTGATTGCACACGAAGGCTGGCAACAGTATATATATATACGATATATATCTATAGAGAGAAGAGAGAGAGGGAGAGAGCAGAGAGTAGGGCCATATTATATTTTATTACTATGACTGTAAGCTGTTTTCATTACGTTGATGCGTATGTTTACATAAGCTGACCTGAAGTCAGCATAGTTACTTTATTACATTAATAAGGGCCCATGCCGAGATGATGTAAATTCGCTATCTAATGTGTTGTATTGGGAGAGTGTGATACAGAGCAATAATCTAATAGTAAACCAACCGTTGAAGTGATGCATCAAATATTTATATCTATTTTTTTTTTTACATTGTCTGTTTGTTTACATGTCGTGTAATTCAAACATATATATTAGTTAAAAAATACTAAAACACTAGCGAAGCTGACATAATCAGTGTACAATTTGTATTAGAATTCCAATCCATCATTCACGCTGTAAAATAAACTCACTAAATTTCAGGTTTAAATAAAAGCAAGATGTATTTCATGGTATAAAATCCAAAATATTGTATCTTTTTCACGTCCACAATGTAAAATAATGAAATATAATAATAAATAAGTTATTATTTTATTAAATTGTTAATATAGGTTAAACCGAACTATTCAAATAAATCTTTATTGATATTAAAAAGTATAAAAGACAAACATCTCATAATAATAATATAATGTAATTTCAAAATATGTGTATTTTCCTATATATTATTTCATATAGTATTAAAACTTCAATATTCATAGCTAATCCATGTTTTTAAATACATTCAACAATATAATACGTACCACATAACAATATATCCTTATGAAGCAAATAATAATAATACAAATTTATTTTAAGTGCATTATGCAATTTTCATTCTTTTATATTATTTTGTCATATATATTAAAAGTACACTCTTGTATCCTAATAATATTTTAAAGGTAGTCACTTCACAACATAATACTTTATTCAAATAAAAGTAATACAAATTTGATAATATGAAAATGATGAGTGATATTATGATAATATATTAAATAAATACTTTTTATGTATTCATTCCTATATTATTTAAATAATACAATATTTTATAACTTTATAAATAAACTATATTTTTAAACTAGTAATTCAATTCATCCTCGAATTAAAAAGACATGATCCTTTAATTATTATTTCAAATTATTATCTTCTCACTGTGCAATGTCTGATTTTTTACTTTGCATATTACACACAATGTGACAAGCATCCAGGTGATGCGATACAAGTACATTTTGGTTCCAATCCTTTTTTTTTCAAAACTAGGTAGATGTTTAATATTTTAATAATTTGTTCTCATTGTCATCGATCACAGGATGTTACAGGCAGTAATCATATAAAGTTTTCTGTACCAGTTGACAGTATGTACCCTTGTCAGTCATGTATGTTGTGTGTGTGTGTGTTGTGTGTGTGTGTGTGTGTGTGTGGGTTGTGTGGTGTTGTGTGTGTGTGTTGGTTTGTGTGTGTGTGTGTGTGTGTTTGTGTGGTTGTGTGTGAGTGTGTTTGTGTGTGTGAAGCGTGTGTGTGTGTGTGATGGGGTGTTGACTGTCAACAGAGCAAGGTGTAGAACCTTGTAAACAAGTTTGAATGACAGAATGGCACCGACGAATTCGGTCAACAAGAAATCATGATTTTCAGCTATTTCAGCACTTTTTACAGAAAATACAAATTATTAAAATAATTAAAATATAACCATTTGAAAAAAGCAGAAAAAAAAATAATGGCTTTGGACCAAATAGACCTGCAATTATAAAATCTCCCATACGTGCTTGTTTCTGTCTGTGTGTGTTTGTGTGTGTGTGTGTGTGTGTGTTCTGTTGGCCATTTGACAGTGGAAATAGGACAGGAGTGTGTGAAGCGGGCGTATATAATGTCCTGCTGTACTGAGACTCCTGTGCAACCCTCAGATCACTGCAGCACTGCCCAAATATAATAGAAGAGGCAAGAAACAACAAGGGTTTCAACTCTATATGGCATATTTGTACCTGCCACGTGTGTGATATAATGACTCCTGCCTGATCCAAGTGAATCCAACGTCACCGAGAAGCTGTTTTTGCCCAGGCTTGCATCGCCCTTGTTCCCTGATGAAAAAGTGAGGTGGCCACCTTTTCGATTGAACACACAGCTATTAGGCCCAAATCACCCGGTACTCCTTAATTTGATATAATTAAATCTTTCCTCCTGTCCTCCAAATCCCCTTGAAATATTCATGCTCAGGTTAGAGTTGGCGGGGTGAACGGAGGGCTATCAAACTCGCTGACACCTCGCTGTCTCTCCACACAACAGCCCACAGATGCCGGCGCATTTAACAGCAGATTAAAACTGACACTAATTATAATCTGACTTGTGTTATATAACTTAGATGCTCAGGTGAATCCCCGGACCATTCGCCCGCGTTGACAGATCCTGTCACTTTTGCTTAGGGGCCGAATTACGGGTGGAAAGAGGCTCTCGTCTGTGCCGTGCCGCGCTGCGCTCAGGCCGGATGCCAAATTGGCAGAGGTTTCAGACACAACTACATCCCTTTTTTATTTAATTGAAGTGCTAATGAGCAGAGAGACGGAGACTGCCAGTCTCGCACAGGAAAAAAAAAGCTTTGGGAGACACGAGGCCTGAGCTGGATGAGATAGTGGCTTCATCAGAGCACCTTTAAATACACAATCCATAAAGCACTCGAGCTCTTACAGATCTGCATCTATATTTTGTGTGTGTTTGTTTTTTTCTTTTTTTCTTCATTGATCTGCTGGGACCAGTCATACAATCCACACTAATGTCCAAATCTGCTGTCCATTAGAGTCTGAAAGTACATGATATTAACCTGGTCAATCTGTCTGTGTTAGATCTCGCTCACACAAGGGATTTCAGAGAAAGAGAGTCCAGAAAAAACACTCCTCTAAAAATACTGGTCATTCTAAAACCATGCTTTCCTCTATCCTGATCCTAAATGTCAATCATAAAATATGGAAAAAAAGGAAAGCATGTAAGATGTTTGTTTCAAGTTTTTCTCAACTCAAGCAAATATGTTTATTCAAAGCTGCACTTTGAATTATTATTTAGTTGTCACACTTTAGTTTTATTTTTGAAACTCATGTTCCATATACAGATACAAACCTTAAACTCGAAACTAAAAAAAATACAAAAAAACAACAACTATAGAACATTTTCATCGCTATTACCCAGAAATAAATAAATACCTTTTCTCAATAGCAAGGCTTGTCATCACACTATATGGGGTAAGTTGTCACAATGGAAATAGCGTCTAGGCTTTTCAGCCAAATTTAAATTTAAAGTAAAATAATTAGGAAACAAAATTGATTGATTAAGAATAAAACGATCAAAGCATTATTTTGGTCATCACAAACTGGAATAGTAAGAGCCCTAATTTACTTATTTCTTTAGATGTCGATTTAATAATGTAAATAAAGCATAATATTAAATATTTTTGAAAACTTTGAATTTGAAGCCCCATTAATATTGCGTAATGATGGTGACATAATTTCCTGTAATGCTCGTTAGTTTTCAAAATGTAATATTGGAAGGATACAGTTTTCTGACCGTGCAACATCTTTGTTTCTCATATATCACAAAGGTACGAAATAGGACAAATCAGACAGATATTACAACATATAAAATGTGAGAACTTGCCCTGACTTGATATTTATGACAAATGAAATAAATAAAACAAATAAATGTAAAATGTTCCTACCATGCTCAACCATTCAGTTAAACATATTTATGATATGATCATTACCTTAATATAGTGTTGATTTATATTACTGTATACTGTAAATTTAGCTTGAAAGACAGAATTCATTACATGTATTCTGATTGATAAACTAGTTTATTTGTATAATCAAACTTTTGTCTCAAACCTTTACTGAGACAAAGCTTTTATGAAAAGTTCCCTATTTGACAACTAGCCCTGACCTTCCCTATGTAAAATATACAATATGAAAATCTGTCATGATCCAATCGATTCCTCATGCATCAGATTTTGGGTCAGCGTTACAGGATTTAACCTATATTAACCCGGGTCAGATCCCATATGCTGGGGCGGTCGTCTTTATGACCATTAATGGGATAGTAATTAATTCCTCATTTATATAAAAAAAAACAGGAAACCAAAGGAGATGACTGGAACAATTTAAAGACTATTAGTCAAAGAGAATAGATGAGAGCCGAGTACAAATGTCTAACACAAATCTACAAGTTAAAATCACATGCTTAGATGTGATGGAGAACATCAAATAACTTTTACGACAAGACTGTATGAAAAAAAGCATTTTCTTTGCAATGAAAATTCAATCAGTACACAACAAACGCACCAGTCCTGTTACGCAAATGACTCATCAACTGCTCTAATGTTATATCATATAAATCACAGCTATGCGTCTATTGAAATCTTTCATTGGTTCAATAAATCCACTGATTCTAATGCAACTCAAACGTTTTCTGGCTTTGTATGACATCTGCGGTCTGTTTAAAACATTGAAGGTTTGTGATCCTCAGCAGATGCTATTGTCAGAACAGATAGTGGTCGCACACAGGACATCATACGAGCACATATAATGCATTTGAAATGCGGCGCTCACCCGCAGTATTAACCACATAACATTTTAATGTGCGCTCGGTAAGTCCGCAGTGATTGATTCCCCCTCAGGCGCTAACAGCCCTCCTAAGGTTTTGTGGAAATGCTGGCACAACGCTTTGGGAGCGTCTGACTGCTCTTGAGCTCTTGAGATCCTGCCTGTTCCTTGTTCCGCACGCTAGTGCTGTAACTTATTCATAACTTATTAACTCAGGGCCTGGCAGACTGAATCACTCTGACTGACTCTGAGGAGCTAAATGTGACTGACTCGAGCAAAGAACTCTTGCTCTCTTGAGTTGATACAGTTGGCTGCCAGAAACTGAAGTGTATGCTGTACGTGTAAGATGTATAAGGATGCATGTTTGCCTATCAATTTGATGACCTAAATATAGTGTCAATATGAAATGAGACTAACCTTATTGAAGCAGGATTCTTTTCAAAAGTATTGTGGCATCAGCTGTGGAGGTTGACAGCTGGCGATCACGCACTACAGACAAAGAAAATTGCAATAATTCACAGATATTAATTCTCTTTGCACTTGTAAGTGTTCATTTAGTAGTAATCTATTTGTAATTTCTGCAGCAATTTCCGCCCTAGTGGTACTAAATGGAATAACAAAATAATGACAATTTCCAAACAGGTTTCCGAAACACTCCTGCTAACAGACAGTCCTGCCACAAACTTGTGTTACTGAGTGCATCACTGGTTCTGATTGCTCAAAAGACTCCTGTGTTCACTCTCTTCAGGACGTCAACCTGCACATGGTTTACTTATAATGGACTTGACATAAAACCGGTCTAAGAAAAAGTATTTTAACAGTGAAAAAGTTACAAAATCAGCTTTATGTTTGTGTAAAATTGACTTCTACAGTTATTTACCATGAGTAAGACATTCTGCTTGTTGTGATGTTATATAATGTAATTTTGGCCGCACATGAGGGGGGAAAAAGGTATAAAAATGTCTTAAACGCCAATTTTACATTATTTTAATAAATATTATTTATTAAATGATATTTTCATGCTATTAAAAATTATTTTATAAAAATATTACAATTATTCTTTTTTTTAATAACTTTCACATTCACAAAGTAAAAATAATTAAATGCATAACCTCTTTTTTTTTTCCTCCCAAAGATTTTAAAGCGATTTTTTAAAATTGTTTAAATATTACCTTTTTTTAACTAATATTTTAAGCCTCCAAAGGAATTTATTTTTATTACATTTTATAAATTATTCATTTAAATATTATTAGTTAAATTAAAAAGAAGGCAAATTCATTAAAATGCATATAACTTGATTTTTTTTGCTTCTAAACACCAAATTTCACGACCGTTTTTATCACATTTTATTTCTTATTTTTTTTATAATACTCTTTCACATATATTTCAAGTATATGAAATAAATGATTTTATCTATTAATTCTTACCTACTATTTAGGTGACATCTAATTCTTAATTTTAAACGAGTAAAAATCATTAAATGCATAACTCTGTTTTCCTAAACACCAATTTTACTCTCATTTATTGAATAGTTTTCTATTAAAATATATATTTTAAATAACTATATTTTCATGACAATGACTGTAATCATTTAATGATAATATATCTGAATATGTAATTGTTTCAAGTGAAAAAGAAGTAAAAGGAATTAAATAGACACTTTTCCTAAACATTACATTGTGTCTAAATGTTTGTTCAACCAGTGTCACTGCATCATCACAGATCCATGATTTACCCAAGAAATGTACTTGCTTGAAGAAGAAAAAAAAATCTAATTTAGACATATCAGAATATGAAAGGTGTTTGTGTTTTATTCTTGCTAGCTCCACCTTTAACTGATGTCTGACAAGCAAATGTCTTGAATATAAAGCCACCAAACAACAGCTGGGTGTGAAATGAAACTGGTGACCACGCCAGCGCTTGATCAAGGAACAACCGCAGCATCTGTGTGTGTGTGTGTGTGTGTGTGTGTGTGTGTGTGTGTGTGAGGATTCTTGTCAGTTTGTGTTGTGCTCTCTCCTATCGCTCATGGGACCTTGTGGAGACTGCCTGCAATCGGCCCACTCGAGACCATCACAGCTGTCAGATAAAAATCAATTGAATTTTAAAGGGCTTTAAAGTAAATATTTAATTCTTGCCTTGGGAACCAATTAAGTGTGGAGAGTGAACTCAGAGGCACTGGTTGAACTGGAGATGTACTGGAACCAGCTGGTGAGCAATGGGGATCAAATGAGGTGTGGGGAGAGGGGCGCGCGGAAAAAGATGCAAATCTTTGGTGCGTGCATTCACTCTCAATTATGTATTGATGTTTTAAAGATGCGGCAAACTTGGAGTGGCAGAAAGGGGCTGGGAGATCTCCAGAAAAGGTGTGTTGCACAGCGAGTTGCCTGCTAGCTTGTTTACCGTGCGTGTTTGTTGCTATTTGCTTTGTGGCTGATGTAATTCCCGCTGGATTGAGTCGGGCATGTCGGAGCATGCCCAGAACAAGCTAAGGCCCAAACAAGTGTGCACTGGTGTATGTGTGTGGAAGAGAAAGATGTATACTGAATGAGATGTGGATGTTTAAATACTATAGCTTCCACAGACATTCAATTCGTTTTTTTGCAGTTTGCAACACCTTTTTTTTTTTTTTTGTTTTTTTTTCCTTAAATATTTTTGGTTGTCAGTGAGTTTTCAGTGATTTTGCTTAAAGGAAAGCAAAAACCAATGGCAGCAAATCTGCAGCATTTTGAATCGGAACATAAACACAAATAACATTTCAAAACTTAATATCCTTTAAATGTGTGTTTGTGTGTGTGTGTGTTTGGTGTGTGTGGTGTGTGTGTTGTGTGTGTGTGTGTGTGTACACGTTTCTGTGACAAATGAGGACATACATTTGTATAATGACAAAGGTATAACATGTATTACAAGGAGAAGGTGACTTTTCAGGACATTAACCCATGTCCCCATTTTTCAAAACGCTTATAAATCTTACAGAGTGAGTTTTTTTGAGAAAGTATAAATGCACAAAGTTTCCTGTAAGGGGGGTATGTTTAGGGGTAGGGTTGGTAAAGGGCAAAAGAATATACGTCTGTACAGTATAAAAACCATTACGCCTATGATATGTCCCCACTTTCATACAAATGAAACCCATGTGTGTGTGTGTGTGTGTGTTGTGTGAATGTGTGTGTGGTTGTGTGTGTGTGTGTGTATTGCAAGATCAGAATTCTGAGAAAAAAATCTAAATTGTGAAATGTAAATTCGCAATTCTGAAAGAAAAAAGTTAGTAAGTCCCTTTACTTTTTTTTAAAGTACCCTTTAGTAATTACCTTTACTTTTATATTTTGTGGCAGAAACAAGCTTCCATAGTTACTTGCCTTTTCATATTAATTAACTGTAAAATGTACCACCAATTTGAGTGAATATTGTTTCTTACACCACTGTGTAGAATGACTTAAAATTCAGTCTTTTCCTCACGCAACATCTAAAATATAGTCTTTCTATTTATTTATTTATTTGGAGCTTGACAAAGTGGTCACCTTTAGTTTCATTGAACATTCATGAAATTAATTTTACTTTTTTGACTGTAACCTTAAGCTGTTCAGCTAGTTGCAAATTGAATCAAATTTGGAATTATCATTGTGTTCAAAGGTGTAGCTTTGCAGGAGGTGAGAACAAGATCCTCAGATGTCTGTTTAACCTGTGTATCCCGCTCTCTCTTTTCTCTCTCTCTCTCTCTCTGTATCTCTCTCTCTGTATCTCTCTCTCTTTCTCTCTCTCTCCTCTCTCGTCGTGATGCCCTGGAGGTGGAGGGACTTCACCACAGCAGGAAGCTGCTCTCCACTCAGACTAAATCAGATGAGCAAACCTCCTCTTTAACCCATCAGAATGCTGTCTAGTCCAAAAAACAGATTTCCGTTCCAACCAGAACCCCCAGATATCCTGAGTAAAAAATAGTGTGGGGTGGGGCGAAAGACGAGAGACGAGGAGAGAGAGAGAGAGAGAGAGAGATATGAGCGAGTGTTTAGTTGAAATCGAGTGGATTCTAGTTTAATATCTGATGGTGTGGATTTCTGATGTCGTTTGTGATGATAATGACAAAGTAAGCCTTGGCCATTAGCTATTTTGCTCTCATCTTTAAATAAATTAGTAAATAAATCATTAAAAAAATGCTAATTGCATAAACACAAGACTCAAAAGTTTGGGGTCAGTAACATTTTATTATTCATATCATAAGTACTTTCTGAGAAAAATCTCTATAGTGCTCACAAGGCTGCATTTAATTATAAAATACAGTACAACAGTAAATCTTAAAAAAATATTTTATATTACGCCAAATAAAATATACCTGTCTTCTAATTTGAATATGTTTTAAAATGTAACTTATTCTGTGATGTTAATCTGAATTTTCAACATCATTCCTCCAGTCTTCCGTGTCACATGATCCTTCAGAAATCATTCCAATATGCTGATTTGCTGCTCAAGAAACATTTCTGATTATTGATGTTGAAAACTGTTGTGCTGCTTAATATTTTTGTGGAAACCATGATAGTTTATCACCTCTTCTTTCGCAACTTCCCTCCTATGCTGGGCATTGTTTCAGGGAATTATGACATGCTACTAATATCCCATAGAAAACTTAAAAGAACAGCATTTATTTGAAATAAAAATCTTCTATAACGTTATAAATATCTTTACTTTTGATCGGTTTAATACAGGAATAAAAGCATTCATTTCTTCCCAAATTCTTCCAAAAGCAGAATTTCCTTGATTTTATTATTATTATTATAGAGAGAAGTTAACAAATTTTGGTTAGGGGACAAACAATGACAAAAACTGCAATATATTAGGTACTGTTCTGAGAGCAAAAACATCACCAATGTCAATGTGTGACCCACTGGATGCACAACAGTTTATTACTGCAAATAGTGGTTTGACATGTGATGCAAGAGAAACTAAAATAAACAAAACACATTTTATATCACAATCTTCAATTGCACGTCAACAGTGACAGGTAGGCCAAAGGTTGCAGACTCCTGCTGTAGTTAAAAGAACCCAGAAACCAACTGTAGAACCTATAAATGAAACATCAAGAACTTTCTTCAATCTCCAAAGAAATATATAGCAACTCCAGAGCGAAAAATGTTTCTTGTTCTTCGCTCAGCCAAAAGTTCAGCAAGAAACCATTGAAGAATCTTACAGCTTGTATGCTGAGAATATCACTAACAGACTTTTATAAGAGATAGCAGTTGTTGAATTTGAAGACAGGTTGGGAAAAGCTTTTATTGTGCACCAGCACGACTTCCATGAACGTAAAACCGGATCCGAGTTGTTGCAGCTGACTTCAACGAGCAATTGTTGAAGTAAGCCCGAGTCATATATTCTCTTTAATGTTACAACGATGCATGTGAGAGAATCAAATAAAACCGTCGGATCTACATGAATCCTGATATCTGCGACTACAGACGGCCTTTCTGCTGATTTCTCTCTGAAGTGCGAGTTAAAAGAAACTCAGAGATACACCTCAGCAGCAGCAGTTTCCATACCTGTCACTTAACAATACCATCCACGAGCCTCAGAACTCTAAAAAGCTTAAACTGCGATCTGATGAGCGCTCAAATCCGCCGCCGAGGCTAGTTGTACCTCGAAGGGAAACACGTCGGAATTTAAAACCACCCGCTAAAACGCCTAACCTTATTTCGGCGGTCCTGTCTTCATCTTCCGTCCTCATTGGCTTGACAGGCTCCACTTTGCATCAGTCTTTTTTTCCGGCATCTGGAAGAAAAAAGGATGCAAGAAAGACAGAATATGAGAGCTGTGAAGACTGGAAATGGATGAACTGAGGGAAAGACAAGGCCTCAAAGATACAAAAGCACCTCCAGCACTGGCTGTAAGACATGTGAATGACTGACACCGGTTAGATACACGTCTGTGTGTGTGTGTGTGTGAGGCGCGAGTGTGTTTGAGTGTCTTTCTGTGTGTGTGTATGTGTGCATGCCGACAGCTACATGGTGACAAAGCAGTGATGAATTATACAGAAAGGGAGGCATTGCTTTGTGGAAACCAATGTAACTGTCAACCTCTGCAGAAACATGAATGTTTTTTGACCGAAGTGGCATTTCTTGTTATTGGAATAAAACTGTTTGGAGGGTAACTGGAGGCCTCGGCTTTCCGCCCCACTGAGGGGTGAAAACAGCAAGGCTGGGAAAAATACGGACCAAGACCGAGAAGAAACCGCAAAAAAAGAGGAACAGTTTAGATTCTTACTGATTGAAAGTTCTGAATAGGAACAACCTGAAAAGTAGGAGGATACATTATAAATATGATCAACCTTGGTCATTAATATTAATTAAGTGATTTAACATTTGCCAAGTAGTCATAATTGATATGCTAAAAAGCAGACAAGTGGGTACTAGTCATATTAGGATCAGGGTTAGTTTACTAAAACTTTAAAATACAATAAATATTAACTGAAACTAAATAAAATATTTCCAAATATATAAAAATGTTGTTTCCAAGGTAACATTTTCGATTTTTAGTTAGTTTAACTTGATGTTCCAAAATGACTAAAACTGAAATGAAAATAAATGAAAATATTCCCATAACAACGAATAAAATTGTCAAAAACACACTACAAAGTTAATAAAACTTGAAATGAAAATGAAAAAGGAAAATCTAAAAAGAAAGAACTAGTCTTTTATATATATATTGATTTTATATTAATAAAATGTTACAAATATTAATCAAATCTGTGATATCTCAACAATACTAAAATAACACGTTTTTAGGATCAACACTTACATACTGTGCATTATTTTAAATAATTATTGAAGAAATTTCCCAAATTTAGAAGATTTTTCTCTTTGCTATAATGGTTGCTATTCAACTGATTTCAAGTGTGAAGTATGAAAACTTTACATTTTGTCAAAGAAAATATTGTAACCTAAACTTGAGTGGCAGGTGGTTCCAGATCTAAGATTGTAAAATTAATTTTGCATCTGCATCATAATGATATGTTGCAGCAATTTTACATTTTTATTTACATTTTATTCTGTTGATAAGCGACATCTTGCGAACAATATGTTTATTCATATTTGTATGTATGGAGTCCTGACAGTGGGGATGCTATGGGAATACATTTCCTTTGCTAATGACAGAAGGTGGTGCTGTAAAAATTGCCAGGATGAAAAATGAAGAATCATAATTCATAACAGGAGCGTCATGCAGTGATGATGCAAATGTAATTACTATGAGTGAGGCTTAAGCATTTAACTTCATGCAACCACCCAACAACACCCCACCATATAGCTTTCTGCTTTGCACATTTGTTCTCATCACTAAAAATCAAAAGAATAAAAGCACATTTTCCTAGCAGTGCAGTTTTTTATTTTTAGATAAATTCAAGCATTTATGGGTTGTTAGCTGAGAGAGAGAAGTGTGTGACTACTGTAAAACACTCTCTTTTTATACAACTGGAGTCTTTTTTGAAAGTGGGAACTGTAAAACAATCATCATTCATCTGGTACTTGCTGGCTGGCACTTGTAATGTTTTTATTAGGCAGTCTGTGAGGGAATGAAATATGAACGGCACGCCGTTCACTCGAAATGAAGCTCTTCGGCATGGCAGGCCTCGTTAGCTAATTTCCGACGGCTGGATACTGCCTCATGATAGATTCATTAAACTCTTCCACGGCTCCAATATTGCAGCCGAGACTCCTAATAAATATTCCAAAGCTGTGTGTTTTCTCGCATCCGTAATTATCAACAAACACTAACTGTTTCACACTGAATCAATTAGCGCATTTCTGCAGAGCATTTTTTATTTATTTATTTTTTAATCCGAAGCATTTATTGACATGATCTCCACAAACTGTGAAACAAACACAACATATTTCTCAGCTAACGTTCTGTCAGGCAGCTTGCTTGGACCTGTAGTCACACATTAGCGCGGTCCCACACACATCATTTGGTCCTGTTGTTGTGCGTTCTCGCTGTAACAGATGTTGGCTCCCATAAGCTCTAATGTCTTCCTGTGCTGCAGACAGACGTGATAGGGCTGCTTTTGTTTACGCTCCGCTCGCTTGGCTTTCAGCACTCGTCGGTATCAAATTGATGAACATTTCTAGATAAAAAAGGCCTTAAAGTGTTAGTTCACCCAAAAATGAAAATTCTGTCATTAATTACTCACCCTCATGTCGTTTCAAGCCCATAAGACCTTCGTTCATCTTCAGAACACAAATGAAGATATTTTTGATGGAATCTGAGAGCTGTCTGACCCTGCATAGACAGCAACACAACTGAAATGTTCACAAGTCCAGAAACGTAGCTCTCAGCTCTCAGATTCCATCAAAAATATCTTAATTTGTGTTCTGAAAATGAACGAAGGTCTTACGGGTTTGAAACGACATGAGGGTAATTAATGACAGAATTTCTGGGTGAACTATCCCTTTAAAAGTGCTGCTTTATTTGGGATATACAGCAAACCACACCTCATAGGACACTAGATGTTTTACTGGTCGACTAGTCGATTAGTTCTACTACTAGTCAGTGCTTTTGTATGTGTTCAATAATCACAGACCACATGATTAAAGTTGTGTTTGTTCTATATAACAACAGAAGACATCTCGACGTATTGTTTTAAATCTTAAGTAACAAGAATGCACGTTTAAGCAAAATTAAAGTGAAATTGCACAGCAGACCTGAAAGATGGTCATTTGGAATTAAAACATTGTGGTAACACTTTATTTTAAGGTGATATATTTACACATTACATGATATATTTACATAAATTACGTAAATATATTTACACACTATTTTGCAAAATTGTAAATAGAACAAAGATTACTGGAGTACATTTTGCAAGAAAATACTATTTCAGGCTCTCTACCTCAAAATGTCATGTTTAATTCAATTTGTTCCTTGACGATTTTTTGTAATTAATTCTGAGTAAAAATTGTTTCTACACCTTATTTTTTTCAGCATACCTGCTATATTGACAACACTAAATTACAAGCAACTAACCCTAAACCTACAATAAATACTTGTAGTTAATTAATATTACTCAGTACTTATTTAAGTTATTACACTGTAACAATATCGCCTTGAAAATAGAGCGTAACCGATACGAGAAGCAAACAATTATTTCATACCCAAATCCAGTACTTTTCAGTCAAATATTTCCGTACTAACACCTGATCATCAAAATTGTGCATCATACTGTAAAAAAAGTACAATGTGATGCACTATACAAAAACACTTAAGTTATGAAATGGCAAATGTTATATTAAATAAAATAAAAAAATATGCACTGTTTATTTCCCTGATGAAAAATAAATTAATGCATAAAGAAAAGATGTTTAAAATCATTCACATTTACATAGAATTACATACATTAATACCCTAATAAAATATGTTTTATTTTACATGTAGAAGGTTGCCACAAGGGGGCCGATTGCATGACCAACTACTTACAGTTATTTAACACTTTTTTAAACAATGAAATAAAAAAATTAAAACCAAATTTAATACAATGCCATCGATAACATTTGCTTTTGATGCTGCATATATGCTGCTAAAATCCAAAACAACTGCATCGGCTAGTGCAAAAAAAAAATTAAATACTAAATGGATATTTAAATGTTACTCATATGACTTGCTTTGTCAAAAGGGGGGGTGTTGCCCAAGACTGGGACTAATAAAGGTTCTTTATTTGGCATCTATGTTTCCACAAAGAACCTTTTAATATCCCTGGAACCTTTCTATTACACTAAAGGTTCTTTATAGTGGAAAAAGGTTCTTCACACAATTCATTCTGCAAAGGGTTCTATATAGTGACGAAAAAAGGTTCTTTAGATTATTACAATATTCTTCACACTAAGAGAAAATGGTTCTTTTAAGAACTGTTCACTGAAAGGTTCTTTTGGAAACCGAAAATGGTTCTTCTATGGCATTGCTGTGAAAACCCCTTTTTGAATCTTTATTTTTAAGAGTGTGCTTAAGGTGCACAATTTGAAACCAAAGCAAACTTCGAGCATTTCTTTTCACACAAATTGATTTTCCCCACCAATATTCAATTGAAAAGGGATATGTTTTAATCATCATACACCACAAAAGAAAGGCAATTAGCCGCATTGTACCCTTAAGGTCTCACACAAGCAATTCAGGAACAAGCATTTCCGCCTCCAAAGTTCAAGGCCTGAGGCGAGTCTTATTTGTTTATTTGTTTGTTTAATTATGGAATTCAGGGACACATTTTCCTCTGCAACATACGATGGGCCTGACCTTCAAGCTCAATCAAACCTTCAAGCGGCGTTGCATTTTTCTCTTTGGCTCTCCTGCCTGGCGCGATGGTGAGTTATCTGGCTGAACGGGAGCTGTCCGTGGTGCTGACAGACTGCTACCTGTGTGGGGGGTCTTCATCTCGGCTACATTAGCCCATATGGCCTGAGTTAGCTTCTATTGAAGCCGTGGCCTAATTACGAGGAAGCGGGAGAATGTTTGCGAATGACGATTGGGCCTCGGTGTTTGTGCCTCATCCAGCCCCCGCAGTGACTCGCACCTGTTCCCATCTTTAAAACCTCTCTTTCAGTTTAGCTTTTGGCCAACGCCACCAAATGACCTATCCAGGGGGCAATAACGCTTTTTCTGTTTTGCCTGTCGTCAAGCCACGGTGTCAGCATCCAGTGGAACAGACGCAACTGTACCTCGGGCAGCAGACAGAGGGGTTTGTGCACACAGCTGCTCGGGTTTATGGCTTTTAAATGTACAAAACGCAAAGGAGCCATTATATTTACTCGCTGGCACATTGTAAGGCAGATACATCTGAAAAAGAGAGGTAAATACTGGCATATTCTGCACAGTGTTGTTAAGTAACAAACTAAAAGTAACAATGCAACCAACCTTTTTTTCAATAGCATGGCATTCAAAACAGTCTAGCGTATTCCAACCAAACATTTTCAAACTTTTTCTGTGATCATGCAGTTTTGCAGCCAATCAAACGCTCTCTTAGAATGCATCTCTCGTTTATATCTTTGGGAAATTAGATTCATTTTAGCGAATAGGTTAATTCAAATAGCTCATGTAAATTAATCAGTTTAAAAAATGATTTTAGTCCCTTTTAGGCTCTTTTTTGTAACAAAATATTTAGTTAACGTTCATGTATTTTCTATTATCAAAACAGAAAATACTGTAAAAATATATAATAATAATAACAATAATAGTTGTTGTTGTTTGTGTTATTTATTATTTATTAATTTAAAATAAAACAAACCCAATTAATCATGCCCCATTCATACGCTAGGCAAATTTTTAAATTTTTAAATTTTATTCTTATTTAGTTTTTATTTTAAATCATCAGAGCCAGGATATGACTGGACTGAAGGTACACTCTTAAAAATAAAGGTGCTTCACGATGCCATAGAATAACCTTTTTGTCTAAATGGTTCCATAACGAACCTTTAACATCTGAAGAACCTTTCTGTTTCACAAAAGGTTATTTGGGGCGAAAGAAGGTTCTTGAGATTATAAAAAGGTGAGAAAGAGATGGTTCTTTAAAGAACCTTTGACTGAATGGTTTCTTCCTATGCATCGGCTGGGAAGAGACCTTTGGAGCACCTTTAATTTTTAAAATGTATCTCCTTCATGTGACAAACTTGAGTTATAAAAAGGATTGCTGTGGACTGTGGGTCAGTGACTCGGTTTTGGTCATAATAGGGAAATAAAACAGCATTTTATAGTAAAGAATATTCCTGCAGCTCAATCAGGGTTTCGATTCCCATTGAATGCATTGACTAATGTATAGTTTAAGTTCAGTTTTATTTCTAGAGCACATTAAGCCACGAAACCTAGGTCCGCCACAGTGCTGCAACACATACAATATATATAACAAGGATAAGATCATAAACAAATTAGAAACAAGTCAAAAAAAATCCATAAAAACAAAAGCAGATTAAAACAATTCAAAGGCACATATTACTACACATTAAAAGCCAGAGAGAAAAGTTGTGTTTTTAGATATGACTTGAACTCAGATAAAATGGAAGCCATTCTGATGTGAACTGGTAAGTTGTTCCAGAGGGTGGGACCAGCCACTTCAAAGGCTCTAGATCCTCTGGTTTTTAAGTGGGTTCTAGGGGTCTGAAGGAGAAATTTGCCCTTTGATCTTAGTCCCCTCTTTGAGGAGTAGGTGTGGAGCAAATCAGATAAATAAGACGGAGCTTGATTGTTAAGTGATTTATAGACAAGTAGCAATATTTTAAACTCAATTCGATATTGAACTGGCAGCCAATGCAATGATCGCAAGAGGGGAGTGGCATGATCAAACTTTTTACACCGCTTCAAGAATCTAGCTGCTGCATTTTGAACTACTTGTAGCCGAGAGATTTGGGACTTTGATATTCCAAAATAGAGGACGTTGCAATAATCCAGTCGAGATGTAATAAAGGCATGAATGGCAAACTCTAGAGAGCTTTTTGAGAGAAATGACTTGATTTTAGAAAGGGAGTGAAGATGGAAGAAGCTAGAACCAACTACAGCACTAATTTGTTTATCAAATTTTAAGGAATTATTAAACAACACACCCAGATTTCGAACATGGGGAGAAATAAAGGAGATTAAGGTCTCGAGATTGGGTTGAATACTTGCCCTATGTTCTGAGGGACTACACAATAACTTCCGTTTTATCTGGGTTCAAGAATAGAACGTTTTTAGAAAGCCATGATTTGACATCAGTGGTAAAGTTTGTTTTCTTAGTCAGAGGCAAATAAATTTGTAGGTCATCGGCATAACAGTGAAAAGAGACGTTGTGTTTTCTAAAAATAGAGCCCAGAGGTAGAAGATAAAGAGAGAAGAGAGCGGGAGATAAGATAGAACCTTGTGGAACACCACAAGTTAGGTTGCCTGTGGTCGAGTGAAAACTTCCAGTTTTTACCACAAATCTCCTGTTTGTTAAGAATGATTTAAACCAGTTTAACCCCCCCCAGTCCCACATGAGACGCCAAATGAGAAATAAGAATCTTGTGATCGACAGTGTCGAAGGCAGATGACAAGTCCAACATCACTAAGATAGCAGAAGCACCAGAGTCAGTAGTCATTAAAATATCATTTAAAACTCTTACAAGAGCAGTTTCAGTGCTGTGGAGTGATTTGAAACCAGATTGAAATTTTTCAAAGATGTGATTATTAGTTCAAAAAGGCTGCAGTTGTAGGAGCACAATTTTTTCCATTACTTTTGAGATCAATTGTAAGGTGGAAATTGGTCGATAATTTTCTAAAACAGAGGCGTCAAGAGACGTATACCTTGAATGCAATGTAATTCGCTTCGGATAAAAGCATTGGTAAAACAAACACTATATCAGCTTCTAAAGTCACTTTTTGTCTATTTAATGATTTACACGTGCTGACAATACTGAATTATCTTCATTTGGAGACATTTCTCTCCAAATATTAATATATTTGTGACTAATTGCCATTAATCTGATTAATTAACTAGCATACGATGTAATTAATTCAATAACACATTTTTATTGTTTGACAGCCCTGTTAAAAATGTACTGCTCCCTGTAGTTACCCTTATAATAACTATATTTCCAAAAGGGTAGTCTGACTGAAGCTAAACTACTTCTTTATAGTGTACAAGTAGTTTCTTCAACAGCGATTCTGCATATCGTGACCTGGAAGTTACAGCAGCAGTCGACGATGTAAAGCGCGTGTTGTCATGTCAATGTTCCTGTCAGGTGTTGTGATTCCAGGACGACTTCCTGTAAACCCACTGAGAGATTTGTGTGCTTTGAGGTTCAGCTTTAATTCGACATCATTTCCCACTGCTTTAGGACTTTGTTGCTGTCGGGAACGGAGCAGTAGGGGAGAGAGACATAGAGAGAGACACAGAGAGAGAGACAGACGGAGGAAAAAGGGCTTCCCACTAACATGTTCATCAAAGGCCTTTTCTTTCTCTCTATCACTTTATTTTTATTTGGTGTCAGCACTTCACAGTGAGCATCGTATGGAAATGTGTTTGGCTGCCTGGAAAGCTGTCAGGAAACACACACAACTCAGCTGCACAGAGATAATTTGACTGGGCTGATGTCTTTTCTCCGTTCTGGTCGCCTCATTATACAGAGAGAGAGCAAAATGGCAGCGCTCTGTGTTTTATCTGTCAGCATCTCTCCATAATGCGTTTTCATATGATGTGTATTAGTCGCTAACATCAAAGGACCCGTGTAAGGGCCGCGGAGAGCGCACGGGTGCCGGAGAACCAGACATCCTGAAAGGTGACAATTGAATCTCTTTGCTTGCGTGGCATGTCAACGTGCTGGGAGAACAGACTTCATTTGACTCGCTTGCTCTTGGGTAAATAGCAGCATGAAAAGAAGACCATAATATGACAGTTATGTGTGATAGTGAGAATGTGAGAGGAGCTTTTTCTTCATAAACAACACTGCGCTCAAAACACGGCCGATCAGTGGAGAGCAAAGCAGACGTCAAAAGCAGGAGCAGAGAATAGAAGTTATTCAGTAAAACATGTTTGTAAAGGAAGCTCAATCATGACGTGAATAAACCCCCTTGCAAAACCCATAACCTGAATGGCAAAAAACGATTAATGAAACATAAAAAAATAAACAATTAAATAAAAGAAAAAGAAAAACATCTATGTAAAAGAATTGAACAGCTAATAAAAAGTGTAATTTACATTTCACAAAAAAAAATGTTTAATACATTTCTTGATAATTTTATATTTACAAAAAGATCTTTGAGTAATAATAAATTGCAAAAAGACAAAAAATTGCAAAATATTATTACCTGGGGCTTCTTCAATAACGTGTTTTGTCAACATAAATATAAATACAAAGTAAAGATACAATATTATACTTCTTTTCAAGCCATCATTTAATCAAAAATGCAAATGTCCACTCAACCAATATATCAAACAATCAATTAAGCAACATAAATATGAAATATTATTTCTTATTATTAATGAAATACTGTATTTGAATATGACCAAAAAGCATTTGGCAAACTCTGGTCACATCATCATATTTATGTGTTTCAATTATCCAATCACCAGAATTATTAACTTGTATTTCTTAATATTTGTTTTTAATTGAAAAGAAAAAATGCTACATTGTATTTCAACATGACCAAAAAGCATCTGCCAAACTCTGGCTACATTATCATATTTTATTACATTATTTTAAAAAGGTGAATATTTTTAACAAATTTTGTAAGGAATTTAGGAATCCCATATATGGCATGCAAACCTCGATCAATGTATCAGTCAATAGAATTACTACATGTTACCTCTATTCATTTTTTTTTATCAAAAAATTGAAATGCAATATTGTATTTTAATGACACAATGCTTTTTTTTAGCATTATACAAATGAGCTACTTTATATTTTTCCCCAATTGCTAAACTTAGGCTAGAACATCCTATTTATACAAAAACATGCAGTACTTTTGTTGCAATCAAAAGAGTATCATCATCCAGGATAGTTTGGGAATTTCCCACTTCAGATGTGTTCAGTTAATTAAAGGTGACATATTATGAAAATCTGACTTTTCCAGGTTTTAAGTGCTATAATCAGGTCCCGGTGCATCTACTAACCAAGGAAACGTGAAAACGATTACTCCGGTTACTTTGGTTTGGTTTTGCAAGTGTCTGAAAAAACAAGCGCGTCTGATTTCGCTTCTGTCTTTGGCTGCACAGACGAGCACAGAACACTGTTTAGAGTCACAGTCTCAGAGGAGACAAGCGAGCAGTGGATTTATTGATTTATTTACTGTATATTGCTGCTGCCACACAGATCTAAAATAAACGATTTATTTCCCAGCTGTTTACCTTCACAGACATAACCAACTGTTTTTGTAACTCGTGTGTGTTTTTAACGTAAACTTGTGTGTGAATGAGAACTTAGTTTAGTACTCACATGCTGTGACAGCCGCTTTCTGTCCGTGTGCTTCGGATGTGTGCTCTCAGAAAACCGTATATCAGAAGTTTAAATTCATATGGTTTAAAATGCATGATTTCAGCACGATAAACATGATAATCAGAACCAAACCGATGTTTTTTAGCAGAAACAAGCTGTAATGTGGCAGCTCTATTCTGGAAAAGGGGGCGGGGAGCAGCAGCTCATTTGTATTTAAAGAAACAGGCCTGAAAAACAGCATGTTTGTGCTTCCACTCAAAATAGCCATGTTCAAAATGTTATAATAAATGATTTGTGGCGTATTTTGAGCTGAAACTTCACATACACATTCTGGGGACACCAGAGACTTATATTACATATTGTAAAAAGGGGCATAATATGTCTCCTTTAAATTAAACTCTACTGTTGCAGTGTAGCTGCGCACACAGTTACTGTCCAGATGAATATACTGTATGCTTTCGCATAATTGGAGTGTGTGTGTCTGCATCCAAAACATTTCCTGCTGCTAAGCATCAGCACATGCAGCATTCCTGCTCCATGCTGGGATCACAACAAAAGCTATTGATTGGCTGAAAAGAAGACATCTCCACAAAAGGGCCTCCTGTTGAGGCCTTCCAGAGAAATACTGCAGAGAATATATAACCTTTCTCACTATCTTAAATGCTCCCATGTAACACAACTCAGTCGTTTGATTACCCAAAAAAAAAAAACACACTTCACCAGCTCAGACAATTGATATGAAAAAATGTCTCTATAACTAGAGTTCGTATAACTGGCTTTGTCTTAATGGTTTAATATTTGCCGGAAAATAAAAACGAATAATAAAAATAATAAATATTTGCCCAAAATTAATAATCTTTTCCATTTGCATTCTTATGATGCATGCTTTATTCCTTAGGAATGCATAAATTGCTAAAAAAAAAAAACTGCAGTAAACATTTATAGTGTAATGTTACAACGATTTTGTATAAATATAATCAATGTATAGGATTACCAGAATTATATATATATCTATATATATATAGATAGCCTATATATATATATAATATATAATATATATCTATTGTGTGTGTGTGGTGTGTGTGTGTGTGTGTGTTGGACATTTAAGTTACTTTTTTATTAATGATAAAGTATTCTAATAAATATTGAGTCAGTTAGTTAGCTGGTAGTCATAGGAATTTATAAGTACAAATCAGAGGTTTTAACCATTATAGCCTATGTTAAATTATTATGTAAATTATTAAAGTATGATCATATGAATGTAAAACTAACTGACACGCATCAGCGTTGAGAGGATGACGTGTTTCCATGGGAATCAGCGATGCTGTCCCCTGCAGCACATGTATGCACAAACAATCGCTTACACGCAAACAGTGCCGTGGGCGAGGAGGACCCATCTGGGCGAGGGTGTCGGGCCTCCGCATCTGTAGCCGCCCGATGAAGGTGAGAGAGAGGGAGGAGGGGGCTGAGAAAGAGGGACACAAATTAAAGCTCACCGTGGGAAGCTCGAGCCCCTGGCACTTTTCTTATGCAACAGCTGCACCTTCACCAGCCTTCATCTCACATCCTGACATATACGTCCAGCCGGGCCGACCTGTGTGCCAGAGCCAGCCCGGGAAAGAGCTGGAGGTGGGGAGGGGGGCCAGAGTCCCCGCCTTAAGCAAAACAGGTGTATGACATCCTGTTGCTAGTCTGCAGGGGGAACCGGGCTACGCGCCGTACAACCTACTGAGAGAACAGCCGAAAATAACAAAAGAAGGTTAGAGCCAAGGCTGACAGGCTCATTGATAATATTTTAGATAAAGCAGGTCTGAGAGTTGACTGCAAATTGCTTCTAACGTCTAATGGTGTGGGCTCTGGGCCACAGTTGCGAACAAAATGGAGCCATTATTTATTATCTCTCAGGGTGGGTGAGGGATTTGGCCCTTGCCAGAAATGTCCGGCCCGCGTGCCAGCTTCGGCCAGGTCCCCTCCGTGAGTCAGATCTCTAAGGGTCCCGCCTGCACGTTTAGAGCCCTTACATGTATTGTTTGGGGCCAGATTGAGGTTGGTTATTTTAATGTACAGACGGGACGGACTGACTTTGCGATCTCCCAGCGGTAACATGCATGTTAATTTGTTTTTGTAAATAAAATCGTACATAAGGGTGAAGGTCACACAAAGTACGTTCATACTTTACCTCAAGAAGAAAAACAAAAGCATAAAGAAAAACTAAAATATTATTTAAAAAAAACAAAATTAAATACAATTACATATTACAATATGTATATAAAAAAATGTAATTATAATATATATTATAGAGAGATAGATAGATCGCTTATAGATAGATAGATCGATAGATAGATAGATAGATAATAGATAATTATAGACCGCATCGTAGATAGCATTAAAAAATTAAGCAATTAGGCTAACTGTAAACCCTAATACACATATATTCTATATGTGGTATTCTGGATCACTACAGTAACCATTTTCCTTAATTTTCTTTATGCTGTATATATATATATATACTATATTATATATTATAATATTATATATATATAATACATATATCGGAATATATATATATAATTATTGTAGATACACATACACATGTGTATATAAATTAACAAAAATTAATAATGAATTGATTTATAAGATTATGTTGCAATGCATATATTCAGTGTTTTTAGCACATTGAGATACTATTTAGTTTTTATTATATTTAAATTTAATAATTAGTTTTCATTTTTTAGATTTAAATATTAAATTTTATTATTAGTTAAGTTTTAGTCATTTTAATGGGCGTTTTGGTCATTTTTTAGGTTTTTATTAATTTGTTTATAATTAAAAAAAAAAATGTAATTTACAGTTTTAGTTTTAAGTTATTTAGTACATCAGTAACATAAATTCAATGAAAAATGTTTGCCTTTGGACCTAGCGAATAAGTTTTATATTTTATTTTATTTAGTTAATGTTTATGTTATTTCAAGTCCTGAAAAAGTGGCATTTTCTGGTTACTTTTAGTTTCAGTTTTTACTTTTAGTTACTATAACACCCTGATTATATTTATAATTATTATATTTTAAGTGAATTTCATTTAATTACTGGTGTGCTTAAATGTCATGAAAATAAGGCCAAAATATAAAACACAGTCCTTGGCTTCAGAGTAAAACCTAATTTCTTTCTAATTGTTTAAGGCTGAAATACTACTCTGACATGGTTTTATGACATTCGTATTAATGTATTTTTTGACATACTTTACAATGACAGTTATTGCGATTAGAAAACAGGCATGTAGTTTCCAGTGAGTTCCATAAAGCAAACCCCTTTAAAAACCGAAATGTTAGGAGTTAAAGAATGTCTGGCCGTGTCATCTGAGGATGATGGGATATGTGTGTGCGTGCTGGGGGGTGGATGATCATTTAGATGGCACACTCCAGTTTTTCATCATTAGGCAGATGCCTCCTGCCGCTCAGGTTAGGACAAGTCCAAAGCGCATGCTGTCTGAGTCAAATGAGCCAGTTCAAGCCCACCTGATGCACACACACACACACACACACTCTCAGAGCAGCGTCCCCAAGGCCAGGCCCGCCACACACACATGCACCTGGCCCTCCATTAGCACCTAAACTTCACTTATTAGATTAATACCAGAAGTGACGATAACCCCAGACCTTTGGGGACTCCCACAAACTTCACCTGAATGCTGACAAAATCTCACTTTAGCACAGCCGTGCGCTTACACCCTGATTTAACCTTTGCATTCTTGCAGTAACTTTAATTATAATTATATTTTTTAAAACATAATTAGTAGATTAAGCATGCGATACACTAGGTTTTCAATGCACATATTTTGTACAACCTGAAGGCTTACATTTGAATTCCCAGTGTGATTTGTATTTACTTTCTAATGAATGTTGGTATGATAATTATGTCACATGTACTCACTTGTATAAAAAAACCTAATTTATATTCAGTGAATAAAATGTGTTAATTCCCTTTAACACATCAGTGTGAAACCTCTATATTTTAACATTATGATTTTAAAATTTTAAGGGGTAGTTCACCCAAAAATTGAACTTTTGTCATCATGTACTCACTCTCATGTCGTTCTGAGCATGAATGATTTTCATTCACCTAAAAAAAGAAAAGAAAACACGATAGGAGATGTTAGACAGTTCAACAAGATTTGAGAGCTACAGCAGAAGGGAAAGATTTTTAACTAAATTCATATGTCATCTGAAGACTTGGAATACATCACAACATATCAAGTATTGACTACTTTTATTTTGAGTTTATAGTATTTTTTGTCAATGTTGGAGCTCAACACATATCTGCATTCACTTTCATACGGAATAGAGCAGTGTGCATATTCATAATGTTTGTCTCAATTTGTAGTCTAGGCCTATTTTAGATGTTTCTGTATTGTTCTATTATTTCTATGACAATTCCCCAATTTTTATATATATACTGTATATTTGGTTTTTGTTTGAACTTTTCACACCGTTTTTGTGTGTGTCTGTTATTGCTTTGGCAACACTGTATGCAAAAAATCCAATAAAATAGTTTGAATTTGATTTTGGAGGGTGACCTAACCTGCTAAAGATTCTAATTCTATTATATGCATTTCTGTCTATCACAGAGTAAACAAACGCTTCACATAAAAAAAAGATTAAACCTAAAAAATTATAAAAAATTGAGAAAGATGATTTTGGGTTCTTGTGAAGGTAATGGTGAAAACTGCTGTCTAAACATTGCACTGAGAATCTAATGAAATAAGAATCATTTGAATCAGATGGTTCAACAAGGAACCATCTGAGGACACTTGCCAACCCCCATTTTTGGAAAATAGGCTCATTTTCCAATTCCCCTAAGGTTAAACAGTTGAGTTTTACCGTTTTCGAAACTCTTTTGTCATTTTTGAGCGAGATGCTAACGGTCTAATCAGATTCAATTATCTATGCTAAGCTAAGCTAAAAGTGCTACCGCCAGACCCGGAGATCGGCTTTAATGGCTTGGAAACGGTAAAACCGCTTTTTACTGCTAAGGGGAGTTGGAAAATTAGCCTATTTTAAAAAATAGTGGAGTGTTCCTTTAAAACATCACCGTGACAGTTTTCTCTAAATAACTCCCTCCTCGCAAATCTCCTAAAAAGAGCAGCAGCCACATTTACGGCAGATAAACGCCTTTATATGAAACTGAGGTGATCTGAAGCACTCAGAACAAATGCAGGCTTCACTTCAGGGGGCCGTATTACTGTGCTTACGCAGGGGTCGACAGAAAAGCCAGTCTCCTGTGGAGCAGTCAGAGCTTCAAACCCGCAACTAGTAAAACAAAAAGTCATCCAGTTCGAAACCCAAATCACCTTTTTGGACTTGAAAAGCTCCAACGTGCTTAATACCCCATTTCCTTTGGAGATCTGGCTGCTCACGCTAGTGGGTAACCTTTCCACGCGCCGTTTGTTTACTGCGGGGAGATGGAGAATGTGTCCGCCATTTGCTGTCGAGTGCCAGAAATGAGCACCAGCACTAGCAGTTTGTATAAGTCAGCCATGAATGATTACAGATTAGCTAGTCTGGCAGAGGTTCGACGGGGATCCCTGATGGAACTTTAAAGCCGCTGGCGTGATGCTCCGACACACTGGAGGAAGACAGAGCAGTGCAACACATCATTTGGGTCTGAGTGCACTGAACTCCAAATAATCATTTTAATCAGCAAAAGTTAATCGCTGTAAATCATAAATTAATGGGTAGAACAGCAACCCACTTGGCCAAGAAAGAGGCCGGAGAAGAGGCCCAAGCCGCTGGTGCTCTGAGTTTACTGACCTCAACCATGTCCTGATAAACCGCTGCCCCACAAACCTTGTCATCTTTAAAAAATGGTCTTTGCATATAGCTAACAAAATATCACATTTATTTTAAAGGTAAAATACGTAATTTATGTCACCAACAAGAAATGCATTACTAAACAAACAGTAAAATTCGATGGTGAAAAATGGGGTTGAAGGAGAACTTTGTGATAGAAAAGAGAGGAACAAGCCTTTTGGATGAAATATTAACTTACAGAGACAAACATTTAGTTAACGTGCATCATAAAAACACAGATAGCACATGTACTTCTGCAAGATGTCTGTTAAAGATCTCATTATCTGGAAAGCATCTGCTGTGTACAAGCCCAAAATCTTTATAAGGATGTCAGTTTTTTACACATACATGCTCAATCAAATCATAAAAAATCTTTAAAGACATTTTCCGAAACGGTCTTGACATCTGATCCCCCCGCGAAGGTACACAGCAAAATACGGGATAAACAAAAATAGCAGAGCAGGAGTCCAAATTCAATACATGTTTCTTATTTACGCAAACATTACAAGCAATAGCCTGACATTAATGTTTGATCTCAAACTGCTAGTTCAACTACAGAAGTTATCACTCCAACCACAAGCTGCCAGGTTTCGCAGCAAGGGTGGCGGGCATATTTTTTCAGGAAACACGTGAACTGTGCAATGCTGCAGTTTGTAAGTGGTTAAGCTGTATAACCAGAAAAAGATAGATATTTAATAGAAAATATGTTTTTTTTTTTTTAGTCCAATAAGTGTCTTGTGCTGTTTTTTTGTACACAATTTACTTACCGTTAATATATGGACAAAAACAGTTTTTCAAAAAAAACAGCTTCTCAACAAATACAAGCTTAGAAATTGCAATTAGGATGATTAATAGACTTAGGTCCCATTAGAATTCCAAGTGTCAAGCAAATTTTAAACACTTTATTACCACCAACGGATGCAAACCGTTTTGTTGTGAGGGATAGACTGTCAGTCTCAATGATTTTCTGCAGAGCACAACTGTGTAAAGGGCGGATCCCTCATATCCCATTTTTGAGCGCCTCCACAAACTGTTTTTTTTTTTTTTTTTTTTTTTGTTTTTTTTTATTTTTGTTTGTTTTTTTTTTTTGTTTTTGGAGATTTTTTTTGTTGTTTTCTTCCTTCTTTTCTTTCGGTTCTTTTATTTCTTCGGCTTCTTTTCTTTCTTCTTCTTTCTTTTCTCTTCGAAAAGACTCTTCTTTTCTTCGGAAACACATTTCAAATCAGCTTGAACCTTGTATGTTATGTCAACATGGCAAAGCTAACCCTGACGTAAGATTTCTGTATGTGGGGCAAGAATTTTGTGGGTGAAAATCGCTTTAAGTCACTTGTATTTTCATTTAAGCAGACGTTGGAACTTCAACTAACAACTAAACCATTCCCGAAAAGGACAATCAGGTCCCCCAGCCCCCCCCAAAAACCCCCCCCCCATAGTCATCCAAGATGTTCATGTATTTCTGTCTACAGTCGCAAAGAAATTAAGGTTTTACAGGAAAACATTCCAGTGCATTTGTGCTTAAAAAGTATACTTAAGAAAATGACAATCGTTTCACTAAATAAGAAACCCCTATGTGTTAGTATCCTCAGCTGATCCTCGTAAGGGGGGGGGGGTACCGCTTTGGAGCTGCAATTGAAAAAAACAGCAAATTTGGACCGCCAGAAACCCGCGTCACCATTGGCCCCCCCATTTAAGGTAAGAGCAGTGCCATTATATGGAGAAAAATCCTGGAATGTTTTCTTCAAAAACATTAACTTTTTTTTCAACTGAAGACAGAAAGACATGAACATCTTGAATGACATGGCGGTGAGTAAATTATCATGAAAGTTTTTCTCTGGAAGTGAACTAAGTTTAACAAAACCAAAATGAGTGAATTAAAGACACGGCGGCAAATGCATTCCCCCCTCACTGTTTCAGTTCACTCTCTCCTTTTCTCATTCTCTCTTTCACACAGATGCATCTGCTGTACGGCAGCTCAGAGCAGTAGGTGTACGGACAGGGAACGCAAACCAGGCCCGGGTAAATTTTCACATTGGTAACTTGTCATTAAACAACAGGTAAATTGCAGTGGAACAGGTGTTGGTGAGAGGAATGAGCTCTTCTAATCGGCTTTTAGAAAGGCATCTTGAGCAATAAAGTACAGAGTGCAAAAATATTAAAGATTGAAGTCATCAAACAAAACTCGTTAAAGATATTTCAGCACGCTCAGTGGTGCACTGCAGGCCTACACACGTCCTCTTCAGAGACACAGGCAAGATAACGATTAAACAAAAGAACGATATGACACCATTAACAGATGTGGAAATGATCAGGCCCAAATGCAGATGAAGAGATAATGACAGACTCTTATTAACAAAATGTTCCTAATGAGATCGTTATGATCATCCTCTCAAGTACCGTTCAGAGAGACTGGACCGAGAGCTGAGAAGGAAAAAATGAGTAAAACAAGTCGTCATTTAGGTCAAAATTAAATAGTATGTGTCATGTATCCTGTTTCACTGCCGCCATAAAATAAAATAATGTGATGTCATACCATCCCACTCCACTGTTTAATAAAAATCTAATCAAGTTATGTCCAACACAGACAAAATAATCAAATAAAATGTTGAATAAAAACCAAAAATAAAATAAAATAAAATCAAGGGATGTCATACCATCCCACTCCGCCATGTTTAAAAAAAATAAATAAATACAATTGTATAAAAATGTTCAGTACAGACAAAAATAAAAATAAAAATGTTGAATAAAAACCTAAAATAAAATAAAAATCTACAGGCAGTAAAGGCAGTAAAAAGCCTAAAGTTAAATCAAATACAATAAAAATACAATAAAATACAAACAAAACGTTAACACCCCAAATAAGAAAATAAAGATATATTTTTAGTTTTATATTATGTTCGCCTATAAACTTTAATATTTATGTGGGGTAAAAAAAATAAAATGATAATACTGATTTGTAATCCATTTAAAATAAATAGCATGCCTCTCGCAGCAAGCCACATGATTTAGGTACATTTTTGACTTTCTTTCTGCACAACATAAATAAAGACAAATTTAGTTTTGAGCCGAAAAACAGTATATGCAAAAAAAAAAAAATATATAATATATATATAGTATATATATTCTATATATATATATATAGGTAATATATCTATCTATATATATATATATAGGCCCAGTCAACTCTGCATTTTTTTTTTTGCTTTGATTTGGGAGAAAAAAATGTATTCTCCAGATATATAATAAAATTGTTGAATGGCTCTAATTACTTCACTCTTATTGGTTCTTAAATACTTAATAAACACACAAGTGGAAGAATATGCAGAATTATGTGAATGATAGACGTTCCAATTCTGCTGAAATCTGCTGAGCTTTGGCTTTCGGAGCGGGCCTGCAGATTCTGTGTGGGCCTGGAAATAACAATAGTTATTGCTAAAGCAAGCACCACTAATAATAGTAGCAGAATAAAGATGGGTTTCAAAAGAAAGATTTGGCACAGAAGAACAGATCCAATCTGCTTCAAGTAGGTCTAGGTCACTTCGAGAAAACTTGTCCTCACTCCTGCGAAAAGACTGAAATACTCCCCCAATGTCTCTGATAAATATGTTCTCATGCAATTTGTTTCTAAAATCTCTCTCTGCTCATTCTAATCTCCTCATGTTCAGGTACCTCCGGGGGTCTGTTTAAAGCACAGGTGCGCTCTCTCAATCTCTCTCTCCCTCTGTGCCTGTGCATGAGGAGGTGTGTGTGTGTGTCCAGGTGCATCTGTGTGTGTATGTGTGTGTCCTTTGACCCATCCATATGGTCACCGGGGGTGATGGAGCTGCCCAGGTGCACCTTGCACACAGGGCCACGGCAACCAGGGGAGGGACGGCACTCCAAGAGACGTCTGTTTGCACAGTACACGCCATGACCTTGTTGTTTTCATAATTACTCATCTGGAGTGTGTGTGTGCGAGTGTGTGATGGTTGGTAAAAAGGAGAAAATTTCATCACTAGTGGACATGCTGTGTCTTTATGCACACTGGTGTATATCGTGAACCTCATGAAATCACTTTCATCCCAAAGTCAAAAGAAAATAAGAAATTGCTTTTTTATTTGGTCTATCTAAGTTCATTACGAATTGATGCATGCAAAATATGTTACACTGAAATAACAAGAATGGTTCCATGAAAAGTTTGTAAACAAATCTGCTCGTTCTGCTCGTGTTTCACGTTTCAAGCACATTTCCCTCTAAATTCTCATTACTGTAATTCACAATTCACATTTTAATTTTGTAATCTCCATTATTCTCAATGGCGACTCATTAGATTTGCATTACTTTCAATTAGAAAGGTTTTTAACTTCATTAAATGCTTTCTTTTTCATTTGAATTATTAATCAGCGCAAAGTACAACAATGATGTATAAATGCTTTACTAATTGAATAATGCATTTTTCACAGAGTATTAAAACATACTTTTTTATTTGTATATAAAACGTACTTTTTTATCAAATTAGATGTTTTTGTATCAAGGATTGTCACGAAATTAATGTTATGATGCAAAAAAATAAATAGAAATGAAAAAAATTATAATCCTACAATAGGCTTCATTTTATTTAAAACATTAAAAAAATTATTTCTTTTGATTTTGGGAATACAATAAAGCACCAAATATATGCAATATCACACCACATATAAAATGCCTGAATATCATTGTATTGAATAACAAAATACACTACTATTCAAAAGTGGGTTTTTTGTTTTTTTTAATGAATACTTGTATTCAGCAAGGATGCATTCATTTGATCAAAAGTGACAGTAAAAATATTCATAGTGCTTCAAAATATCTCTATTTCCAGTAAATGCTGAGCTTTTATTCATCAAATTAAAAAAAAAATTAGCATGGTTTCGACAAAAATATTAAGCAGCACATCTGATTTAATGAAAAATGTTTCTTGAGCAGCAAATCAGCATATTAGAATGATTTGTGACACTGAAGACTGGAGTAATGATGCTGAAAATTCAGTTTTGATCACAAGAATAAAATTACATTTAAAAATATATTTAAACCAAAAACAGTTATTTAAAATAGTAAAAATATTTCACAATATTACTGTTTTTACTGTATTTTTTTAATAAAATAATTGCAGACTCGGTGAGCATAAAATACTTCTTTCAAAAACATCCCAACCTTTAGACTTTCAAATGCTGCAAGAGGTTTTGCCGTCACTGTAACCACAAAAAACATATAACAACATCTCCGTTTAGGCTTGTTGTGGCCGATGGTCTTTCAAAGAAACATGAAACGATTACAGTGGCGTGTTCAGTGATCAGACTCCCAAACAACAGATTTTGAAGCAAAGCTTTCCATATAAATAGGAAAATTAACCACCTATCTACCTCATCCGGCTGCATCTCAATTTCTCATGTATCTTTTCATGCAACAACATGGATCTTTGGCCTTACAGAATACCTCCATATGGAGTCCCATCCCTCTCTCTTTCTCTGGATTTATATCGCCGTGTCTATCGTGGGCTTTTCCACCAGAGAAATACGATCCATCCGCAGGACTTTCTCACCAGTGTCGTCTCTCCTCTGGGTTTCCACCACGACACACAACTGTGTGCTGGCAGGAAGCGAGTTCTGGGTCCTTTTTCCCCATCTGATTTGGGGTTCGGAGGTCACTGGCGCTCATTGCCCCAGGTCAGGAACAGGAAGAGAAGGATCTAGAACTCCTGAGAGGTCAACGCCAGTCTCGAAAGGTCACCGCCAGGCTTTTCCTGCATGGAGGTTTTGATGTGCGGGTGCTGACAAGGATACGGAGGCCGAGGGTCGACTTTTACACCTCAAATGGGGTTTGGTGTTACTCAATGTTCCACTGAGACCCTGTCTACGTTTTGCCCCCATTTTCCGGTTTCGTGTTGCATATTTAAGGTCAGATGGATTTTGATGTGTGGCGAATATTGTGCTGATAGATGACTGGGAGAGAAAAATAAAAACAGAAAGAAAAATAAAAAGCGAGGTATATCTACAGGAATGTTTTGATATGTCCGGTTCATAAATGTTTCATCCAAAGTGATTCGCTCATATCGTGTTTGAGTATGGAGGCGCGTGCGAGTGTTTCATGTGGATATGTGTAAGAGAGAGTGTTTGTCCGCGTTGGGAAGAGAAGATGCCCCAGATGTTGATATCGATGTTGTTTCTTTAGATATATAGGAAGCTTCTCCCACGGGTTTCCCTCAGGGTAAGAAATAGCTTCTTCTTTTTTTCGCCAACGCTTCAACTCCACACTTCAGTTTAGGCTATTCTGATTGATATAGTTTTGAAGGGAACAACAGCGACTCAGTGACCATTTTAGCAGACTGAAAAAATATCACAAAGATTGATTTTATATCCCTTACGCTAACGACGACCGAGCACATTGAAGCGCCAATTAAGGTGTGAAAGATGTTTAGTTGGAGCGAAGTTTTGAAAATGTGTAATTTGAGTTGGCTGTAATGAGAAGGAAATATCAATCAGATGTCGGCGAACGTTGAAGCGTGAACAGGAAGAATGGGCCGGCGTTGGGAACGAGGCCGTACTGTATATGGACCTGTCAGGCCTGTTCAGGCTCAATGCCCTGATCGCTTCATGATGTGAACTAAAAAATACTCCATACAGCCCTACCGCTAAAACCCAAGAGCCCCAGCAGCCGGTCTGGAGAGAATTACGGGACTTCCTGTAGCAAGCACAAGCGTCCTTAAAAGCAGATTGAGGTGCTCATGTTAAAAAGAGGTTAAAGGGGGGCTGATATTACAGGTAATAAGGAGAAACCCCTCTGACAGAACTCTGACAGGTAGAGGGTGAATCCCAGAGGCCTTTACTGTAGTAATCAGTGATGTGGAAATACAGGAAGCAGATATGTATCTCACTGAGTACTGGGACAATACAAGTTGCAGACCTGAAAAATAGAAAGATAAAATTATGCACCCAATAATTATTTTGGGATAATCAGTTCAAAATGTTCAGAGGTATTAAATTACATTGGAAACCTTGTGCTTAGAGCCTGAATGTTTTCACAATATAACCACATTTTTGAATATCACACATGTAATAAATACAGTAGGCCTAATCATTTTTCCAGGTCATGCTACCTAGTACCAGGACATACCTAATATCAGTGAAATTATGTAAAAATACCAAGCATTTTATTTCTAAATTGCCTGAAAAAGCACATGAAAATATTAGAACAATTCAAAGAATAATTGAAGAAGACTACTATAAATCTAAATATCTACAGTATATTATAATTCACATATTTTGTATTATTATATATTCAAATTAACCTCTTTCTTCTTTAATGCTTCCTTTAAAGACACATTTAATATGTATCTAAAAAAAATTAAAGAAATATACAGTTTAATCTCTACATTAATAAATACATAAATTTGTGTTAAGAACATTATACGGCTTTCAAGTTTTAAAAATGCACCATAAAAATACCTTAAAAGTACTTCAAGTCTTCTGAACTCATATTAGTTTTGTGTGAGTTAGAAACAGCGATGTCCTAATTCCTGAATGAATCATTCAGATCTATTCATTGAATCTTTTGATCCAGTTTTGATCCAAAACCTATCAGAATGATTCATTCATAAGTTGGACCGATTCAGTCCAACTAACTGATTGTTATTGTTCAATTAAATGGAAGTTTATCTGTGAAATAATAATCTTTTTTCGGTCTGTTAACTGAAAATGCACAATATGTAAGATTTTTTTATTATAATATCCAAAAACCACTAGAACAGTGTTATATATTTTGCTGACTTGTGTACTTACATTATCCCAAATGTTTCGAAGGATGTTTAAATCCAGAGAAATAAGCAATTTTAACTAGTGACACGGAGCGTGTCTATAGTGTCATTGTGACGACTGCCAATGATGTCATAACCCCTCGATTTACGGTTTTGTTTTGTAGAAAACATGGAAAACACCAAAGACGCTTTAATATGTTGTGCGTTTAATAGACCGGTGACAACCGCACAGAGAAGCATTATAACAGAACTTTCAAATGTATCTCGTATGATAAAAACAGCGCTGCTTTACCCCACATAAGCACAACCGGAAGCAGCGGAAGCGCTCAACTGCGGCATAATAAAAGCTCCGCTGCTTCGAGCCGGGTGTCGTGCTCGTTCAGCTGCCTGTTTCACTTCAATGGCTTTCCGCCTCCCCTGATTCATAAACGTTAAAAATCATTAGATCATCCCATGAACATGATTCTGCCCGGGTCCCGCCGGATTGCATCGGCTGTGAGGATGAAGGACGACAACTCCCATGATTTACACTCTCGTCACGGCGTCTTCAAACAAGCTTGTTCTTGCTTATTTTGATACGCACCTCTAGCGGCGGAAAACTTAAACTACGTGCTTAATCTTTGGGGGAAAATATTCCATGAATCAGTGCACTAACGTGCCTCGTCCAAAGGTTTCTATCCGAATTGTTCTATATTTTTGAGTTTCCTGCAGGACGTTTCTGGATTCTCTTCCTTTGGGTTCTGGAGTGAGGAGGGACAAGAGCAGCAGGGTGTATGGTGGGACAGACAAACATTATGACCTGAGCATCTTCTCAGAGGAAACCCGTCCTCTCTTCTCTGGTCCTTTCCTTCTGTCTTGAATCATAAAGTCTGGCGGCGATCAGACAGTCTGTTCAGGAGGTATAAAGCCTTGTTCTCCTGAGGCTGAACGTCACCACTGTGTGTGTTGGGATGGTGCATAGCGGTGGCCGTTCTGCTGCAGATCTTATTGGCTGCTCATAGGGGCCCATAAAGACGAGTGTGTCCTGCGTGTATCATCCATAGCTGGCTTGAAGGAACGAGAAGAGAGAGATGGGAAGAGAGAGAGAGAGAGAGATCCCAGGCCACCCTCAACTTTATTGTGGTCTGAAAGACGGAAGGCAGCCATCATATCTCTGATCAGAAAAGGAAATGATCAAGAAGACATTAGCTTAACCATTTGTCCACAGAGAATAAATGTTCTACTAAACATTTGAAAAAATCAATTATACATTGATTATGCAATATCTGATTCATAAAAATACATTATATTCAGGCTAAGGCAAGCGTTGCTCATATTAGGGTTAGCAGTTTATTCCAATAACTTACTTCAGTGCATAATTCATTATGCAATATGTTAACAATCACTAAGAAAAATCTAGCATTGCGGAAGTAAGTTTTGCATGAAGTTCAAACAAAACTGCTTTAAATCTAATTCTGAATTGCAATATATAATGTATATATTTATTTTTTATTAATAGAACAATTTAATATAATGTTACAAATAATATAATGTAATACAACATAAAAATATATATATTATATACACATTGCGCAAAAGATTTGTTTATGTAATATTCAAGCCTACATAATTGGGTCGATTCTTCATGAATTTATAATTATTAGCAAACAAAACCACTGCTTGAAGTCAATTCTAGACTGCAATTTAAAAGACTGTATAATATAAAAAGTACAACTACCAATACAAAATATTTATTAAACAATTATATTATATTATATGAGATTTATTCCATGGTCTGTCTGAATACTGGGTTCTGATTGGCTGGCAGGTATGCATTTAAACCGTTTAATGCACAGGTAGTTCCAAGTCACTTTAATCACCGTTCTATATTAATGCGCTGCTTTAATTGATGCACATTAACCAAAACGCTATCACTTGGTACACACACACACACACACACCACACACAGAGAGAGGCGAGAGAGAGAGGAGGGTCAGAGCAGAGATCGCTGATTGCTTGCAAACACACACAACGTTGTGTCAAACGCTTCACCAGTGATTTGCATAATAAAATACCCTAGAACCTAGATTGCTACATTATATTCCCAAGCAACGAGGTGGTAAAATCGCTTTTTTTGAAGCAATGTTGATAAACATTGTTTACCCTTTTGGAAATCATTGTGCTGCAAAAGAGCAATAATAGTTTAACTTGTCTATCACTTGGCAAATGACCATGGAATAAGGAGGGATAAGCATGGAAGCCGTTGCATGAAAAGGATTTGAATGCCGCTTCAGTGTCGGGCTGTTCTTTGCCTCCACGTCATGCATTTAAAATCCTTTAATGCATGGCTTGCCGTTGATTATCCCTTACATATTATATTATATTATATTATCTCTTTATTCTAACATCTAATTGTGCACTTTCATCACTCACACTCACTTCAGTTCACAATCACAATCAGTCACATTCACATCACACTCAAACGGTCACAAAACCAAGGGAATTTTCCTAATCTTGCGGCACTTGAAATCCTAATTTCAAGTCTGTTTCCAGCTCTGGCTGACAGACAGCTGCTGACAGCCATGTGAGGAAGAACCAGCGGCGATTTGGGGAAATCTTCAATAAAACAGCATAACTAACAGGCAGCACATTGAGAGCGTGATAAGAAGGACAGAGTGGCTCCCCGAACACGCTGCTGGCACGGCCATTGAGCGGTGCCATGCCAGACTCTGTTAGCACCCAAAAAAAGAAATAAATAAACAAATCAAGTCGCCATCCTTAGTAATCCCCTAAATTCAAGCTTATTCCTGTTAAATCTGGAAGAGAAAAGCCTCGACCCCGTTCTGTTTGAACCCTCCCCCTCTCGTCAGTTCCAGTGTCAGCAGTTGTTGTTTTGCAACCGGACATCTTATGGCACACGCAGATATGCTGGGACATGGACAGCTTGTCCCGCTAAAGCCTGTTTTGTCTTGTTCCACTCTTCCTCGTCCTCCAGTTTTACGGCATGTCAGAGCCAGCTGGCTTGAGCAGAAAGAAGAGGAGAAATAAGCTCCTTATTGCAGAGTCGTGGTATTTGCTTTCCGCCAGGGTTGAGGGTTCTCATTATACCATGTTCATGAGGCTACGAGTGCTAATTGGTCTTCCGCTGAACACAGAAAGAACTCACGAAAAATATGACCGCAGGCGATATAACCTAATTAGGAAATTTGCCACTGTACGGCGGCCAGATCGGGCCTCGCTATTGTTCTGCGCAGATAAACAGGCATATTTTCCACTTTGATTTGGAGGACACCACTTTATCTTAACTTAAATTATCAGCAAATGGCAAGAGGTACATAAAAAAAGTGCTTTTAATGCATCGCTGGTATTTTTTTTAACAAACCACTTTTGAGGAGTTGGCGGAGGTTCTCCTCCATTTCCCTCGAGGCAAAACTGAACCAATAAATTCTATAAAGGTCAGGCCAAAAATCCTTTAAGACCTTCATTCCAGTTATTATAATTGGCTGATTTAGTATTAGTTTCAGCACCTTCAGGCATTTCAACTTATTTTTGAAGTAATGTAATTATTTGTACAAGCATTAACAACATTTAGAATATGATAATATGATTCTTTGTCTAGGAATTAGATTAAATTTTTCCCCAAACTGTAAATCTATAACAGAGAAATGTTTCATTATAGGGGAGACCGGGGCTAGTTGTCACAAAGGCTGAATATCTATAACTACAATATGAAGTTTAAGTCAAAAGTGCAATACATTTTTTTTACAAAAAAAAATATTTCAAATCTGTCATATATATATATTTGTTTCTCAATACTGAAAATAACTTTTATTATAGAGAAGATTGGGGCTAGTTGTCACAAGTACTGCATATCTATAATACATGTGACGTGGAGTCAAAAGTCTAATAATAAAAAAGATATATTTCAAAACTGTCATAAATATTAATATTTTCTTTTTCCCAATACTGTAAATCTATAACAGAGAAATGTTTTATCATACAAATATCTAGTTCAAAACTGTCACAAATATACTACTGTTTAATGGTAAGATTTTATGGACATTAGGGTTGCATTTATTTGATTAAAAAAAAAACAATTAAAACTGTATTTTTGTGAAATATTATTATAATTTAATATAAATGCTTTCTATTTTAATATATTTTAAAATAAAAAATTATGTATCTAATATAGTAATATATAGTTCATAATGATTTGGTGCTCAAGAAACATTTCTTCTTCTTATTAAATGTTTTGTTATGCTGATTTGTGAAAAATTAAGTACAGTTTTTTTTCAGGATTCTTTGATGAATACAAAAGTTCAAAAGAACATTTATTTTGAAGTAGAAATCTTTTGTAATATTATACATGTCTTTACTGTCACTTTAATCAATTCAATGCATCCTTGCTGAATAGAAGTATTAAATTCTTTAAAAATATTACTGACCCCAAACTTTTGATTGGTAGTATATATTTACATTAATTAATTTAGTTTTTTATTTATTTCTTTTAACTAACAATGGCACTTACATTTAATTAAAACATATTTTTGAAACAAAGAGGATCTTTTTCATGATCTTTTTTTTAATGATAAAAACAAATGGCTACATTGGATTTTAATGATAAAAAGAAGTATTTATATAAAACTCCTGTACAACACTGAAATTAATCATTTAATAAATATCATTCTTTAATTTCTTATTGTTCCCCTGCAATTTTGAAATTTTTGTTTGATTGTTAAGATCAACAAAACTACCACAATCCATCTGTACTTCATAACTTCACAACTGCACTTCAGTATTTCATAATTAACATCTGTTCGACCTGACCCTGCTATCTGTCTACAGCGGTGCTCACGTCGGGCTTTCAGGCTAAGAAAGAGAAGAATATTATCTGTTGTCTGGACGCTTGCAGGGGGACTGTCTGTGATGGAAATAAAAGCCTCTCATTTATAATGCAGGTATCGGCGGTGGGATCAGACGCACTGAAGGATATCATAGAGAGAGTGACATCGGACAGCCTCGGTCTTCATGGCCACGCTTGACTGGATCCTCCAAAGGGCCTCTCCTCTGTCCACTTCACTTTCTGTCCCCTCCGCTGCTGGCCTCAGGGGGGCCGGGGACCAAGGGAAGGGTGGAAAAGGACAGACGTAGACATTTGTGTGTGTGTGTGTGTGTGTGTGTGTGAAAGTCCAGCTCAGAGTGCAGGGCGTCTGGCAGGGCTGCAGTCTGCGTCGCATTCTGACAGAACAAGTGTTGCATGAGATGCGGCGAGGTGTCTCAGTGAGCCTGGAGCAGGTGTTGCTCATCGGCGACTGCACTGGAGCGAAGACCCTTGTGCATGAGACCACCGCAGCCAAACGCCCGGGCCAGGACAGCTCACACACACACTAATGATAATGGATTTGGGGTGAATAGGCAGCCAGATTCTAATGGATCAGAAGACAGCAGCACACTGGGACCGTTTCAGCTGCTGGTCAGGACGGAGGTTGTTAAACACTCATTAACATGTTGACATGCAAAGGCATTTAGGTAATGTGTGTTGCAGGTGGCCATTAAATGTTACATTATTTAATATTTCATACTGCTTTTTATTTTAATTATACTTTATTTCATTTTATTTTATAATTATCTATTTTATGCATCAGGGTTATAACCTGAAAAAAGTGATTTAGAAACAGTTCAACTTAAGAATTCAGCTCAAATTGTTTAGAAACTACGCAAGAAACTGAGTAAAGTAGAGTAAAACAATTACAAAGAAACAGCACGTAACACATTGAACTAAAACATGTAAACATTGAAATAGTATTTTCTTGTGAATGGTACTCCAATCATCTTTATTTCCAACATTTTTTTAGTGTTGCAAACTGAAAGTAAAACCATGAAAAAAAAATGGAAATTAAAACTGTTACTTGAAATAAAATAAACGTTAACTGAAAGAAAATAGAATATAAAAAACGTACTTATTTTATTTCAGCTAGTTGCCAAGGTAACATTTCTCATTTTCATTTAGCTTACTTTGATGTGCTAAAATAACTTAAATTGAAATAAATATAAAAAGAACAATTATATCAACTGTTTAAAAAAGAAAATTAAAAATGACAAAAACAAACTAGTTTTTTACTAAAAACTAAAATTAGAACGAAATCATTCAAAATATTAATAAAACTACAAGTACCTTCATGATACTAAAATAACACTGTAATGTATAAAATAATTATTACAAATCATAATTTTGTTAAATCTAATATTAACATGCTTGATGATGATGATGATGATGATGATGATAACTTACATGTGTTTTACTGTGGGCTGCTCATCTGTAACCATTGAATAAAACTCTGTGTCCTGGTCCAAAATGTCTATTGAACAGTTAACGGCTGTCCTGCTGATTGGACAACAGAGAAACAAACGCAGCCAAATCCAGCTCAGACCAGAGCCAAGGTTCACAGCGCTGCCCTCGACCCCGGCGTGAGCGTCTGCTAAAGCCTGCCAGATCATTCTGCTTACTTCACACTTCTGCTTATTTCACTACTGTTCTTTGGTTCTGAGATTACTTTGTTTTGTAAAATGTAACTTTACATCATAAAATGGCATTGCTGTTGTAAGTTCACTCGCCTGGTAATTATAATTAAGCCCTGAATGTTTTTTAACTTATAAAACGTATGAAATCATTCAGAACTGCTTTTAAAAGAGATTCAGTTTTACAAGTCAGATTTTTAATAGGAGCAAAAAGTCTGGCACATACTGTAGTTTATTCTGAAAAGCACATTTTAAAAATAAATTTTTTCCCATTTTAATAGCTTCTAAACCTCAAAGCAAACATAAAAACAGTGAATTAATGAACCTAAACATAGGACATGATAAAAATGCTCATATATAATAGATTATATATATATATGATATATATAAGAGTATATGTGGTGTGGTGTGTGTGTGTGTGTGTGTGGGTCACGTGTGTGTGTGTGTGTGTGTGGGTGTGTGTGTGGGTTGTGTGTGTGTGTGTGTGTGGTGAAGCTGAGCGCAAGGCTATATAAAATACCAAAGCATGTCATATTCTAATATTTAGTCAAAATTTTTACATTTAATAGTCTGCTAATGTTTTGCGATTTCGACAAGGATTTGATTTATTGTCATTTATTTAATTTAAGGGGTCATATGATGCGATTTCAAGTTTTCCTTTTTCTCTTTGGAGTGTTCCAAGCGGTTCGTGAATGGATAAGATCCCTAAAGTTGCAAAAACTAAAGCCTCAAATCCAAAGAGATATACTTTATCAAAGTTAAGACTCGGCAACGCCCTCCTAAAACGGCTTGTTCTAACACGCCCACACATATCTACTTCACTATGTGGGAATATTAGCATAATGTGCCCAAATGTGGACGCAAAGAAAGAATGCGTGGTTTCAGTAAACGCAGTTAGTGTTGAAGCAGCAATGTCAGGGAGACACTGTGTGTTTCTAGGCGAAAGCAAAAGCACTTAATTTGGCCTTCCGAAAGTAGATGAATTTAGGAATCTTTAAGACTACTTACAACAGAACAACAATGCATTTCATGGACGACCGTTTGGTGAACCTAGGAGAAGAGGTAATTCTGACTTTGCTATGACAATCTGGTGTTTCTGAATCAGCTACTGTTTTGTTATAAGCTTAAGTATTTACTATTGACTGTTCAAATGCAGGTTTGTGCATCGTGTGTATGTCTGGTGTGCGCGTGTGTGTGCGCGTTGTGAGAGAGAGAGAGAGGGAGAGCGAGAGAGAGAGAGAGCGAGAGAGTGAGAGAGATCACAGTGGAGTCAGCTTTCTTAACTGTGGCTTGTGTACTGCAACACATACCAGCTTCATCACTGTGTCTGTCACGCGACTCTGTTCCCCTTTCGGGCTCTGTCTTTACATTTATTTTGAAAGATGAAGCTCGCGATCATGGCAAGGGGCTTTACATTTCCGACGAGTGCTTGCGGTGATCGGCCAATCACAATGCACTGGGTCAGATGGCCAATCAGAGCAAACTGCGCTTGTCAAAAGGAGGGACTTTGTAGAAAACAAAGCGTTTGAGAGAGGCGGGGCATAGAGGACCTACAATAATGTACAGTATTTGAAAAAATCATTTTTTGAACATTAAAAGCATGTCAACATATTCTGTTACACCAACTACACAAAATAATGATCTTTAAAAAGCATCATATGACCCTTTAAACATACAACGGTTTAAAAGTTTGGGGTAGGTAAGATTTTGTAATGTTTTAAAATATTAAAAACAGTTATACTGTGAAATATTATGCTAATTTAAAATAAGTGTTTTGTATGTGTATACATTTTAAAATGTGATTTATATGACCGAAGCTGTGATCAAAGTCTCCAGTGTCACATGATCCTTCAGAAATCATTCTAATATGATTATTTGCTGCTTACGAAACATTTCTGATTATTATCGATGTTGAAAACAGCTGATTTGAGCAGCATTTATTTGAAACAGAAATATTTTGTAACATTATGAATGTCTTCACTACTTTTGATCGATCTTTCTGAATAAAACGATCAAAAAACAGCTTACAAAACTTTAAACAGCAGTATATAGGCTACTGTGATAGCTACTGTCAGAAACTTGGCCGAAATAATACAAATTTATGATAGTTTAACACTGGTATGAATTGTGTGTAAATGCTGATGTCATTTATGAGCTTTGCCAAAGTTTCCATGCTGCTGTCATCAGATCACTGAACACAAAGAACAGAGCACATGTTTTATAGTAGCGATTGGTAAAGAAATATCAGTAGGTGAGCTAGGATATATGTTAGATTAATAGCCAGTCTCTCTCTCTCTGTCCCTCTTCCGGGCCATTACGGCTCATTGTAGGACAGGAGAGGAATAATTGTATGGCTGGGTGACAGGCCATCTATCCATGCAGACTCACGCCGTTTCCTTCAGGAGTGCTGCCCACTAATAGGAACATGCCCTGGAACTCAAGCTGGAAAATACACCTCATTCCTGCCCGCTTGTTTTTCAGGCCGTTGAGGATCCTCAGTCATCAATATGAATCTGAGTCGGAGCGGGTTTTTCCCTTCTTTATCCGTTACTGTGAGAGCCGGCAGCCTGATGGATCTCTGCCATCACTTCTGAATGATGTTTGCCTTTCATTTCTATTTCTTCATCTCTCGTTCTCGTCTGTGTCTTCATCTTTCTTCTGCTGCTCAGGCTGTTCTGAGCACAAAGAAAGACATCTTTGAAACCGTCCATGGAAATGAGCAGTTTTGGTGGTCACTCATCTGCAGATGAAATGACTATATTACACAGGCCTGCTGTCAGCGGTGAATCAGACGAGCCAGCGAACTGATATACATGTTTTTATGGGTCACATAAGCATGTCAGAACAGCACTGAAGAATATTTAATACGGAGACTATCAGATACTGTCCTTTCGTTCTTTTAATACTGCTTGCCAATAAGATAATGTACAGTGTGGACATCTATATGTGAAATAAGTTACATATTAATCAAAACTGTTTTTTATGACTGACACCAATAATCCATATATAACTGTGTCCAATAAACAATATGATTTTAATTTTAATTAAAAAAATGAAACTTTTTGAAAAAACTTTGAAAAATTTTGAAAAAGATCATTAGACTACAAAAACCCATATCATTGTAATAATATTAATAATAATAATTATTATTATATTATTATTATTATTATATCGAATTAGTATTTTACTATCACTAAGAAAGAATAGCTGTAATGAAAAAAAATTAATGAAAACAACGTAGTTGCCTAAAAATTTATATATGAAAGTATAAAATACACACACAGACGAGATAGAGAAAGAAAACCAATTATAATATTATAAAAATAATATTTATAAGTATTTAACGATTATGAATTAATTTTAGCAATTAAAACCCAACACCAATTTTAAAAGAAAGGGATTATTTGAAAATGTAACAATAACAGGTGATTTTAGTAAATTGTGTACTCTTATAGTTTATATTAATTTATTTTTTTAAATTCATATTGTAAATAATAAATAAATTACATTTTTAAGATATTTTATTGTTATATTGTGTTTTAATTTTTAAAAGTTAGTAGTTACAATTTATTAATTGGAGTGTTTTGTATTAGTATTATTATTATATTTAAATGTACTTTAGTTCTTTTTATTTAAGTTTTTGGTTTTAATCTAGGTAAAGTAAAGTAAACTAGCTCAAATAAAATATAAGTTAAAAAGTGTATATATTTTGTATTTATGTAATGTTTTATTATTATTATTATTATTATTTCAGTAATACATTTTTATGATCTTAGTTTTTATTAACAAAAATAACCCTGATCCAGATTCTATGTCTGAAACTGCATCAAAAATGTGCAAGAAAGGTAAACACTGTATTAAATGCAAATCAGCCTAAATTAAATAACGCATGTAATTTCTGCATCTCCTGCTCCACAAAACGAAAAAATAAAAAATAAAAAAATACCGTTTTCAGACTTCCACTGGTTGGACAGATCAAACTCACATCACTGGTTGAAACAACATTGCTTGTTATGTAACTGTAAAAAAAAAATAATAAATAGCCATACTTGTCAGTACTTATAGGCCTACTAGTTGAAAGAAGGAATGTGGATCCAGATAATGAATGATCAGACAAGCCCGAGCAAATAATTTAATTTGTTCCGTGGTTCCAGGATCCTCCACACTCACAGACCACAACCTAATTTAGCTGTTAAGAGAAGAGCAAACACATACATTTCTCTTCTTCAAAAGAAGAAGAGCTTGCATTCTCCTCTGGGTTCACAGAAAGGGATGAAGAGGGAAGGAGGCGAAATAATAACGTGCTAGCCGCAGGTGGAGAGAGCACAATCCTGCGGGAATCTCCACGGTGACAAGCAATGTTTCCGGGAATGGCTGGCTTGCTGGAACTTTTCCCTCTAATAGACACAAATGGGCTCACTTCCCTGCGCTTTTATGAGACGTTTTATCTTGCGTTGGGTGGGCCGGATCCGCCGTGACAGACTCTATTGGAATCTTTGGGAGCACTTAGGTTGGTAGGTTGGTTGACGGTATGTGCAAATTTCCCCCCATGATGCTTTCTAGCAAAGATGTGCTCATGTCTGCATTTCTGATTGTACGATGAAGATGCATGCGACGGTTCACTCCAGTGGGTTGAAACAGTTTTAGCATGTACTGGATTTCTCTGCAAAGCTACCAAAACCAACATGGAACTGTCTTTCAGAAAGCTCTCAAACCTTGCTCTTGTTTGCTGATGATGCAAAGTGCTGTTGTTTTCTGCAATGATGTGCGTGTGTTGCCTTCAGGGAGAGTTTGATGTCATCTGGATTGGTGCTGTTCTGACCGGGCAGGACGCTCTGAATTGCTTCGCCCATGCCTTGTTTCTCAGATCTTTTTATTTTCAGAACTGCACATTAATGCTGAAGATCAGATCTGGTTCTGCTATACAGTTTCAGAGTGCAAGGGCTGGTGGTGTGCGTGGGCTAGCAGTAATTTGATATTCGTAGATTACCAGGTGAATTGGAAATTTGAAAAAGCTTTATTTGTGGTCTGAGACACAATATTGTCACAGACAGCAGAGAATATGGTACCATAGAATTTAAAAAGCTGGTTAAAAGAAGGAGGTTAGACAGGAGTCCAAACGGATGCATACTCGCCCACACCGCGATGTGGTACACTGCATATCTACAAATACCACGATACTTAAAAAAAAAAAAAAAAAAAAAAAAAACTAAAGAATATAAATTGAGTTGTTGTACTAGGGGCAAGTAAGGATATCATGAACTGCAAGTGTGGTAAAAAAGTGTAATTTGTAGAATTACAAGAAATTCTAGAATTTCTAGAAACAGAAGAATTGAAAGACACACTTTGAAAGAGTCTTAAACTGACTAAAAGGTCTGCTTGAAAGGTCACTAAACTGTACAGAATGTATCATATTTATGGGTAGTAAATTTACTTTGTGTTTCCCACAAAATATTGATGAATGCTAATCATATAACATAAGCCTACTTAAAATATACAATACTATTCAGAAGTTTGGGGTCTGTATTTTTTTTCTGAAATTGCATTACAAGATGAGGACTGTCAGCATTATGGACCTGTTTTGCCCCTGTTTCCGTTTCATTGCTCCCTTATTTGGACATGTTCCTGTTCTTGTTGTCTCATTATCAGTTGATTCCCCACATCTGTCTGTCCCTTGTTAAGTTTACTATAAATGTGTAATCTGCCTCATGTTTCCTTGTCGGGTCTTGGACATCTTCCTTGTGCTCTGTGTCTCCCTGTTGGATTATTAAAGACTCTCGTTTTGTGAAATCTCCACGTCTCCTCGCTTCCTCGTGCCCGTGCTCCAGCGTATTGTGACAGAAGACCCTATCGAAACAGTTACCTCCGTGTGTCTACCCTCCGCGCTCTGTGCGTTCTACGACGCCAGTTTTAACATATTTTGGCAGAGCTTGTCATCCGAAGATGTCCTCAGTTAACTGCTGCCTTTGTGGATGTTAACACTGGCGACCCGTATCCCAGTGCCAGCCGTACCCTTGCCAGCCTACCAATCTCCCCGCTGCGTGGAGCCAAAGCTTGAGCCTACCGCTGATGGAGAGCCAGAGCCCGCCGCGACCGTCGAGCCATCGCCATTGACTGCGACAGAGCTGAGGATCGCCGTGGAGCCAGAGCTGCTGATGACGTCACAAAGCACAGCCGGTGGGAGCGTGGAGAGAGCGGCGCCCCCCTGCCCGCGCTGAGGGTGAGCGGTGATGGTGCGCGACTGTGGCCAGCACGCGACTATGAGGTGCTTCCCCGTTCCTGAGTGTCTGGCCGTGAAAGTCTGGAGGCTCACAAATGACCGCCCTCCCACCCGCTCCTGCCTCCTCCTCCGTTGTCGTCTGGCAGCCCCTCTGCTCGCCTTCAGCCCACCATCAATACGGTGCGAGCTCCGTGGTGTCTGCCATCCTCCAGCGTCGCTGTGGCTGGAGTTTCCCTTGACTCCGCCTCCAGCCTCTAAGTCCCGGACTCTGCCTTGGCCCGTGGACCCGTCGGCTCCAACTTGGCTCCTAGCTCCCTCCTCTCCGCCTTGGTCTGGCGTTGACCATTCTGCGCCTCAGGACTCCACTCCTCCGGCTGTGCCTCATCCCTCCGGCTCTGTCAGGCTCCTCCATCCCGTCGGGGGGGCTCCTCCTCGATGGGGTCCTGCGTCTCCTGTCCCCCACTGCGGCCTCCTGGATCCACACCTTCCCGTCGGTCGCCGGCGCCATCTGCTCCGCCTAAGACCTCCGGATCCTCCCCGTCACCCTGGCTCATCGGCTCTCCACCTCTCTGCCTCTCCTCCTCCATCCACTACCTGCTCCGCCACCGTTGGTCGGCCCTCTGGAGTCGGCAGCCATTCCCCCTCCATGGCTCCTCCCTCCGTCGGCTCCACCATGGGCCGCCGTTATGGCTGTGGCCTGGGTCCTGCTGTGCTCCTCCCTCCTTCGTCACCTCCCTTGACTCTGTCTGCCGGCCCCCTCCCGGAAGTCCGTTCTCCTCCTGAGCCTCCTCCCTAGTTCCCACCCGTCCGTTTCAGGATTATGGACCCTGTTTTTCCCCTGTTCTGTTGCAGTGTTCCCTTATTTTTGTCATGTTCTGTTCTAGTTGTCTCATTATTAGTTAATTCCCCGCACCTGTCGGTCCCTCGTTTAGTTTAGTATAAATGTGTAGTCTGCCTCATGTTTCCTTTGTCGGGTCTTGAACGTCTTCCTTGTGCTTTGTGTCTCCCTGTTGGATTATTAAAGACTCTAGTTTTTGTGAAATCTCCACATCTCCTAGTTTCTTTGTGCCCGTGCTCCAGCGTATTGTGACAAGGACAGAGGATGCATTAAATGAATCAAATGTGGCACTACACATTCATATTTATAATGTTACAAAAGGTTTATATTTCAAATAAATGTTTTACTTTTTACTTTTGAACTTTCTAACAAACAATCCTAAAAAAAGTATCACAGTTTCCACAAAAATATTAAGCAGCACAACTGATTTCAACATTGATAATTAGAATTGTTTCTTGAGCAGCAAATCATATTAATGGTTTCTGAAGGATCATGTGACTAGACTGGAGTAATGATGCTGAAAATTCATCTTTGATCACAAGAATAAATTACATTTTAAAATATACTCACATAGAAAACAGTAATTTTAAATTGTAACAGTATTTCACAATATTACTTTTTAATTGCATTATTGTACTCAAATTTATTTTTGATCAAATAAATGCAGCCTTGTTGAGAATAAAATACTTATTTCAAAAACATCTGAAAAAACTCTTACCAACCCCAAACATTTGAAGGATATATTTAATATATTCATGGACCAAGTTGGAAGAATTTCGCAAAATAACCTGTTGAAATTCTTTGAAATTTAAATCCTGTCATTCCAACTCAAAGTGCATTTTGAATTTGTGTTATTAGTGCCTAATTCAATTCAAATTCACACTGAATAACATTCTGAATTTTGCATGACCCCGTTTAACAACAACTTAAGTGAAATAAAAAAATACACTCTTACAAACAAAAATACAAACTCTAAGACAGTTCAAGCTGATTCTACTTCAATTCGTTTTGTGTTTTTTCTTTGCAAGCATTGTGTAAAGCTGAGGCTTGAAGAATTACAACTCTATGCAGCATGTCTCTCTTGAATGACAGGGATATGTGTGTGTGTGTGTGTGTGTCATAAGCAAGGCCAGCCGTCATCCAAACTAACAGAGGTAAACAATCAGACTTTACCATGTGGAACACAAGGAGAGCCGTGCGTGTGTGTGTGTTTGTAGGAGGGGTGCTGTTATTGGATTTTATGGCCTTGTCGCCTTTACTTCCATAAGGGCAGGGCAATTTTTAACCTGGTCACACTCTTGCCATCTATTTTAATTGACCTCTCAACACCTCAGTAACATCAAGAGCTCAGCAGAATCGCTGCACCGCATGTAAACTGATGAAAAAATCTGTCAACGTCAATCTGAGATGTTTCAGAGATGATGCTCATTAAAAGCAATTATAAATCCTGCTGGGCCTCCACTCAAATATCCAACTAGCAAGACATTTTGTGTTATATTATTGTAGTATATTATTAAATCATTAAATAATAATACCAACTCACACACACAGACACACACACACACATATATGCTTGTGCAGTCAGTTTCAGCGCCCAATTTGAAGTAATCATATTTTGCATAAGAAATGAAGCACATTATTTCTGTTATAAGTCTCGCACTTTCTCCCCCATTATCAGTAACATACTGTAATAAAAAGTATCATTCTTGTTACTGTAATACAAAATGAAAAAAATTAATATAAAGTATATATTATACCATTATTCAAAATTATATATTTTAATATTATATTATAATAATTATTTGGTATCATTCAAATATATCTAAATTAAAATATTATAACAATAATGATTTACATTGCCATACATAAACATACTTAATTAGAATGTAAATTCAATGCTATTAATATTCTTTTTTTTAATTTATTGAATTAAAGCAATGATATATATTTTTAATAAATGTGCTTAAATATCATGAAAAAAATGTCACATTTGATTTTTCTTTTATTTGATTGGAGTCAAATATAACTCAGACATTTATTCTTGAGATACACTCTCTCTGTCATATATAATGAAAATGTATTCAATTAAATTTCCACACCTGTTTTTGAACACAATAACTGATTAAAATCCATCAGATGTCACCACCTTTCTTGTGTAACTTTAATCGTATTAAACAAATGTTTGCTAATACAGGTCAACATCAATATACAAGACGTTCAGAGGTTCAGTATTTTAATCAGTACTAGTGAATTCAACAAAACTGCTTCATGTCAGTGAAGGCCGTAATTACCAGGATTTGGCTGCTTTTGTGAATCCCTGGTCAGTATGAAGCTCTGACAGACAGACTGCAGTGCTCATGGAGGACAGAGGTCAAGAGCTCAATCAGTTTGACTGGCAAAGCCTTGACAAAGACCCTCTCCTGCAGCTGAGAGAAAGAGAAAGACAGGGCGTCCAGGCCTGAAGTCCATCAGTCAGGCAGTCAGTGAAGCACCTCTTCAATCAACCTCCATTTACCCATCAGATCAAGTTTTCCGCTCTGCCTCCATCCTCGCGGCCTGACAACACAGCTGCCATTTATCCAGAACCACCAGACCAGACCACACACACACACACACACACACACTGTCATATTATCATTCTGGCTTCCATAGACAGAATGTTTTTGTGTGTTTTTTTTGTTTAACACTGTACCACCTATAATGTCCTACCCCCCTAACCCTAGCCCTAACCCTAACTCAACCCCCATCTAACCTCACAACAGGAAACTTTCGACATTTTTAGATTTTCAAAAAACTTGTTGGGGACACAAAAAATGTCCCCAGAAGGTCAAAATGTACTACTATTTACTACGATTGGTCCCGATAATGTATAGAATACGAGAACATGCATACACACACACACACACACAGCATAGCAACACTTTAGAATAACCCACCCTACCCCCAGCAAACCACCCAACGCACACTGCAACCCTAGCACACACTAAACCCCTAGGAACACTCAGACACCCAAAACCACCTATCAACACCCATAAAAACCACTTAGCACCACCTTAGGAACCACTTCCGAACAACCACCTAGCAACTAATAGCCAACAACCAACCTCATAGGCACCTAAGCAACAACCAGCAATGCCCTAGCAACCACACAGAAAACACTAAGAACCATGTAGAAAGGAAACCACCTAGCAACGCCCTAGCAACCTGCTTAAACCATTTAGAACCAGTGTTGTTATTGTTAATAAAAACTATTAAAGACTGTTTTCATTAACTGAAACAAAATTGTAATATTAAATGAAAAAAATATATAATATACCTTATCTATATATTGTGCTGCAAACGATTAATCACGATTACTATTGTGTGTAATGTGTATATTATATGTATATATATATACTGTAATACCACACATACAGTATAATTTAAAATATTACATGTATATATGTATATTTCAAATCTCATTTATATTATATATAAAAATATTTACTATAGAAATTATAACATTTTTCATAATTGCACATGCTGTGTGTGTATTTATATATATAGATAATAAATATACGCAGTACACACACATATATTATGTAAACAAAAACCTTTATTTTGGATGTGATTAATCGCGATTAATCGTTTGACAGCACTTTTTCAGAAAAACGTAAAAATCTGGGGTCAAATAAAAAGTTCACTGTAATGGCATCGTTGCATTGGTGCATGTGTTTGTTTTAAAATTAGATTTGAAACACACTATGCTGCACACCTACTGTGATGGAAATCTCCATATATCCATATACTTCCATATACATATATCCTACATATATATATATACTAGTGCGTCGCTACACGCATGTCAGAGTCGAAGCGCCTCAGATAAGACTCTTTGAAGTGTGTTCAGCGCTGTACTCATCAAGCTACGTCGGCACAGACGCTGTGAAAACGCCTTTTCCTCACACACGGGATGAAAACACACATTCACAATGTTGTCTGGTCTTCGCTTCTGTCAGGAAACTTTTGCCAACTCTACAAACTCTCTTCAAAGGCAACTTGACAAAGGAAGCACAAACACACTCAAAGACACCTGAGTTCCACCCCCAGACAATGAAATTTCTCCTTCATTCTGGGGGAAAAAAAGAGAGGTAGCGACATCAAATATTCATTCTGAGGGCATAAGAAACTGTAAATTATACATACTTCTTCTGTGTATTTAAAAATATGCCACGATATGATTTGCATTGATATTTGGGTACAAATGACAAGCGGGTCTCCGATTTGCGGTGGCGTCTGGGCCTGAGACTCTGTTCTTTTGGGTTCCCCCTCTAGCACATTGTCATTGGCGTATCTCATTAATGTTTAAAGCCGAGCCGCTTTTAATTGTCAGGCCTCTGACAGGTTGATGGGAATGAGGTGGAAATTAACTTTCCGCTGCCATGCATAATGTAATTTGGGAGGCCGTCGCCGGTGCGCTGGAAGATTGAGACAGCCCTGGACGTCAGCGTTTGAAGTTATTATTTAAGCTTTATTTTAAGTCCTTGCAAACTGCGGATCTAGGTCATGAGTGACAGGTAGATCTCAAAAGTGTCGTGCTAAAGGTCTGTCTGAAACTTTTTGATTAGTACAGAGAGGCATGCATAAAAATGAATGAAATCAATAAAGAAACGCAATCATTTGATCAAAGTCTAATTAGAAACTTAATGAGACTTTTCCGAAGTAAAAGGCAAGCTCAAACCTCAAACCAGCTATCCACATTTTTCTGCAATGCGGAAGTATGTTATTTTCTGTTAATGTGTGAGACTTCTGATTAGCAGCTAGAAGTAAATAACTAGAAGAATAACAAAGTGCAATAAACGCTAAAACTATTTGCACTACAAACCAGTGTGTTTATGACTACGACAATACATTACAATGATATAATAAGAAATACCTGTTTGCAATATCACAGAGCATAATGAGCTGTTTTGTACAGCTAACAAATAACTGGAAACAGATGGAAGCCTCACCCACTCCACAGGTGGAAAGAAGGATATATGAGAATGTAGGCTGCACGATAAATCGCATGCGATTATCATGCGCATCTCGTCAGATGCAAAAGAATGCAGAAATATGGCTCTGTGTATTAAATGCCGCTCCATCTGAATGCACGTGATGGAGATTTACTACTAATCACAGAATGGGCTTTACTGACAAGATGCGCATGATAATCACATGTGATTTATCGTGCAGCCCCTATGAGAATGCCACAATATTAATATGAAAATAAATGTTAGAATAATAATAATAATAAATGCAAATGAATGATTTTATGAATGATTCATGCATGATTCATGAAACGTTATGAATGATTCATTGAGTCATTCAATTACTGATTCATTCAAACACACTGGTTCATTCAGGAACGAAACAAGTATGAGCGAGTCATTGAATCATTCACTCAAACGATTCTTTCAAAAATGATGTACTGATGATTCATTCAGGAATGGCATGCCCACTTACTGAATGTTGCTTGGAGATGCTCGTTCAACAGTTATTCTGCTGCCGCCTCACAGAGAATCGAAAATGGACAAATTAACTGGCAATATTGTGTCTAAAAAGTATGTATTCTCACTATTAACTTATTGTCTATTGAACATACTGTACAATGTATGAAAGAAATATGGCACCTGCAATCGTGCTGTTGGCCTGGTACTGATAATTTATGTAGCCTTTTTTTTTTTTACACACTACCGTTCAAACGTTTTGGAGTCGTACGAAACAAAACATTTTGCTCATCCTCGCTGCATTCATTTGATTAAAAATGTTGTAAAACAGTAATATTGTGAAATATAGTTACTATTTCAAATAACTGTTTTCTGCTCTAAAATGTAATTTATTTTGTGGGATGCAAAGCTGAGTTTCATCAGCCGTTACTCCAGTCGTCAGAATCACATCCTTCAGAAATCATTCTCAATTCTCATTCGCATTCAGTTGTGCTGCTTAATATTTTTATGGAAAACGTGACATTTTTCAGGTCTCTTTGATGAATAGAAAGTTTAAAAGAACAGCATTTATTTGATATAGAAACCTTTTGTAACATTATAAATGTCTTTACTGGCACTTTTAATCAATTTAATGCAAAATAAAAGGGAACATTTATTTATTTAGGATCCCTAAATATACACTACAAAAGAAATGGAAAAAGAGGCCTGACAAGAAAACAATTACATTTAACTCCAAAAACTAACTAGGTCAACAGAGTAATATCTCACCTGTGGGGGAAAAAACCCTTCCTTCAGTTTCTGGATCAAAAACAAGAACTTTTGGTTAAAGGTAACAGTAGTAATCTGGTCAAGGTGTAAGGGTGTGGAAAACAACCTCACAGTTTAAGACTTAAACTCCCACCGAGTCTCTCTCTCTCTCTCTCTGTGACGTGTTACCCTTTGTCGTGTTCATTTTAGCATCAAAGCCGTACCCCACATGCATGCCTGCGGCTCGCTCCCCCCGCTGATGCTGTCTGACTCGTCTGCATTCTCCTGTTTATGAATGATTAATAGATGACAGATCTGTTTTATAGGCACATCATGGGCTGAGCTTTCACAGTGTCACTTTTGACATCGATGCCACAGGGAGGAGAATCGGCCCAGCTATCTTTCTCTCTCTCCCTCTTTTCTTTTTTTTCCCTCAGCTGTGTGACAGTTTAAAGATAAATCATTGAAAGCAATGCCATTTGCTTCTCGAAACGACATCTCTCATGTCTGAAGACAAACCAGACAAAGTCGTGACAGAGGAACATGCCATTTTAGATGCGACACGGGTCAGATTAGGATATTAAAATCATATTTGAAAGGAGAAATTGATCCAAAAATTTTAAATCTGTTATTATTTATTTAGCCTCATGTCATTCACACACTTTTGCTATTTTTTTCCATAAGAGACCACCAAAAAAAACTCTTAATTCAAATCTTCTGAACACCTTTAAAATGATATTATAGGTTTGACAACCTTATTCAAATTCATCAAAAATGTCCTCTAAATGCTTCTAAAGTCATTCTATAGTCACATTATGAGGAAAGCAAATCTCATCATATTCAGTTTAGTTCATTACTAGATATATATATAGAATATATATTTATTTATATAATATAAATATATATATATATATATATATATATATATATATATATACACACAATTTGTGGAATATATATATATATAATATACTATATATATATATATATACACAAAATCTTTTGTTGATGAATGTTATTCAAATTCATCAAAAATGTCCTCTAAATGCTTCTAAAGTCATTCTATAGTCACATTATGAGGAAAGAAATCGCATTCATATTCAGATTTAGTCATTTATCGAGTATAAGATAAAAACATATATATATATAGTATATATATATACACACACTTGTTTATATATATTATATACTATATATATATATATATATATTCCTATCAAAAAGATCTTTTTTGATGAATTTTTTCAAATTTCATCAAAAATGTCCTCTAAATGATTCTAAAGTTCATTCTATAGTCACATTACGAGGAAGGAACGAAATCTCATTCATATTCGATTTAGTAATTATAATCCCACATTACAATATATATATATATTATATTATATATATATTAATATATATATAGTTATATATTATTTATTTTTTTTTTTCATAAAAGGGACCCGAAGGAGAAAATTTTAAGGTTCATATAGCATCCCTCAACCTCTCGAAATAATAATAAATATAGTTAATGACTCGGTCTTAATGCTTCTATAAACATATGATTAAGTTTGACAAATCGAAATCCAAACATATTTGTCAAGTATTTTAGTTCGATTTTCAAAGAGAGAAATCTCATACACTTCAGAGTTTGGAAAAAGTTTGAGGTAATTTGTGAAACTATCGCATCATATGGTTTATTTATTTGTTTATGTGTTTGTTTATTTATTTATTTATGCTGATTTATTTAATTTTGCTGACAATTCCTGTTCGTCTTCAATAACTACAGGTTACATAAAACTGCATGACTGGGATTGAAAGGTTTGAGGTAATTAGCGTAAAAACATGTTTCAAAATCCTCCATTTGTTTTCTGTGAATATGCATCATATAGGTTTTCATTTTTATTTATTTTTTGGCCTGTTATTTATTGTATTAATTTTCTTGTCTTTATTAATTAATTAATTCATTCATTAATGCATGCAACCCATCAGTGGCTAACACAAAACTGCCACAGTTTACAATAAATATAGTAATGCAGTATTTTTTGTATATACCACTTAATTGTGGTTTTACTCTAACAAAAAAAATACAATAATTTCCACAAAAAAGTAAAAACATTTTAATAAAAACATTTTTTTACATATAGTAATGCATACTTTACTTTAACATAGAGTGCATGCAGTGTTTCATTAACTGCAGGTTGTGAAGAACTGCATGCTGGGATTGTTGCAAGCCTAATTTTTTTCTTCTTCCGCTCATGTCACCAAGTTGACATTAATTAGTAATGCGAAGTGAAAGTAAAGGACAACGACAAAGCAATTAGACACAGACACTCTTGAACATTCAAAAGCAACGAAACAAGTGTTTTGATTGAAGGAGCTACATAAGCATGGCCGCATATGACAGCGCAGCCTTGATGTGTTCACATACCATAATGGCACCGAGTCGAACAGCACAGACGCTTCATTAGAGGGCCACCCTTCTGAACGTCTTCTAAAGTTACAGCAGTGAAGGGTGCATCATGTCTCCGAGATGTTTTTAATCTCTGTGTTTTTGAGATGAAGTGAATTTGGCAGACCAGGCTATCGGAACATTGCCTCTCTAAGTTGCAGTTAGGCTGTCGGCCCCCGCGGGATCTCGCCGTGGCACTGACAGATAATTGCTAATTGTTAGAGGCGCAACCTGGCACAATAACGGCTCCGCACACGACCCTTCTGACGTTCTATCTGGCTAGTTTTGTTGCCTCTTTTATACTTCCTTTAAGATAGTACAACCATAATAAGGCCACATTTGTGGAAGCCGTTTGTATCATTTGTCCTTTCAAATGTTATTAAAACATGAGATTCTGATATATTTTTAACTGTGTTAATGCATTTTTGGCTTGTCATCCGCTGACAGCGCCGCCATAGTCTGCGGCGAGCCACCAGGGAAATTTACATGCATTTGAATTTGCACTGCCAAGCCCTGCCATCTCCTCCTGACAGCCTATTTAGCTAGGTGATAAGTTAATCTGGGTCTAGCTCACAGGGTGCTGCTCTCAGTCCACAATCTTCTGTGGGAATCACGATGAACTCAAGCTGCTCAATACTTGAACTGATCGACACTCCTTAAATAGACTGTTACATACAAACAACAAACAAGAACAAGAAGAAGAGGAATTGTGGTGTATCCGCTGGGATTCTGATGGAAAGATGTGACTGTGTGGAAATTTCATTGAGGGGAACACATGGATTTGGACACTTTTCTTATTTGGATGTATCTTTTTTTTTCAGAGGGGGGGGGTAAAGGGGTGGTGCTCTAAAACTGCAATGCAGAGACAAATTTAGACCAAACGTAGGCCACAATAAATGTAGATCTACAATATCTCTTTTTTTAAATATATTTGAACACATTTCCTCCTGCTAAGTGAATTATGATCTCACTAAATCATTTACTAATAAAATTTATCTAATATAATATTCAGAACTAGTAATTTTTGTGTATTACCCTTTAAAAATTATAGGGATCTAAATCACACTGACTGTATAGGAATTCAATTGATTGATTGATTGATTGATGATTGATGATTCATATCAATCGGGCTCATACTAAAATGGACACAGTTACATATAAAAACAGTAATACAGTATGCATTCATCCTTACATTGACAGTTCAAACAATAAATTGAAATATGTTACTCTGATATTAGATTATTACTTATGTAATTGTTGTGGTACCTTACCACAAATGCATAATATTTCAAAAAACAAAGAAAAGAAAAGGAAAAAAATGTAAATCCATAATGATATAATACAGGAATTTTAGAAGCTTTTTAATTGTTTTTGTTTGTTTATTTATTATTTTTCATCAGTGGGAATACTAAATCAAATTGCTACAGTTTACAAAAATATAGTAATAATGTATTTATATTATTAAATATTCGTAATTTTTGTTTATTTTATTATTAATCAGTGTTTAATTAAATTGCTTACAGTTTACACTAAATATGTAGTAATATGAGTATTATTATTATTATTTTAATTTGATTGATTTATTTATTAAATTTTTTCAGAAAATATGGTACTTTTTTGTAAGGGTTTGCATCTCTGGTTAATTTTTTGTAATGGGCAGATACAAAAGAAAAAAAGCAATTAAAAATTCATTTATATTAATAATTCAAGGAAATCATTCAACTCATGTAAACCTTTGCTTGTTTTGTACCTGGGAAAAAATGTGGCTCCACATCAGAACCACATCAACATCCAGGAGGTGTCACTCCGAAAGTGCGTCTCTGTTGGGCTTTGGGGTTTCAAAGGTTAAATCAGATTGACGCTGACAGTTTTCAACACTGTATACATTCCCACGGCCCGATCAGAGAGAATGGAGACTTTCTGCCACAGATCAAGTGGCACGGCCCATCTAGAGCTAGATATAGAAGCTGATAACATCAGATTGTAGTTAAAAAGGGGTGAACAAAAAAGTATTTAAGGAAAAAAGGTCGGACAGTGTGTCTGGAGGTGTTGAACTGAGTGGTTCCAGAGGGACCCGATGACCCCAGACAGAAGAAGTCTGGGGTCAGAGGTGAAAACTAGAGAAAGTGAAAGCAAATTTAAAACAGACCTCAATGCCGAGACGCAACCTGAGATGGTTGTCCAGTCAGCAGTGGCACCTCAGCGAGAAATCTCTCTCTTTCTGAACGGCATCGGGGCGCACAGATGCATTTTGTGAGGTTAACCAAACACAGACTCACCGTTGCGTTTTTCAGAGCTTGTCAGTCGTGCGGAAGCCGCGCAACGGCGAGTTCTTCTTCCATAAATGTCGGCGAGATGCCGGATAGACAGCAACCCTCATGAGAGGCAGCATTTCATCTTTCCTGGAGTTAAAGTGCAATTTGGTTTGGCTGGCAGCGAGCGCGTGTGGGGGGAGCCACTCTTGCCGGGGCCGTTTAACACTCCACTGCCCTGGTGAGAAAGACAAGCACATGAAAAGAAATCAATTAGAAGTAACAAGCAAGGCCTTAAACACGGAGTCCACAACACAGGCCAGTGAAGAGGAAAAGCAGAGCGAATGGACGCACGTCGGCGCTTCATCTTTTTCTCGGGGAGAAACAAAAACTGCTCATGTAGCTTTACGCTCAGCTTCTCTCCGCTGCACACATGCCCTATTTTCAGCATATTTTTACCTTGCTGCTAAATTTGAGGCTATAGTAAAACTATGCAATGCTCAGCAACATGTCCTGAGAGAAGTAATGTGTTCATTATATTTCTATTAATATAAACCACTAACCACAAATATGACGCTGCAGCAAATGAATCCCAATAATATGTTCATTAACTTTATGCATTAAGTTTTGCAGTATTTTACTTAGCTTTTTAGCTTCTCGTAGTTAAGTTAATAGTTCTGCATTGTGACAAATTAATTTTAAGTGCATGTATCTAATTTAGAGAATCAAATGATGTGAAGTCAAAAAAAGTGCTTGTAAAATAATTACACAAAAAAAATTTTTTGGACTGTTGTCAGTTTTTTGTTACTTTAATCTTGTTTAGAATTCTGTTTAACAGAAAAGCATTAAATTATGACAATAGCAGCATACTGTTCAAAAGTTTGTAGTTGGGCTCTTATGTTCACCAAGGCTGCATTTATTTGATTAAACAGTAAAATTGTGAAATATTATTACAATTTCAAATAACTGTTTTCTATTTGAATATATTTCAAAATGCATTTTATTCCACTTCAGTGTCACATGATCCTCCAGAAAGCATTCTAATATGCTCATTGGCTGCTCAAGAAACAATTATTATTATCATCAATGTTGAAAACAGTTGTGTTGCTTAATATTTTTTTGTGGAGACCGTGATACATTTTATTTTTCAGGATTTTTTGATGAATAGAAACAGCATTTATTTGAAATAGAAATCTTTTGAAACATTACAAATGTCTTATTTAATTAAAGTATTATTTTCTTACAGACTCCAAACTTTTGAAGGCCCTGTTGATGTACCCTACATAGTGCATACTTAAAGATGATGACACATCATAAAGCAGGTCCCAGCACAGATACATTTAGAGAATTTAGACAATAATGTCCTTCCAACACAGGACACTGCACTGACTACTATAGTATATACGATTTGTCAGCATACAGTGCAGTTAACTGCAGGACATATAGAGCCCGCTGCATCTGTCTCCACAGTTCCCAAAGTAATCGGTGTTGTTTGACACGGGTCACTTCCCCTCTCTCACGTATGTAGTGCATAATTGCGTATTAATTAAGGTGGACTCGGGGCCACCTCTCACAGGGCACATCACAGTGAGCCTGTCCCTCTCTCAGGGTCTGACAGATCCCCAGACACTTGTTGAGGAGGAGCAGAGGTTTTGAACCAGCTGTCCTGGACAGAGTCCCGTCGGACGCATCACCCCCACAACGACTAAAGGACACAGTCTCCTCAGAAACGAGAGACCGAGATAATATAGCCATCCAGAAAACAGCAGCAATAGCACTGCAAGGTGAAGGGGAAGCATTTTGTAATTGTGGCAGTGGGGAGGTGGAGCCTTATGATGATGTCACAGCCTGAAACCAGTCATTTTTGAAAATGCAAATTTATCTGGACTGGGAGTGTTTCAATGTTGGCAGGATTGTGTTGGTCTGGTTATGAGCATAGGTTATGAGAAAACACTAAATTGAGTGATTAAATTTTGCATGTGATATCACAATGCACTACCTCATTCAAAACGTTTGCATTCAATTAAAAAAAATGTTTTGCATTCGGTTGTCTCCAGTCTATAGTGTCACATGATTCCTTGCGTTCAAATGCACTAAAAAAGTATTTTTTTTGCATTCAAATTTAATTTTGCATGCAATGATTTCTTTGCATAATTTATTTGATTTTAAAGTCAACCTGAAGTTAAAGTTTTAAGTAATTGCTCAGTCTTATATGGGGAACCTTTTAATATCAGCAGAACAAAATGAAGAGCAAATCGCTTCTCCATTTATGGAAATGGAAATATGCAGTATAATAAAATATGCAAATATTGCGCAAAAATGTAAAAGCTTTTGTTTTTATTATGTATAGTAAATTATATTTTAACAGATGATTGCACTGTTTTGTGTTTCCTACTTTTTCATTAACTCACGGCATTAACTCACATTTGACTTTATTTTTAAATACACATTTGTTAAATCACATGAAAAATAAGCCTCCTTTTATTTACAAAAATAAAATTGGGTGTTATAGACTTGAATGTGTTTACTATTAATTGCAATGCTTTATGAATTTAATAACCCTGCACAATTGAATGAGAATTAAATTTAAGACAAAATTCTCCATTGTTCCCAAATGCAAGACAAAAGAAATGCAATTATGGTGCACGGCAGCTCACAGCCTGACCAGTAACATGAAAACCCTGTTTGTTCCATCTTCAAGAATAAAAAAACAAGACAAAAGGAAGAAAAAAAGATAAGGGGGAGAGAGAAAGAGGGAAGCGTCAGTCTAGTTCATTTGATGCAGTGATGCGGTCTCAAGTGCATGTGTGCCCTTAGGGCTGGGACCAGGGCGAGTGGAGCTGAACCCCAGAGGCTGATCTCGGATCTCCCTCCTGCACTGTCCACAACAGCTGCCGCACCATTAGCCTCTCCTCCTCTGGAGCTCATTACAACTGATCAATACAGGCCACTGCGCTTATGCTCAGCCTCCTGCCCGTCCTCTAGCCAGCAGAAATTCTCTTTTTCTTGCAGCTTTTTCTTCCCTGCACTAGTCCAAAACATGGTACTTTCACTATCCATCTTTATTTGTCTTTCCCAGCTCATACTGTCGCTCACGTTCTCCTCCGGTTCCTGTCTGATTCTAAAAACAACCTTTTCTCCATTCAAAGTCATTTCTCCTCTTTTTTCTCTAACAGATAGATTGGCAGACAGACAGAATAACAGACAGACAGGCAGTCAGATGGATGGATGAATGGATAGAACGAATGTAGAAACAATCGACAAAGACAGTCCGGAGGAGAAATGATCCTAGATGGGATAAGGAGGGGAAGGGATAGAACGAGACAGAACGATGGATGGATGGATGATAGAACGATAGATAGACAGACAGACAGACAGATAGATACTCTTCATCTAGTTTATTCTCAATTCATACACTTTTTTCTGTTCTGCTCTTATTGCAGTGACTGGAAAATTCAAGACTGGAAAAAAATCAGTTGAATGGAAGCTCACTGGCTTTGAATACATTCACACTCTCTCTCTCTATCTTCATGCATTAGACCATCTCTAGAGAGGAAGAGAGAGATGAAATTATAAAGATATGCATGATGTGGACAGAATGCAAAATGCCCATTTGTCACCCTGGATAATATAATCATTCTGAGTGATATTTCCTCCTCTTAAAAGCGTAATGATATGGATTTAATACTTAAGATATTAAGTATACTTGCCTGTAAATAATGGAGCAGCAGTGAATAAAAGCTCTTGTCACTTTCAATAAGGTGCACAGCAATTTGATCACAAACGCTGATAGATTGCGCCATCACATCACACGCATACGCACAGAAATATATGCTGATGTGAGCTCATATGAGACCAGTGTTCTTATGTTCTCCCTATAGACTGTTAGACACACTCAGAAACAGATGGACAGACAGACAGACAGGATGACTAAATGACAGAAAGAACGATTGAACGACAGCGAAGCAGACAGAACAAAAGGGATGATATGACAGGAAGAAGATCATGAATAACGGGACTTAACGGACTGAATGAAAACAGACCGATGATGACAGACCGAAGGACTGAATGAGTGGATAGATCTAGAACGGATAGGCAAATGAATAGGGTGTCCTGAACGCCAGACCGCCAGACCGAACGTTTGACCCCACGCATGCAAGTAACCCCTGAACTGGACACGGCCAGGACAATGATCTGAAGGATGCAGACAGACAGACTGCCCAGCAAACTGAACGACCAGCCGGCCAGAGACAAGCAAAAACAGCCGGGCTGAAACGAGCTGAACAAAAGTAATTCTGAAACTGATATGGCGCATGAAAACAGTATACTCAGAGAGCAACGATTGCCGCAATGCAAATGAAGCCCAGGACAATGAATATCAGTATGAACAGACAGACATGGCCAATGAACGAGTGCCCACCCCTGAAAGACAGACCGCCAGACCGAAACATGTTGAAACGATGTTGACCAAATCAGATGGAAAATGTAACATGCGGGGAGACGAACTGAAACGACAGACACGACAGAAAAATGAGAACAAAGTACGCAATAGTAACAGAAGATCTAAGGCGAAGGCAGACAGAAACTGAAAAAGCTGAACGACAGACAGACAGAACGATTGAACAACTGAACGACAGACAGACATAACGATTGAACAACTGAAAGACAGACAGACAGAACGATTGAACAACTGAACGACAGACAGACAGAAAAATTGAAGAACTGAACGACAGACAGACAGAACGATTGAACAACTGAACGACAGACAATGACTGAACGACAGACAGACAAAAAGATTGAACGACAAGACAGACAGAACGATATAACAATAGATAGATTGACTGAAAGAACGATAGATAGAAAAGACAAATAAATGTACTTGTAGTGAAATACTCACTAAAACAGGATGCTTAGACGTGTATAAATGGTTTGTCAGTCACAGTACTGAACTCAAACATAGGTTGTTCAGGTCAAAACATAGAATTTAAGCCTCATGACCAGGTCAATCAGTGATGAGTTTTGAGAGCTGAATTCATTTCAAATCATCCCCTCGTTCTCTCACCTCACTGACCTATTGAGAGCTCTATTCTGACCGATCCCATGCTCACACGCTGGGGAAGTCAAATCATTAAGATCCTGCTAGTTAAATTCTCAGATTCGGATGCAAGCGGGAACTGACGTCAATAATGAGAGCATCCCATTATTATAGGGGGAGCCTTTTAATCTCAGCACAACAAAACGAAGAGCAAAGCGCTTCTCCGTTTATTTGCTTTTAAATTGGGGCTTTGAGGGAATCACAGAAAACAAAAAAGAGAGAGGGAGTGCAAGAGAGAGAGAGAGGGTGGATAAAAATGACCTGCTGGCGTGTGAGTTTGTTGCTGGAAGGTAAGTCCTGCTTATATTGAAGCAAAGTTCTGAAAATAAGCAAAGAACAGATTTATTGATTTTTGGTAGAGTCTGGGTGTTGAAGAGGGAAAGAATAAAGAACTGCTCTTTGCCCGATATGTCCAAATGACGTCCCATGGGGGACGCTTAATGGTGGGGGAGGGGAGGGGGGGCAGGTGCCTTGCCTGTCTCTTGGATAGAACTGCCCTGAGGCTAGGGCTAATGGTATTGGCTGAGCCTGCTATAAGAAGCTCACTTCTAATGGCCAACTTTGTGTGTGCCAGAAGACAGACAGATATCGATTGGTCCAAATGCCCTTGAGTTGGCAACATCTAAAATGAAAATCCACCACGCAAGCAGAAAGTTTCTGCAAGTTATGTTTCAGGAATGCAATGTGAAAAGAGGGGTTTGTGGAAAGGGGTGAAGGGGGTAAAAAAATGATATAGCCCATATAATGTATGCTGCAACCCCACTTTTTTTTCTGCCTCCTTTTTGTTTCGGGAAAGATGGAGCATTATCATGTGAGAGGAAGGGGGAATTTCCATGTTTCACATCTTAAGCTGGACTGGATTTTTCTCTCTCAGCCCTTAAACATGCTTTGCTACCTAAAGTGGGGTTTGGCACAAAAGACTCAGCTCTTAAGCTGTTTTGTTTTTTTTTTGTTTTTTTTTCTTTTTTTCTTTTGTACAATTGAAAATATACGATTAATATGGCGAATATGGTGAAAAGCATCATGGGTTTATGTTGGCTTCTCCACTGTAACGAAAAATAACTAACTAACTAAATAAATAAATAGACACTGTAAGATTTTTGAGTTCTCACAACAATTGTCTTAATAAATATCTTCATTCAATCACTCAATGCTGCACAGATATATATATTGGACCTACCTACCCATCAACCAATAAACAAATAAAAAAAAATACAATTTAAATGCCTTATACCATTCAGGAGTTTGGGGTCAGTAAGCTTTTTTTTTTTTTTTTAAAGAAATTCATACTTTCATTCAGCAAGGACATATTGATCAAAAGTGACATTAAATAAATTTACATACAAATACAAAAGATTGCTATTTTAAATAAATCCATTCATCAAAGAATCCTGAAAGAAATCATGTTTTCTACAAAAATATTAAGCAATAGTTTTCAACATTAATAATAATGTTACAATGATAATAAGAGATGTTTCTTCAAATCAAAGCAAATCAGCATATTAGAATGATTTCTGAAGGATCACGTAACACTGAAAATTCAGCTTTGCAATTACAGGAATGAATTACAATATTAACAAAGTCAACAAAAAGTAAAACAATAAGTAAATGATGTTGCAATGAATGCTGGGAGCTTTAAACCCCTTAGCAAGTTAGCAGTGTTGTTCAGTATAATCTTTAGCAAGTTAAACCAACAATATTCCACCAAACATTGTTTAAACATTTAAACGTTGTACCAGTCACACTAAATACAAGACATACTGTCCCTTTAAATATTTCAATAACAGTCAAACACCTGCTCTGAAGTGATAATTAGTGTCAGGTACAAAGCAGTTGCAACACATTTACTTCCCCTACAAACACACATAAGAGCCACGCATCTGTAAGTGACCTTCCCTAGTTACCCTCATTAAATCAAACACTCATCCCGCGGCTGGCTAAAACCATGCTATCCGCGGTTCTGATTCTTAATACAATGTTTTAAATGGAGGATTTGAGGGCAGGATTTCGCTTTCCATAAATTACGCAAACAACACAGGGCCATGCAGAGCTGAACGGCGCTAATCAAGCGTTCGGTTTCAAGCAGAAACACAGATTAGGTGGAACCAACTCAAAGTCTCAAGCCAATCAGAAAGCACCAAGAGACTGGAAAAAAATGAAATCAAAACAACTTCAAAACATAAGTAAACACTTACCATTAAGAAAAAAAGAAAGAAAGAAAATTGAAAGTGGGAAAAGCAGAAATGTGACAGCATAGGAAACAATAGATATATTCACCCAAAGCCAGACAAAGACATCTGTCCCAGTGTGAGTTCAACATCAATCCCACAGCAGCCGCAAGAAGGAATTTGTGTCCATTATTGAGTGCCAGTGAAAAGCTATTTCATTTGATGCATGTGGGTATGACTTTGTAACTCATAAAGAAGAAAAATTACACTAACACTTCTTCCTTTTTTTCCCTCCATTCGGGAATTACTGGGGTGGAAACTTCCGTTTCACAGTGCACGAATAGCTATAACTCACAAAGTTTCTGTGTCTCATTGCTTTTGTCCTCATAGGGGTCAAGAGGTAACTGGATAGAGCATTTTCCACAAACAGCATACAGTTCGGTGTCCCGTAACTTTTTTGTACAAACAACTGTATGTTTACAATCCAAAAAGTAGATTTGTGCATGTGCCATGTATTTTGACCGCTGTGCATGGAAATAAATAAATAAATAAAAATAAACATTTGAGTGTGTAATAAATAATAAAACATATTTAATATACTTTTCTAACAGATATAACATGCAGACTCTGTGTGACATAAAAACAATCATTAGAGTAACACTACCATTCAACCAGTACATTAAAGCAAACTACCTGAAGTAATATTATATTATCTAGAGATATGATATAAATATATATGAATAGTATATATATATCATATATTCGCATTTAGCGACGCTTTATCCAAAGCGATTAAGTGCATTCAGGCTATACATTATAATTTATACAATTAATATGATAGATATATATAAATATATATACATACTCTATATAATATATATATATATGAAAATATAAAAACTATATTAATTATTGCAAATTATGCTCAACCACATATATATACGTATAGCTCGCAGTTTTCCCTGGCGTTATTTCCGAATAATCGATTACTTTATCAAAGTATCATATCGAAGTTAGAAATTCAAATATTGTGACAAAATTAATTTTGTAGGGTGCCAAAAGTTTGTTAAAATTTCCAAAGGGTACCGCAACTAAAAAAAGATTGGGAAACACTGTGTTAGAAGACAGTCCTTTTTTTCGGAACACAGAACTGCAATGAAGCACAGCAATGCTGATCCATAACAAGCCATTTATAAAATGAACACAACCACAAAATGTAAAAATGTATTGTTTTAATGGTAAAAGACCAAAAAAATGCTACTGTAAAAACAAGTTAATTGGTTACCATTAAACTCACTATATGCTGTGAAAAAACTGTAAGAAATCTAATGGGTTATTTCATGTCATTTTACAGTAAAATGACATTCTGGAAGAAAAAAATAAATAAATTGACATTGCTAGAATCCTGTGTGTAAATTTTTATTTTTATTTTCTTTCCAAATAACTGTTTCTTATTTTCTTTTCTCATAAGTTACATGCATTAGGATCCGTTCCCACCACAGAATAATAATAATTAAAAACAAAAACCTTTCTGACTTTTTCCTCACAATTCTGAGTTTCATATCTCACAATTTAGATTTTTTTTTTCTTATAAAATTAACATCTCACAGTTCTAACTTTATTTCCTCAGAAAATTATCGCAATTACCCATGTTATTTATCTATTTGATTTGTAATTATGTGGTGGAAATGGGCTTTCATAGTTATATGTAACATCTAATGATTTGAAATCAATGTTTATTGCATTATTTTAGTGTTGTGTGTTACCATGATGGTGTTTTTTTATTGGTGTGCATGAGATTATTTTAACATTATATCAGTTAATGAAATACACATTTGTTTTACTGTAAATATCTGCTCAATCCATAAAACATAAAATGTTGCGACTGTATTTTTTACAGTAAAATCTAGCAACACCGCTGTTTTTTACTGCAAATTTCAGTTTGTATGTTTTTTTTTTTTAATGTAGATGTAATTTTACAATGTAGATGACTGCTAAGCAATGTAGAAACTTGCCAACTTAATACAGAGTTCAACTAATATGCAAATGTGTTTATCAGATGTTTGTCTGCATTAAACACTCATCCAATCAGAATTCAGAGTTTGAAATATCCTTCTTATAAACTTCATGAGAAAACTGCAGTTATTTTAAAGACCACCTGTGGTGAAAATCAAGTTGTTATCATTGTTTACATCAGGTGTTTTTGATATGCTTAAAGACTAAACATCTGCATATACACCACCATTTTCTCCTTAAAGAAAAACAATCACTATTCCTATTATTCTTCAGAATCAGTTTCTAGTTCAAACAAATGGCTGAATTAATCCACTATTGCCACATATATTGTGTAGCATTTCCTACTTCAGCTAACTGAGTGAAAGTGGAGCAAGTAGTCTGAGCTGGTGTGATTGAGAGGAGGCGGGGACTAATTTGCATATTCAAAAAAGTTAAAAATGTCATTCTGATGATCGCAATTAGTGATTGCAGAGGGACTTGAATGAAAAATAAGGTTCTGAGTTAACTGAAGTTTCCATTGTCTCATTTTTAACTGCCTACCAAACTCTTGCATTTGTGCAAAAAGAGAAAAGATAAAAAGAAGTGACGAGTGGAAAAAGCAGTCAGGAGAAAAGAAAAGTGAGTATTCTCCTGGTGATTTCCAGTAAAACCCTCAAAATGGCAAAATGCTGCAATACATCACTTAAAAGTAGGTATGTTCAGCCTTTACTGGACTCTGATTTGGTTTGCTCTGAGATGTTACAGCGAGCGGAGAGGACCTCTGGGATGCGGATTTTCCGCTCAGTCTCATTTGACAACGTTTAGCGTTTGAGTGGGACGGCGCGCCGGCCGGCCTCTTGATCAAATATCGGACATTTCTGTTCTCCAGGAGAAAGAGCAGAGAAATTTGCTCTCACTTTGCCAGAAGTGTATATCTAACAAGCTCGCTTGAGCCCCTCTGAAACTACTCTTAAAAGTAGTCAAGTTCGCCTCGTCGCATCAGAACAGGAGGAGGCCAGGAGACGGGAAAGGCGCCCTGGGAATGTCAGGAGACTCGGAAACAGCATTTAGCACTTTGCTGACCTTCGGTCCACCTTTTTCTCCAAATGTCCTGGCTAAGGTTTTTTTTTTCCTCCAGTCATTTTCTGGTTCTCCTGAGAGGAGCTCAACTGATTGACCAGATATGCATTCACATAGAAAAAAGCAACATCTCGTATTTAAAAGGTATGCTACATGGAGGAAATTGTGCTTAACGGCATCAAATTGGGGTATTTTGCAGCGTTACAGACATTGAAGATGGTCCTCAGGGGAGAACAATGTGAGAAACTTGTTAAGAGAAACTTCAAAATGCCCCATAAATCCATTTTTTTTACTCCAATCTTAAAGCTTAGCAGCACTGAGGAAATACTTTTATGTATGTGAGGAATAAATGTATTTTACGAGTTAGTTTTGGGAGGAGTCGAACTTGAGGAAAGCAAAGGTCAGGTCTTTGTGGGACAATCAGATTTGCAGTGTGGATCTGACATGAGTTTCGTGGTCTACCTTTGGGGAACTGGTCTGCATTCAAAATAAAACAGCAGAGCTTTATCAGTCAGATACTGGATGCAGAACTTTAAAAACGCTTCAACAAAGGACAAAAAAAACTGTTCAGTATTGGGGAACTTTTAACAATATCGAGCAATGACAAGTTTAGATGCTCCTAAATCTCTAACACAAAAAGTACTGAAAACAGGGCCTGCATTGAATGCTGTCAAATTAGTATGACTGAACACAAAAAAATGTCACTTAAATGATGAATGTCATCTTGTGCCAACTGAAAAACAGATGAAATGTTATTATTACATGACAAAATTAAGAAGATGGTGGCCAATTTCTTGATTTTGCTGTTTTACTCTAAAACTTAAACATCCATTCAATACCGTTTAAGCAGTTTGATCTACAGCAACCAGGGGACCAGGACCAAGAAGGCCTCAAGATTAATTAAAAAGACTTCAAATAAGACAAAACAAGCTTTAAAATAAGCTATCAACAGATCAAGATCAAGACAAATTTCTTAGTTGAATTAATTCCGTCAACAATATAAGAACTAGGATTCCCATGATCGTAGAAATCATTGATACTGTATATGAGAGAATATTCAAAGTCATGGAAATTTCTAGAATGAACAGAATTTTTCTAATTATGTCAAGCTCTAAAATATTTTAGCAAACAGAAAATTGCCGAATTGTTATTTGCTTAAAAACGTATCTTACTGGAAATATCAAATTCATTGGTCATGAAGGTTCTTGAAAAGCATGGATTTATAGAATTGAATTATTTTATTTGTAATTATCTATAATTGTTTTATTTCATTATTTTCTTCGTTTCTGTAAAAAGAAGTTTGAAAACAAACAGCTTTGTCATAACAGTAAAAGCCTATATAAGAGGCCTTTGAACACTGTCTTGGACAATAAGGGACCCTGGAATCAGAAATGAGAACCACTGATCTAAAGTCAACTTTAGTGAAGATAGAGTAGTGGAAAAATCAATCAATCAATAAGCTCAACATCTTCTGTGCTTAGCCCTTAAACCACATATTTAATTAATTTCTTTTTAAAATTTTTAATTAAATGGTAGTTGAATATCATCTCAAATAAATACAATGTGACTACAATATTATTTTAATAATTACATCATAGATAGATATGGAGATAGAACTGTATATCCCATTACCTATGGAAAAGCAATAGTCTCAGCTGCCTCTCGCTGTTGTGTTTCTTTAATGGATGTATATCTGAGTGAGTTTACTCTCTGGAGAGCCAACACAGTACACATCCACTTATCAGGACTATTACTGAGGACACACTCACACACGCCGAGCGTTTAACTCCTTATCTCTATCACACTCATCTTCAATCACCTTCAGTGGCTCAAGCAGTGTTTGGGCTCCACTCCAGTCTTTCATGAGGCCCGGGTCATCGCTGCGCTTTCAATCCAGGGTCAAACGGACCATGTTTGGGCTTCTGGTGAGTTACGATCCTTGACCTATTCCAGATCTGTACACATACACGTGTCTATCCAATTCACTCTCTCTCTGTCTCTCGGAAAGCAGAGCTGCTAGGATTATGTCTGTAAAGTAATTAATTCTAATCTCTGTCACTCCTGTGATGGGATAATCCCACATTAAGGGGGCCACCTTTAAGAGCATTTCACACCATTTTCATTGGCTGCATCCAGATTAAACCGAGCTCGTCTTCACCAGGCTATGGGGCTGGTGTCATTGCACGGTCGTCCGGGTAACCCATCTATTTGTCAGCCACATCATTGATTATCAATATTTCATTACAGCACACAGATATTAGCCCGACCTCCTCTGAACCATCCAACACTTTCTCCAGGGTCGTGAGAGACACAAATACGATTTTGGTTCTATATTATGCTCTTTCGGTTTGCGACAGAGCAGTACAAATTCTTATTGAATTCGAAAAACAAGCTCAAAAGAGAAGTGGAAATCACACGCACACAAGTAGCCTATGTGATTTTTTTCTCATAAATAATAGCAGAAGAGGAGAGTGTTCAAGAAACCTGCTTGAAAATAGTCAGCTTTCATTTAGAAATTCGATTTGGTGATGCTAAAGTTACAGAAAATATGCCTTTCACCTTTTTACTACAGCATTTTAAAGGAATAAAACAAGCTGTAATGTCTAATTAGAAATTGATTTGTAATTAAAATAAATCGTGGGTTCAGTAATGCACTTGATCGCACTTGTCAGTAATGACAATCGGTCTATGTGACAAAGCTTTTTGGAGGTTTTTAAAGCAGAAATGAAGAGTATAATATATAGGAGTATTAGATAAAATTTGTCAAAACAAGCAGAATTTGTTCAAACCGAAATGCTAAATAGCTAGTATCATAGTCTCTCTCTTCTCAGATTATTTAAACTGAAATCAATATTTCATGTCCATTTATTTATTTTTTGTTAAGCAGTTAGTGTAATAAGCCGGATAATGAACAGTCCACCAGTCGGTCATTATGACAAAATCTCCTTCAAGTTGGGGTCCTGATCACCCTGGTGGGGTTTATTTCACAATAATGACCATCTGACTGTACATTATCGCTTATTGCTTAGATTATTCTGAATTTTAATAAATATAAAGCAGTTAGAGACCTCCCTGATCGCTACCACCTCTATATGCAGGGCATTTTAAGCAGGATACACACAGCCAGCGATGGCCCACCTCTCGACGGGCTCTTTTACAGTCTTGAGCAAACAATGATTATGCCAGCCTCTAATTAAAGCATAGAGTCAGTGGTAGTCCAGCCTTGAAGTCCAAATGACCAAATGTAGTCTATCCCACCCCCCTCCATAGCAACACACCCCGGCAACCGGCCGCAACCATTACCCAGGCCGCATCGCAGGAGTAGCCGGAATTGGGGTTGATCAAAAGCGGGCGAGAGGGTATTGGCGAGGGCGGAGAGATGCCCGGGAGGGGGCGGGTGCAGGGGATAACAGGCTGGGCGGGAGGGCGCTGACGCCCCACGGTTCCTGAACGCGGTCGGTCTCTGAAGGTCGCAGTCAGGGCTGTCGGTAGGGGTGACCAGAACCCCGGGTTCCAGCTCCATATCTGCAGCTTCCATCAAAGAACGAGACGGCCCTGCTGAGAGAGGCCGGAATAACAAGCATCAATGTGATTACACTGATGAGATAGGAGGGAGCAAACTCACAGAGGACAGTGAGCTGACATGTGACAAGAGCTACGACAGGAAGTGAGGTCATGAGTCAGTGGATTATAGCAGAAAACTTTCCACTTAAAGGGACAGTTCACACAAAACTGGAAGATTTCTTATGATTTACTCACCCTTATGTTTTTGCAAACCGGTATAACTTTCATTGTTGTTTGTCGTTCGGTTAAGATCTCATAACTAATGATGAATTTAAGTTTTATGAAAAGCATGCTGAAAATTACTACAGACAATCACAAAAAACAAATGGGAAACTTACAGTGAAACACCACAGGTCTAAAGATTCTAAATATGTTTAATTTGAAAGAAATTAATAATTTTATTAAGGACGATTAGGTGCATCAAAAGTGACTGTAAAGACATACATAATGTTACAAAAGATTATTTCAAATAAAAGCTGTCTTGAACTTTCTAGTCATCAAAGATTCTGAAAAACACTGAAGGATTATAGTAATGATGCTGAAAATTCAGTTGTATAAATAATAAGGAATAAATTAGCCGAAATTTTAAATATATATTAGAAAACAGTTATTTTAAATTGTAATACTATTTCAGAATATTATTGTTTTTTTTACTTTGATGCATCAAAGACTTCACATTTGAACAGTAGTGTATATATTTATAATGAAAGTATATGATGCAAATTAGCCGGAAAGCATAAAATAACTAATATTTTTTTAAATTTGTCAAATTACTTAAATCAGTGGTTTTTCAATTTTTTTTCACTTTAGGACCAAATGGCTGGATCGGCGGCTGGCGGCTCTCTCTCTCCGCTCTCTATGTATGAATATATATATATATAATATATACACACACACACACAAAAACATTACATATCATTTAGCAGACACTTTTATTCAAAACAAGACCAGCAATAGGCAAAACTGTGTAAATTGAAAATTTATTAGTGTAAATTGAAAAAATAATCATTTTAAAAGTATGATTTACTCCATAACATGCATTTAAATATTTAGAAATATAAATATATACCTGTAAAAAATAAATTAAAATGTAGTTTTGTTCATGTCAGGGATGAGACAAATTTACTGTCTAAGGCAATCGACAAATGGCCACACATGCTGTCCACGGGCATTAAGTTGAAAATAACCAAAAATATTTATTTAAACTAAATTACAGTAAAAAATATCAAAACCATCAGGTCTTAAATAAAAGCTCTTAAAGTAACAGTGTGTGATTACATTAAATTCTAATTATTTACTAAAACAAAAATCACAAATTTCAACAGACTTTTACAGTAAGTTTGTACAGTATTTGAGTGCGAGACGAGACGGACTGCAGCTGTAGGTGAGGCCACAGTGGGAGGATGAGGAGGATGATCCAGGGCGACGACTCCTCCGAGACGGCCATGATCCAGGGATGCAGCTCAGGCCCCAGGTACACAGACTTTGCATTCCCCTCAGCAGCTAAAATGGGTTTAATCGGGTTCCTAAGCTGCCCGGCCGTGCCGATCAGAGCGGCCCCAGACGCCCCGCTGCAGATCCAGCCCGACCCCCCAGAGTCCTGCACAGAAACCCAGCGGCCCACCACCTGAGAGACGCACAATTTGGGCTCTTTTAGCGAATCAGCCGGTTTACGGTGTCTCTCACACTCCTCTGCCCATGTTTCTTCTTCTCTCCATTGTAGTTGTGTCTCTGATCGCTGGCCTGGTTTTCACTCCCTCCTCCTTTTCCGAGTGACGACAATTCGTCCGAGACCTCTGCGCTACTTTTCACCCTCCGTAAGACCCATTTCTAAATATGAGCTTATATAATTGCTCCTCAAACATGGTTATATAACATACAATGTAGATATGCAAAAACTCGCCAGCAGAAACAAGACAAGGGCAGAGTCAGCTAGCCAATGAGAGCTTCAACAAATCACATTTCTTTTCTGCTAAAACGCCTCTGACTCACACACTTAGCACAGTCATCAGCAAACCGGCCGGCCTCATCCATATTTTACTTTTACTTGTATTTTCAAGTACTTTTGCGCAACGCTTTGATCACTAAAGACAAAAGTCATCATTTCCGTGTGAGCAGTTTAAGGTGCGCTCGGCTTCAAAACCTCAGAGAAAAATTCCAACCTCAAAATTAAAGTCTCATCTCAATTAAACGGCACGTCCATTCCACACATAACCTTGTTTTGTAACGTTTCATGTTATGTATGACTGGAACACCATGGGAGCTTGGGGGAAAAAAAAGAGTTTAATGCTTCTTTTATGTTTATATATTAGTTGTGTGTATATATATATATATATAAAACATGTCTGAATGTTTTTTAATATTTCTAAAAGAAGTCTCTTATGTTCACCATGGCGGATTTATTTGATTAGAAATGCTGTAAAAACAGTAATATTTTGAAAAATTGTTACAATTTAAAATAACTATTTTCTATTTGAATATATTTTAAAATGTAATGTGATGCAAAGCTGCATTTTCAGCATTATATCTCATAAATCATTACAGTCTCAAAGTCTTCAGTGTCACATGATCCTTCAGAAATCATTCTAATATGCTGATTTGCTGCTCAAGAAACATTTCTGATTATTATCAATATTGAAAACAGTTGTGGCGCTTAATATTTTAATGGAAACCATGATAGATTTTTTTAAGGATTCTTTGATGAATAGAAAGTTCAAAATAACAGCATTTATTTGAAATAGAATATTTTTGTAACATTATAAATGTCTTTACTGTCACTTTTGAACAATTGAATGCATCCTTGCAATTCTTTCAAAAACAAATACTTAAATAAAATAATTCTGCTTGGTTTGATATTTTGTTATATATAAAAAAAAACTGAAAAACCATATAGACAAATATCTTTCACACAATAAACCTACTGCCTTAAATAGTTCCTTAATAGAGAATCTGACTTCAAAAGACACATTTTTTTTTACATAAAATGATTACTGGCAACAATGTGCAAGCTGCATTTTAAAACTGCATAAAGATTACATACAATATACAATATAATGACTTACTGAATATATGCTGTACTGTAAAATTAATTACGGTAGTTGTTTGCAAATTACAGTGTGCATGTAGTCCTGAACTAACCACAGAAAGCAAAATGTGACAAAACATATAGCATTTGCATGTAAACATGCAAACTTTAACTCATACATGCCAAGAGTGATAAATTTGTTTTTTATAAGTAACATAAGCAGTTATATATGTATCTAAAACATAGAAGTGACGGGATGTAAGCATGACATACTCAAGCAAGATATACTGACAAAACCCATGTGATAAAACCGAAAGGAGAACGGGGGAAAATAACAGGAGAAAGAGAAGTTTATGGTTTTTGTCAGTGTTTAAGTGAGTGTACTTGACCTTCTGCCTGTTTGGAAGATCTGCTACATGATATTGACTCCCATTTTCCCCATCCAGCAGCACTCGAAACCCCGAGACCTGCTTTTACCCCGTTAGTGCCTCTTCCAATACTTTAGATCAGGTTTAGTTTAAGGTCGACATCTTTTGCTGCTCCTCCCAGAGCAAATCGAGCCGCTTTCTCACATTTCAGTGGGAGAAATACAGTACTTGTAGGATTCAAGGCTGGTTTTTCTGAGCTTCAGATCTTACTGAGAGCAGAGAGGTCGATGAGAGCTCGCCCTACTAGCCGTCCTGTCACTCTGTCACAGTATCAAAGCATTATCAGGAATTCATACAAACATATGCCATTTATGTATTAACACGTGCCAGCTTTATTCTTGGACACTTCCAGGGCAATAATCATTGTGAAGCTGTTCAGAAATCTGTGTGGTGGCTTTCTGAAATGAGAGAGAGAGAGAGAGAGAGAGAGAGAGAGAGAGAGAGAGAGAGAAAAACAGAGACTTCCTTTCAATTCACAGCTTAAGAGTGCCACCCTGTGGACGTATCAGTTTGTTTTCAATGAATCAGATGGCATGTTTGTTCTTTTTCTTTGTTTGTTTGTTTCTGCTTATGGTTCTGCCCCTAATGAACACTTAAATGATTGAAGAGTACCGATGGGTGGATGTGTTTTTCAGAGTGTTTTCAGGCTAGCATGGTATTTGCCTGTATGCAAAACAATCTTCAGATGCTGGAAAAATATGTTATAGTTAGTTCATTTAAAAAAAATGAGCGAGAGAGAGAGAATAAGCTTAAGGATGGTGCACTTATTGTTGTTAAATGTATTCATTATCAAGATTATATTATTTTTCAATTTGTAAAATGTGTATATTATAATGATAAGGATTATTATTACTAATTATTTAAGTGACACTGTTAAAATGAAATATGTATTTTAATAATAATAAAATACTATTCTGTACTATAAAAAATTATTATGGATGATATTGAATTTTTTAAATTATTAATAGATTAAGTGTCTTTTATTTTTTATTATATATTATTATTATGTAAAGATATAAAATTATAAGATGGCATATCAAAAAAGGATATTTCATATCTAAAATGATTAAATAAAACATTTCAACAACCTCCTAAATAGTTTCTATTTTGCCTATAATTGAATGTATTCATAATATATTATATAATACAATTGATTATGTACTACATAAATGGTATATGCGTATATCAATAAAATATTTTAATTATTTTATAATAATAAACTTGATGAAATGATGACTCTAAAAGTTATATAATAATATAATATAATAATAATTAATAATATAATAATAATAATAATAATAATACACCAAAACAAGATATTCAGTGAAGCATGATGACTGAAATAATAGCTCATATAAAAAAAGACCAGATTATATTGTTATATTTCATAAATTTGTTTGATTTGTTTACTTCACATTGGATAAATCAGTTATTGCTCTTCTCAACGGCTGTATAAAATTTTTGATTTTGTGAAACAGATATGCGAGTTGTTGGGCAAAATTTTAAAAACTATTTAAATAATTTTCCCTCAGATTTTGTTTATATGTGCCTTTGTTTTATATGTGCAGTGCACCACATTTCGGATTCTCACTTTCAATTGTTTTCTCTCCAGATTTGTTCAGTGTTTTTCTCCTCTGCACGGCCCTCGGGATGACCGGTTTGAGAAGACCAGTGTCTGATTCTGAAGTCACATGCTGGATTGAGCAAAAGCTTGTTTGGGTCAAATCTAAAGTGTCTGAACGAAACACGCCGCACCTAAAGATCACCTGCCTGCCTTTCTCAAGTTAAAAAGTCCAAAATGAAAGCAACAGCAGACCTGTTTAAATGAGCCTTTCCCCCTCGTGGCCTCAAATCAAATAAAACAACAGTTGGAGTCCAAACAAGTTAAAAGAAAGTCCTTGTGGGTTTTATCCACTAAAGCAATAGTAACAAGAACAACCTTCTCAAAGGCTAAAATGTCCCAGTGGTCCAACACTCAATAAAGATTTGGCTACTTAAGAAGGTCGAAACAGCAAGCCATTTAAGGGCTTGACATGGACCCAGCTAGCATGCTGCTTTTACCATCACTCATACCGAGGTAATGCAATTCCTCACCAATGTTCTGCGCCTCTGATACATCTAGGCTAATGCCTGATGCAAATGACACGGGGACAGATAGAAATATAAATATATCTTCATCACCGGTGTTCTCTCGCTCCGAGTGTTCTGACATCCTAGATGCCCTGTTAGTCACTCCACCCCCCCCCCCCCCCCACCCCCCCCCCCCCCCCCCCCACATCCCCCCCCCCCCCCCCCGCACCCCGCCCACCCCCCCCCCCCCCCCCACACACAAAAAACACACACTGCTGCTCTCTAGCGCATCTTCGTTTAGCGAGAGATCACGTCAGGGGAGGGAATCTATTGATTGTTGAACAAAAGGTTGAGAGGAGATAAATAAGAATTGCCCGGACCTATGAGCTTGCTTGACCCTCTTACCACTTTCTACTAGATGGGTTTCAGTCACTACTTTGCAATTCTGTTTAGACAAACTACACTGAAACACTGACTTTTTGAAAACAATTTCAATCAAAAAGTGATAGTAAATTTTACAAATACCTTACAAAAGAAATGGAATTAAACGTGAAAGATGGAAATAGTATTTTCGGCGAGCATTTTCGTAATACTTAAAATTTGTATGCAAGTATGCAAAATGCACTCCTATAATATGTTTTATTTACAACCAGGGTTATTTTAGTATCATTAAGATTATATTATAGATTTTATTCATATAATTCATTTATTTATTTATATTTAACGTTTTTGCTCATTTTTTTTCAATTTTACTAAAGAAAAAAGTCAAAACAAACTTGAAAATCCGACATGTTCCCTTGGCAAAGGCTATGGAAAAGAAAATCCAGTGTAAAACAGAGAAATATAGTGTGTACAATCTGTTTAGTACCTTATGATACGCCAACTGATTTAGAGAATAAAAATACATTTGACAGTCTAGACCACAAAATCTGAATTTTAAAGGGGTATATGATGCGATTTCAATTTTTTCTTTCTCATTGGAGTGCTACAAGCTCCGGGCATTAAAGAAGATGCTGTAAGTGCAAAGAAACTATAAGAATCTCAAAATCCAAAGAGATATTCTGTATCAGAAAGTTAAGAAGTCAGCCCACCTACATAAAAACGCCTCGTTCTAACCGCCCCCACAGGCTATGTCTACGTGTGGGAAGATTTGCATAACACCGCCCAAATGTTCACGCAAAAGAAAGAAGGCATAACTTTTATTCACTCTATAGTATTGTTGTCGCCGCCACCATGTCGTGAAGGCGCTGTGTGCTTCGTTGTGAAAGCGAAACTACTTTGTTTGGTCTTCCGAAAGAGGACGAATCAGTCCGTCATGCCGCAGATGATCCGTGCTGGTCGCTGAGGAAAAAGTACATCAACTCGCTGTGGATCGCCGGATCGGCTTTCACCGTGGACAGAAGCAGAGTCCAGCCTGGGGTCGTCACATGTGGATTGCGCAAGGCTCCTAGTCGAATCCGCTGGGTGCGCTCACGTTAGGCCGCTGTGTGTTTCATTGTGGAAGCGAAACTACTTTGTTTATAGGCTTAAGATCCCTTTTTTTGTTTGGCCTTCCAAAACAGGACATAATGTTTCTATAAAGTGGGGCAGTTCCAACTTTGCAAGGACAGTCTGGCGCTTCTGACTCACAGCCTGTAAGTACTTTTTTTATATTTAATGAATTTGCCACTGACGATTCAAACGCGAGATTGAGCAGTGTAGAGTAGCGCTTGTTGTTTGTCATTCCTCCGATCACAAATGCAGACATGGTTTTATGTTTACGCAACGCAAAGCATAAAAAACACCAGTATAAAGTCATTATAACAGTAATATGTTCCCCATGGAGGAACAAAAGCTTCGTTTGAATGGGTTTTATTGGTTTTTGTCTCGTGCGCCAGAACACATGGAAATACAGTATGTTAAGGGGCGTAACATTTCCGTCACACGCTTGAGGTATTCAGCCAATCACAACAATTCAGCCAATATTTTTCAGAACGATGAGCTTTGTAGAAATTGACGCGTTTCAGAAAGGCAGGGCATAGGGAGAAGAAAGAATGTACAGTATATGGGAAATAATGTGTTTTTTTTTTACCTTAAACCACATAAACACATTTCATTACACCAAATACACAAAATAATGTTCTTTTTAGCAGCATCATATGACCCCTTTAAAGTCAACATGAAATCAAAATGACCCCCGTTTACTTTCTAAATACATGTTACATATTATGTTGTGAACAATTCATCAGTTCACAGCCTTTAAAAGAAAAAAAAGTTTGTTTTGTGATTTTTAGTCAACTTGCTAAAAGTCTCTTAAGTGAATGTCCATTTCAGACGATGCTGCTAAAGTAATATTTGCAGTATCCAATGAAATCAAGATACTCCCTATTTGATGTCTCTCTGATAAAAAAAAAACGAGTTTAAATATGCCACATTTGAGTTAAGTGTTTCATACTGACTTACTTCTCTATCAGATATTTTTGGACTTTGACCCCAAATTTCCCAGTAGCACATGAAGGCTTTCACACTTTATTGGACTATTAGTTAATTAAAAGTTATGTCATGCTAATAATGAATCATTACACACTCATTTTTAATTCATAGGCCCGAGGGGGTTAAAAACAACAACAACAACACTGTCCAGGACCCGATGACTGTCAGCTCTGAGAATAATCACATATCAGTCTGGAGTTCAGAGCGACGGGGCCATTTCACATTCTGACTCTAATTAAAGATGAAACGAGGAGAAGAAATGTTCAACTCACCCCTCAATCAACGTCTGACAGACACCGACCTCACCTCGCATTACCGAAGCCCACCTGAGCCGCTTCAGAAGACTGTTGAAATGATTCAGAGCAAGCTAGCGCAACAGAGTGAAGCAGATTCGTTAGATACAGCAGGTGCGACTTCAGTCTCATGAGGGTCAAACGCCGCTCTGGCCTCTCAACTCTGCGGATTGCAGGTTTCCCGAAGCTTAAGTAAAGAGCTGAACTCACTTAGAGTGAGAAAAACCCTGTCAGACCACCATGTGGCACCCAATGAAAGACATTTTCTGATGTATGAGAGAAAGCAAACATCTAGTTCAGATTGACTGGTCAGTTTATTAACGTTTCTGAATTAGATTTAAAAACCGATTTGAACAAAAACCACCAGAGAGTTGAGATAAAATCTTGACTCTTTTATTGGAACGGTTTCCACTTCAGTAGCTGTTTATCTCACCTCTCTTTGCAAACATTCTGTCAAAAAGTTCCAGATTGAGACTTATTCATCAACTTTGTAAATAAATCAAGTGGCAGTGGCATCATTTATTTCAGTGGGATGAATTGTTAGATGCTTAGAGGACATAAGAGATATCTGAATGCCATTCCACTTGACTAGACAACACAATATCAAAACAATTAGCCCAGAAATCAGATGCTTTTAAGTCAACATGAACTCAAAGCTGACCCCGTTTGCTTTCTAAATACATGTTCCAGGTATAACTGTGAATTATTCAGTTCACAGCATTATAAAAATTTTGTGATTTTTCATTCAAATATAATAACTTGCTACATATCTGAAACAAATTTCTTTTTCTGGGACATTGCTAATGCATCTTATATAAACTTGCCATACAGAGAAACTTTCCACAATTCAATCCATTTCATATATATATATATATATACACAATGAAGATAAAATGCAAAACAAGCAATGCAAGCAAAACATTTGACAAAAAGTAAGTTTGAAAAAGTTGTTAGGAATTGATAAAATAAGAGTTCATCCCTATGTGAATTTGAAGAGAACTATTTACACTACTAAGCATCTTATGCTAACCAAGGCTGCATTTATTTGATTAAAATACAGTAAAACAGTACTATTATTTCTATTTAAATGAACCGTTTTCTATTTGAATGTATTTTAAAATGTAATTTATTCCTGAGATGAAAAGCAGAATTTTCAGTCTTCAGTGTCACATGATCCTTCAGAAATCATTCTAATATTCTGATTTGCTGCTCAAGAAACATTTCTGATTATTATCAATATTGAAAACAGTTGTGCTGCTTATGTAACTTCATATTTAATTTTTTTTTCAGTATTCTCTGATGAGCAGAAAGTTCAAAAGAACAGCATTTATTTGAAATAGAAATCTTTTGTAACATTATAAAACTCTAAACTGTCACTTTTGAACAATTTAATGCATTCTTGCTGAATAAAAGCAATTTCTTCAAAACAAATAAATACATTTTAAAAATCTTACAGATTCCAAATTTTTGAACAGCAAAAGTGAAGAGAAAAGCATAATTTGTTCACACTTGGTCCAACATCTAATGCAATGGCATTCAGACATTTCTAAGTAGCCTATGACTTAAGTGGCAATACTTTTTGGGAAACCTGAACCTTCACATTCATTCCTTCATCCATTTCTAAAAGACTCTTATAAGATCCAAGCGCTTATATAACCAGAGTCGAGTCTCTGCGCTCTCATGTTCTACTTATTCAAATGCGTCCCAGTGACTAAATTTCCCTTTGTTTGAATTCTCCTACAAAACCGCGGAACAAAGAGACAATTATTTTGTTCTTGTAGTGCCGGCCTCAACTTTTCCAGCAGTCTTTTTGAAGTCGCCCTGCAGACATTTTTATTTTGTTTGTTTGGCGCTCTGACTGACAAGCTTTGTTTGCTGTTTGTCGACTCTGCATTTGAGGCTGTAGCGCCACGATTACAAGCTTACATCAAAGTTCCTCTCTTCCCCGGCATCCCTGCCCTGCCAGATCCCAGCGGAGCTGTCTGTGCTGACAGCCGCTATGCCTTACATGCGACAGGGCTTGCGCATGTGCGCTACAGATCGAGAAGTGGGTACTTCAGGCTGAGGACTCTACAGGTTTTGCTTCATGGCCTTAAGCACTGAGGTTGTTCTCTTTGTTGCCACTGCCATGCGGAAGGAGATAAAGTTGACGCGAGGCTTCCAGGACGACACGTTAATCTGGTCATCCCCCAATCCTGTCGTTCCCGCAGCCCTGCTTCAAGTAATGTCGCTAAATCCCCCATATCTCCCTCCCAGGCCCGCGGCTCTTGTGTTCGAACAATGGCCTCTTAGCGGGCCTTGGACTGACGCCCAACTGTCTCTCTCTCGCCCGGACTCATTTTCCCTTTGTGACAGTGCGTGTGTGCCGCTTCTACATTCGGTTAGAGAAGCGCCGACTTGGTGGGCCCCTAATTTGTGTCTTGAATGTGTATTTTGATGGAACAAAGTGGGCTGAGAACACAAGACGCAGAGCTGCAACAGAGACCGAGACGGAGCCCCAAAAACACAGAGAGCAAGAGTGCTGTTAAGATTTCTGAAAAATACATCCAAAAGCTCAGATATCGAATTATTCATGCGACTAAAAACTTGCAAAGCACCTCTTCAACGCCGCTGCGACCGACTGTGGCTCTGTGTTGTCAGCCGAGTGCTTTTTTCTCTCTTTCGGAGTTGTAAAAGAGAGGTAAGAGAAGACAAACGGGGCATCAGAGTGGCAGTCGGGGGAATTCGGCGGCGTCACCTCTTCTGTCAGAAGAGCTCCTCAAATCTCATTTGAATGCTAATTATTTTGGTCAGTTTATAAACTATAGATCAACCCCAAAAGTCTCTGTGGATCTTCTATAGATTCGGTCGTGCCCGTCTGGATCCTGAAATATTGTCCCGGGAGGACGCGAATCACCTTGCTTTCTAACATGTCCCCTGTCTCGGCTTCTTTCATTATACAACACACATAACCTATCAGATATTCCTGCTTCTGCTGGCACTCCGGCCTTGTTGCCAGCCATCAGTAGTATGTGAAAAAAAAGCCACAAAGCTCGTTTTATCTCACCTCAGCTGCAGCTCTGTTTTCCTCTCTCATCCTCTCTCCGCCACTTGCTCTCTTTCTGTGCTTTTCCCCCACGGAGCGGGGCCGATGTCTTAAGAACTCACAATTCTTCTCGTTTTTATGCCTTCTTTTCCTCTCGAATGAAAACACTGCATGAAGCTGTACAAAAGCAGCTGTGTTGGAAACACACAAAGACTACACTGCAGACACGACACGACAGAACCACACTGCTCCAATTATACTCAACCTATACTCAATACTATGTCACTTCGCTTACTTCACCAAAAAAGACTGTACAATGTCAACTATCATCTCCACCAAAACATGTTATGTTCTGTATTGCATACTGCCATAAGGGGTTAAAAAGTACTATTTTTTTATTATATTAGACCAGTAGTTTAGGTTGTTACTTGTCTGCCCAACATCTGCACAGACCCTGCCACAAACATCATAAATAACTGGTTTTAGCACCATATTTTATGTGTCAGAAAAACATATATTTCTCTCATTCAGAAACACAAGTTCACTGCAAGCTGATACATACTGTGTTGAACATACTGATTTGTTTATATTTTCAACCCATTTCAACTGATGCAACCAATACAATCACAAGTCATTCTAAACGCCTAATCTTCACTATCCAGCCAGACCTTGATGACATAGCAGAATTCACAAAAACACGTTTGAAAAATAACAAAAATGAAGTTTGCAAGGCTTTAAAGCACATACACTTGATCACTGGATGTCGTCACAAAGTTCGATCAACTGGCCCAAAACTCTCTAAAACTGTATAGAATATGCATGAAACATGCAACATTCATTCAAAACATACTGCAGCTAATAATGCATGCAATGCGTTCAACCTGACCTTCTATTTCCAGAGTGATGAATAAACCAGCAGTAACATCAACCTTCAATTGTTATTTCTAATATGATACCTGGAGGTTATTCTCTGAATTAAATGTTCAACATAAACATCATATCATGTAACACCAGTGTAGCTTGGAATGTACATACAAACTACTTCACAGCAATATTATTGTTTAAAAATAATCTTTAAAAAGTAGTATGGGTAATACAGTGAATAATGCACAGTATGCAGTTTGGTACTGTAGTATTGCATTAGGGAACACTGGCTAAATCAGGAAGAGCATACTACCATTGTGCAGCAAATGATAAGAACGCACACTAAATGAATTACTGTATCCCACAATGTAATGTGTGGGATGTGTAATTTTAAATGATTAAAAATGCACATAAAAGTGACACATCAATCATAGTTGACATTCACAACAAGCAGCTAAATGGCATTGGCGCAATGGTTAACTGCAGCATTTGTAACCTGTGACCTTTAGGTTTTCTTTAAGAGCCTGATAAAAAAAATAAAATTAATAATAATAATAAAGCGATTTTGCATCAGTTGTTTACCACCCTGTTTACAAAAGTATTCCACATCAACTCCTATTGTTCATCTCCTCAAAGGGATTTATGGCTTGCCAGAAGAAACGTGTCAAGATGCCGTTCATTCAGCAGGATAAAAGTGCAACCTTTCGGCGCGCGCTGCACCGGAGGCCGCGGAGAGCGAAATCGAGGGTCTGCAGCCCCGGCCGCTGTCTGGAGAGACTTTCCGGCGGTCTCCCGACGGCGTTATCGCACTCCGCTGCTGCTACAGGCAGCCGGAGCACAACAAAAAGTCATTCTATAGTTATTGTCCGCCCTAATTGTTCTCAAGACTTGAGATAAGTATACTACGTGACCGGAGAGAGACCCCCACCTCCCGCAGTCATTAGCGATGTGCGCGGGGGGAGCGCGTGGCGGGGCCACTCAAAAGCACTTGACTTTCTGCCATCTGAATTAGCAGCTTCCTTTCTTATTTGTTTTGATGGACAAATCGCGAGGCTTTCATCCTTGCATACTTAAAGATGACACCACAGACTGGCAGCCTGCGCTATTGTTCTAGCGAGCATTTATTCAACGCTCCCTCGCATTCATGCGACTCAAAGGAAGGGCCGCTCCCAATTTAAAGGCGTTTATTAAAATTCAGCCTAGCCATTACACGGCAGAGCGCGGGGAGAAAGTACGCGAAAAAAACCAACAAGCTGGTTAATCAAAAGTTAATTGTACAATTTTCATGTAGATGAGCGCGGCATATACATGACTCCCTGCTCTGCGATTATTGAAATAAATAAACGAGGCTTCTAGAAATGTGGTGGGACTTTGCGGCTGGTAAACAATCAGGCCGAGTTTAATTTGTGGTAAACAAAGTGATTATCCACCGGGGGTACGGAAGGAGAGGCTAAGGTTAAATGAAATTTGCAAATATACAGATACGAGGCATTTTGTGTTGGAGTCGAGCAATTATAGAAGCGGTTTAATGAAGCAAGGTCTGGCGTCGGGGGAGCCGTTCCGACTTCAGACGACCTACAAGCAGTCACACACTTCTGAGGAGCACATTAGATCGAGAACTTCACAGAGAGAGCAAGAAAAGACAAACGCACACATGCATGAATGCTAAGGATGTGCGGATGCTAAAAACCGATTAGTCGGTGGGGCGTCTGAACAATGAATCTGTAAAATGATGCACGTTTAAGGGCATTGTACCTGAAACTGATCAAGTGTGCAAACATAAAGTGTGTAATTTTTATGTCAATAATGTCACAAATCCTAACAATAATTCACAAGCTGAAGCACAACACTGTCGACTAGTTACCAAACCTCTACAACAAGTCGTTTCTCTAAAAAAGAGATGCTTAAACAAGGGCCCATGCGGGCCAAAGTCAGCCCATGATGACCCTTGATTTGGCCAGACATTGCAATATCCCAAGTGAAGGGGAAAAAATTAAAACCGTGTCATGCCATTTTGTTTTATTTCTTCATTTAAAAAATTAAAAAAAGATTTAAATAGTGTAATTATTTAAAAATGTAATCAATTTGAACAGTTACATATAATGCAACATTACTTTTGGCCCATCAAATTGAAAAGTCTGCTCTAAAATGACTTGCTTTTAAAGCACTATAACAAACAATAAATTTAACTTTATGCATTTGGGAAACACTTTTATCCATTGCATATAGGTACACATTTTATCAGTTCTTGCTTTCAATGGGAAACAAGCCCATGACCTTTGCATTGCTCATACCATTTGAACTACAGGAAGATAAAATACAAGAAAACTAGAAAAAGTCATCGGTCAACATCAGATCCTCTCTAAGCATGCATGCAACTGCTATTATGTTGAAGCAATTGCCTCTTGCACGACATTCCAAGGTCTCAAAAGCCAAACAACCAAAAAAACCCCGCTTCGGAGAGGATGTAGAATATAGCCACAAAAGCATAGACTACTTAAGCATTTTTGTGGTTTGTTGTATATTACTTTTTCTGGGTCAGCAAACCCTGCTTATTCACATTGGAAACTAATAGCACAAGTGTTCAATGGATGAAATATAAAGGGTTTGGAACGACAGAAGAAAGAGAAAAAATTGGTGACGAACTTCACCATGAGCTGCGAGTTTGAGTCTAAAAATCAATGCAATTGATTTTGTGATATGAGGAAAGAGCCTAATGACGCTGCCAAAAGCTCAAAATAATACAGGGTTTTAAAGGATTTTAATATGATGATGATTTGATTTAAATTAGATATCACGGCTATAGTTGCAGTTATTTTAGAGATATAAAATAAATATTTTTTTTACATTTTTGTAATTGGTTGTGTGTTCTTGTCATTTTTATTAGTCTGTTTTTTTTTTTTTTTTTTACATGTCTTTCCTAGTTCATCTTTTTTTTTTATAAGTTAAATTAAAGGAAAATGAGAAATGCTGCCTTGGAAAACTATCTGCAATAAAATAAGTTTGAGTTTTTAAATACAATATGTTGTTTCAAATTTATTTTTTTATTTATTTTTATTGTATTTCAAGTAACAAACATCTTTTAGTTAACTCTAATAACCCTAGTTTTATCATCTGTCATTTGTATCACATAAATAATTCCAGAGTGATTAATTACATTTGTTCACGGACATTTCCTTTCTTATAATAAAGTCTTGCATAACAGGCTAAAATTCAAATTGCATGTATTGTATTGATTTAAAATTGTGTTTGTTGATTGTTTTGTCTCCAACGGGAATAAAGGGATTTGCACGAGCCAACTCAATATCTTAACATTTTTCAGAGTACAAATGATAACAAGCTCGTCGGGAAACACTACTGCATGCATTTAGACACAATATATATGCATAATCACACACACATGAACGATGAATCCTTCGCTCTAATTCATTTTGTTCATTCCATTTGTAAACTCCAGGCGTACCTGGCTCTGTTAGCAAATGAAATCGGCTCTCATCTAAAGAGAAGGCTTCATTTGTTTTTAACTGCATTTGAACACCGTGACTCTGTAGTGCGGTCCCATACGTGAGGCGTGCTGCAGAGATCGGCCCCTAATGCCCAGCTCTATTAGGGCACAGTCTCTCTGCTGGGCTTTGGCAGAAACGACTCCACATTTTCATTCTAACCTCCTGTAGTTTCCTATTCTTTTGTATGAAATTAGAATTTATTAAAGCACTTTGGACAAAGGCATGCTGAGAAAAGTAAGAGGCAGAGATGGTATATCTTTAGCCGGACTGGAAGGGACCCTGGAGGGACCGAAGGGCTTAGGAGTGATTCAGTCTTAGTTTTAACAGCCACTTTGAGGTTTTCACTGCATAACAGTCTCTAAACGCTATGCTTATGATGATACCTTGCACAAGCAGTGGACAAGCAGACAGAAAAGAGCAGGAGAATAAACTAAACTGACATGTACACTTTTACCCTCACAACAAACACAAAGCATAACTTGAACTTACCAGAAATGCTTCGAGATGTCAGTGTTATGATGCTCTGTTACATGTGAAGATGCTGAACAAGGTTTATATACAATAAAACTCTGCTAAACTATTCCAGTGCAACATTATTTACCAGAGAGAAGCCTCTTCTTTTTTTTTTTTCAAGGAAAGAGTAGGCCTCAACCTCCAGCGGATTAGTAAACACAACAGTGACATCTACTGACTGAAGTACAGAAATACAGAGTCTTTATCTGGGCTAAATCATTTTTGTCAAATATCTTGGCCATAGCTGTATTTACATCTTTTTTCATTCCGTATATATTTCTGTGTAATGTTTAAAAACAGGTGTGGCCAAAGGTCTGTGCATATAAGGTATTTTCATTTTGAATTTTAATTACAATAATTTATCATTAAAATTAAAAGAAAGATATTTAAAAGCTAAGTAATAAAAAACATGATATGCGCATGCTTGATAAAAGCATCATATATAGTAGAAAATATATTTGCTTTTAACAAGCATGTGCTCATCTAACCAACAAAAACACGAACAAAAACTGTTCCCACTAGATGCAGTATTCCAGTTTATTGTATAGCGCTTTTCAACCCCCGATAAGTAAATCGTTGCAAAGCCACTTACAGAAAATTGCTATATATTTTAGTAGCTGTTGGTTTAATAATGAATTTTTTTTTTTTTTTTGGCTTACTTCTTGGCTCTGCTCAAAACCTAAAAATGTACTTATTTATTTAATTAAATTTATGTTGGATATGTATCAATAAAAATGTTAAACGCTGCGTAAAAATTTATTTAGCATTACAAATGGTTTTCTATGTTTAGTATTTTAGAAAATTGATTGATGTGACCTTTTAATATTATAAAAAATAATTGTTTTATTGTTTTTTATTATTTTATTTGTATTGTTATTACTTAAAAGCGTAGTTAAAACATACGAACCCTTAATTTTGTCATTTTAATTATACCCTTATTTGAAAATAGTACTATTGACTTACTTTCAACCTTTATTCAGTCATTTTTATTTATTCATTTGCACATTTTAGTTTCTCTTTCTTATGACTGGCCTTTTGTAAACCTGATTAAACCACAGGACAACAGTGTGATTTCATAATCCATTTATTCATTTATTTGTAAATCCTTGGCCTTCTGCAAGGCAACAATCAGTGATGTGTGTGCTTTAAAAAACCTGTGCAGTTTTTCTCAGCATCATTCTCAGGGAAACAGAGGCAGGATGTTTAAGGTCAAAGGTCATGAGTCTCATACAGTTATTGTTTCGGTGCATAATAGAATCTAATAGAAATTCTTGCTGATGTTCCACCATGTGAATTGTGAATGTGTTTGTGCCTTTCTTACGAACTATACTTTAGCCATATCCTGTCAAACCTAAATAATCTCACTCGCTTTCTTTATGTATATTTGCTGCTTTGAAAAAAAAAAAAAGTTCACATTTGCAATGGCTGATGAGCACAATGTTAAAGACATGATTTTTGACACAATGATATCTTTCATAAATTGTAAGACAAGAACTCTGAATAAATAAAATGGCATGGAACATTCACATACATGTTTTATCTGGCAGGACGTCCTGTCTGCGACATAATGCATAAATACAAACCACCTACAGCTTTACAAATTCGCTTAATAAAAAATTAAAATAATTAGTTGAACAAATAAACAGACAAAACACTATTTTACAATAACAACTGGAATGATCCGTCGTGAAAAAAAAGATGATTTAAGACCAAAATAAAATAACCCATTTAAATGTGTTATAAACGAGACAAAACAATTTACACTTTTTCAAACTTTAGTAGCCTTAGTATATTACAGATAGATGTGGTCTTTTAGTAACACCGAGGAGAAGTGCATAGCAAAATAGAGCGTAATTATCTTCCAGTCGCGGTGTAAAATCCTGATCGACTGACGTGTAAAAAAGCATCAAACTCAAATATTTAAGGCAGATTAGATCATTTGAAATTGGCATAGTCTGAGAAAATGTCCACAAAGTCCTGTACCACTCTGTAGCAGAAATCATACTGTTCCTGCAGACAGACAGAAAGAACAATAAATAATACATTAATAAAACCATTTGATAAAATGCATACTTTACTTAAGGCTCAGGCTACTGAGAAATATTTAGAATGATTTATTAACCCTTTCAGAAATGTAGCACTGGTTGTCAAATATGACAATATTATAAAATAATGTCACATTCATAAATGAAATACATTTTTATATTTATAATATGATATTGATGATAAGATATTGCTTCTAATATATATTTAATATGAATTTAATTCATTACAAATTAAATCATTTATATTATTTCATTTATATTACTTGCATTAAGTCATACAATTGTTTAAATGACAGTGGTGCAATAACAATAGCAAGTTACCAGTTTTATTGTAGTATTCTGACAGAGACTACTGATTACCGTGATCAGTTTTTGATGGTCTTGATGTAAATGTGTAATGGATATGAAGTGTCTGAAGGTTTGCACTGACCACTGTCTGCACCATGTGTGGCCGCTGCATTCGTAAACTCTTCACAGTCTGAAACACATCCAGCAAACCCTCGGCTTTCACTCGCTCCAGAATATTACTGAGAGCGATAAACGTACCGGTCCGACCCGCTCCAGCACTGCAGAGCAAGAGCACACAAAAACATTCAAAATACACGACATACATAATTAGTCAAGTCAGGAAATTACTGGCTGAACACAAGTATATCCGTTTTATAAAGGTTTCAAAAATATTAAAATGCAAACAACAGGCTTAAACTAAGAGTTAACTCAGGGTGTCAGGGTTATTATATTTAACTAAAACTACAATTAAAACCATTAAAATATATTTATGTTACTTGAAATAAAATAACAGGTAACTGAAATATAATAATGTATTAGAAACGTTTTATTTCAGCTAGTTGCTAAGGCGTTCTCAACTTCTTAAAATGACAAAAACTCACAACAAAATTACTAAAACCTGAACTAAAATGAAAATGGAAAAATAAATCGTATTAATAGTATCTCAAAATACACTAAAAGTTATAGGGATAAAATTTGCAGCATTTATTTTTTTCAGTGCTAAAAGTTATTAATAAAGTAGTTAAGTTCTACTTCTAGTAGTAGTTAAGTCATTCTGAAAAAATTGTATTATAGTAGTAAGGTTTGGATTAATCTTTATCAAATATAATTAATAAAATTCAAATTAGTCTAGCGGAAGGTGTTTTTTTTTTTCCAAACTGGGGTTTGAAACAAAACTTCAAAAGACCGCACCACTGGGAGTTGCAGGCCAATAGCTAATAAGATTATATAATTTAAAGAAAATGCAATAAACAACCCCGCTTTCAAATAAAAAAACAAAACAAATAAAAAATAAAATAAAAAAATTACAAACATAAAAAAAATGTTTGTTTTTTTTGTTTACCTGCATTTCATGTGACCAGTGAGCCATGAACATATGAATGTATTGTTAAATTACTGAAATATTAATTTAAAATCTCAGAGGTTCTTCAAGTAGCTATTTTAGGCCAAAGGGCTTCGGCTGACAAAAATGGTTTGGGAATCTCTGGTCTACAGTGCGACTTCATTTAGACCGCTAGTTAAACGCATTACCTGCAGTGCACGACGATGGGGTTGTTGCCCGACTGCTGCTGCTGTTTCTGCACCGCTGCGATGATGTCGATCATCCCTTTACCTTCGGCTGGGATCCCGATCTCTGGCCAGCCGTGGAAATGAAAGTGCCGAACCAAACGTGTCTGCTTCTCCTGTTAAGAACACACACACACACACACACACAACAATATGCATTACAGTTCATCCAAGCAGCCTTTACATATTAACTCCCAAAGTACACCAAGGCAACTTGAATGCAGAATGCAAGTATTACAAAAAATTACAATGCAAATCAGCTAATAATGTGCACTCACCGGGCCGTGTGTGAGCTGCAGATCTCTGAGAATGAACGTGTCACACAGCGTGTCTCCTTTAATCTCCACTGTGAAGTCTCCGTAAGTCACCGAGTCCTCAGTAGGCCAGTACTGAAAACACTTGTCCTGCAACACACACACACCCACACACACACCAAATGACAAAGCTGACAGGAAGTCGTGTGAGAGTGGATTTGTAATGCATGTATGTATGTGTGTGTGTGTGTGTGTGTGTGTGTGTGTGTGCATGTACGTGTGTGTGCATGTGTGCATGTGTACCTGAATTCTCTCCTGCAGTTCTGTCAGCATCACGATTGAGTGACATTTCCATTCCCAGACCATCTTCCAGAAATCATCCACTGTGTGCGCCAGAGGACCCTGTGTGGCGATGAAATAGTCCTTCTGCCGGTACCCCTGCAAAACATAAACACATCAAGATAATATGATCACTACAGACCAGGATACCAATACAAACTGGCTTTGGAGTGCAAATAAAACAGTAACTTGACAGTTTGTTAGGAACTGCAACATAATACATGGTTTAAATCAAGTTATAAGAATAATAGCCTGACACTCACTTTCATAAGAGACGGGATTTTGAATTCATACTTTTATTGAGCAAGGATGGATTCAAATGATCAAGAGTGACAGTAAAGAATTTTATAATGGTAGAAGGAATAGCATTTCAAATAAATGCTGGAAACTTCGTATTCATCAAATAATCCTGGGAAAAAATGTATCACGGTCCCCTGTTCAACATTGATAATGACAAGAAATGTTTCTTGAGCATCAAATCAGCATCATGTGACACTGAAGACTGGAGTAATGATGCTGAAAATTCAGCTTTTTAATCACAGGAATACATTACATTTTAAAACACATTCAAATAGAGTTCAAAGATTTATTTTACATTGTAATAATATTTCACAGTATTACTGTTTTTACTGTATTTTTGATCAAATAGATGCAACCGTGATGATTTATTATTATTGTTATTATTTGTTTAATTCTTACCGAGACCAGACTTTTGAAAGGTATTGTAAACCATTACATTCTTCCAACAACTTTGACCTGAGTGGAGGTTTTACAAGCATTCTTTCTTTCTTTCTGGTTTCACTGTCACTAATATGCATGAAAAACAGCTAAATATTCACACTTTTTCATAAGGACAAAAATAAGAAAAATACAAAAATTAAGAAAAATTCATGGCTGGTAAATTGGCAAAACGTTCTTTTTGGACCTAGTTAATCCAAACACAAGCCCTAAAAGAAAACACTCTTAAAATAGAAAGAAAGAAAGAAAGAAAGGAAAGAAAAGAAAGAAAGAAAGAAAGAAAGACTGATAGACTGATAGACTGATAGACTGACAGACTGACAGACTGACAGATTGACAGACAGACAGACAGACAGACAGACAGGCAGACAGGCAGACAGATAGACAGATAGATAGATAGACAGGCAGATAGACAGATAGATAGATAGACAGGCAGATAGACAGACAGACAGGCAGACAGACAGACAGACAGACAGACAGACAGACAGATAGATAGACAGGCAGATAGACAGACAGACAGACAGACAGATAGAGAGGCAGATAGACAGACAGACAGACAGATAGACAGGCAGGCAGGCAGACAGACAGACAGACAGGCAAACAGACAGACAGACAGACAGAGAAGGCAGATAGACAGACAGACATGACAGGCAGGCAGGCGGCAGACAGACAGCCGACAGACAGACAGACAGCGACAGACGACAGACGACAGCGGATCGATAGATAGATAGATAGATAGATAGATAGATAGATAGATAGATAGACAGACAGACAGACAGACAGACAGACAGACAGACAGACAGACAGGAAGAAAGAAAGAAAGAAAGAAAGAAAGAAAGAAAGAAAGGAAGAAAGAAAGAAAGAAAGAAAGAAAGAAAAGAAAGCAATGTTAATAATGTTTCATCACACAGTGCCCCTGAAAAGATTGATTCAAACTTACATCAATGAAAGATGCGTTGAGATAATCGGTGAACTCCTGACCTCTCTTCATCGAAAGGATGACTCGGTTAAAATCATCTGAACAAATGAGGGGCTCTCCCTCGGGGGGGGGGGGGGGCCTTTGTTTGGGGATGAGAAAAGAGTAAATTGACCTCTAGATAAACCTCTGGTGTTTTGAACTGCATGCATGTTGAACTGAAGATACAAGCAGAACAGGAAAAGGAAGAGAGATTTCTGATTAACTTCCTTGTAAACAAAACCAAGCCGCACAACAACATTTTAGATCGAAAAAAGACATTAATTATGTTTCACAGCCACTTTTATGTTTGTTTTGAGATTAGACTGCATAATTCACTCAGGGTTTTTGATCTTCATGAATGCAGATGATCTTAAACTCACATGGAATAATCTGAAGGACTCTGTTCTTCTTCATGTTGGCAGGCAGGTTGCCCGTCCTCATGTTTTCCTTCATAATACGCATGTTTGTCAGTTTCTGCAAAGCCAACATTAAAAATTCATTAAAAATCTGTTGAATCAACAACTGCACACCACTAATATCCTCACCTTAAACTCTTCCTCCAGGCCCACGCGGTCCAGCGGCGCACTGGTGTTGTGAAGTTTATCCAGGTGACCCTCCAGAGAAGAAACGTCCAGCTCCGTGTCTCCGTACAGGAAGTACTCCAGCAGAGCCTGATAGACGAAGGAGTACTGCAACTACAACACAAACCAGATTTTCAGTCATCTTTAAGCTTGCATGACTTCTAGGTAACTACTTCTGTCACCTGTTCTTTAATGACAATAAGTTAAATAAGTAGATGAGAAATGATGCAAAAACCAATGACATGCTCTACTCACATCCGTCTGAATGAGCTGCGATCTCTGCTCACGTATTCGTGACACGAAACCGAAGACGTCCACCTTCTTTTCTGCGTACATCATGTCAATCAAGGCATCGATGACGATGAATGTTCCTGTCCTGCCCACACCGGCACTGACGGACACACAGCACAGACACAATTATTCACAATATTAACAATATGGCAATATGCTATCATTTACTTTATTACTGATGTAACTGATTTACCAATGCAGGTCTTTCCAAAAATTTAATTTTTTCAAACCCTCTTTTGGAAACAATTATGATACAGAGACATACTTTTTCACAAGTAATAGCCACTAATCATGATGATAAAAAAATATATATATATATATATTTTTCAAAATAATAGATATAAATTATATAAAATATATATATATATATATATATTATTATAATTTATATCATATATTGCGAAAAAAATAGGTTTTATATTTATTATAGTTAGATGACCATTTTTATTCTTGTGTATTATTTATTTACTATTCATGTTGGTTAAATTTTTTTATAAAAATTTCATTTTTAAAATATTTAAACTTGAATACAAAATTAATGGTCCACTCTGAAACCAAATTATTAGAGTTATCATACAGCGACAATCACTTGATGGAAAAAAAAAAAAAAAAAAATATATATAATATAATATATATATATATATATAGATTATATATATATATATATATATACATAACAAATATATTTTTAGCAGAATATTTGTATAATTGAATTTAAATTATATTTCGATACAAATATTATATGCGCACTATATTTCATAGGTTATTTATCACTTTTTCACATATAAATCAATGAACTGATCGATTAAAAAAACATTTTTCTAGTAGAATATTATTATAGTTGTATTTTATAGTATATTTAGAAATAAAATATTATTTTTTATTCACTACTACTACTTCCACTTTTCCACAATATAAATCAATATCTTGATGGATAAATAAATCATTAATATTTTTCTATTAGAATTTTTTTAAAGTTCTCTTTATTTTAACATTATAGTTATAAATAGATCTATTACTGTCTGTCTATCGTTCTATCTATCGTTTTATCTATCTATCATCTATCTATCTATTATCTATCATCATCTATCTATCTATCTATCTATAGATCTATCTATCTAGCTACTATCTATCATAATTATGGGAACAGATTCCAGTCATTAGGGTCACTTCCTGAGATAAATTATAAACAAGCACAATACATTAGGGTTGTAATTGAATTAAAACTAAAATTAATACATTAACCAGTTACTGCACCACGTAACAATGTAAAACTATTTTTTTTTTGGTGAAATCCTATAAGACACAATGTAGGCGCCAGACTATATGTTTATTTTGTAAGTTGTCTTTTTTTTTTTTTTTTTTTGTTTTTTTTTTTTTTTTTTTTTTTTTTTTTTTTTTTTTTGGAGTTTTGATGCAAATACATTCACCAATTTTGCAAGTGAGGAATATCACAAATCTAAGCAATATATCTACACACAAACAATGGCAAGCACTAACACTTATTTTTGTCAGACAAACCTTTTCCTTTTGAACACTAGAGGGCACAAGTGATCAAGCAAATGAATGAACAAACCCTCAACAGGGCTTTAGACAGGAACTGAAGTGTCTGGTATTGCTGCTGACCCTGTGTTTGGTTGTTCAGGACACAGGATGAGGGCAGACGGTCAGCACTGTGACACAGACACTGATGACGAGAGGACAGACCGACTATTGTGTCACGAAACACAGCCAGTGACCTACATCAGTTCACTTTATATATTTGGCCAATCAGCAGTGAGAAAAGACCTTCATTCACCTAATTCAAATCACATGCTAATCGTTCTGAATAATGTATATCATTGTCTGATAAAATAAATTATGCATGCGTGACAGACTGACGCAAAAGAGTCTGCGAGGTCTCAAAAATAATTACTGGAAGGAGGTTATGTAAAATGTGTCCTTTTTTACTAAAGTTTAAATTCAAATCTGCAACTTACTGTTACGTTGTGAAAGTAAGAAGTTTGATCAGGAAGTTTGGGCTCTTGATAAAGCTTTAATGTCAAATGTGAAAAAAAAGAAGAAAAAAAAACCTTTCAAAAGATTCCAAGTTATGGACTGAAGTTTAATACTGATTATGATGGTGTGTTTTAAATAAATATACAAATTAAAATTGTGTGTATGTATATTATATATATATATATATACACACAATATATATATATATATATATACAGACATGGATATTAAATATTTAATTATAAAGTGTATTATATATTATTTAAAAGTTCTCAGTAATTCTACATTCTATAATCATTCTCTGCAGCTAACCTGCAATTGCTTTGTTATAGTACAAATATATTACAATAATATTGCTTTTTAATTATGTTAACATTGAATTCAATTAACATTGACTTTGAATTAACATTATACATTGATTATCATAACATTGTTAAAAAAATGTCAAATCTTGACAAGAAAGGTTTATATACAGTGGGTGCGGAAAGTATTCAGACCCCCTTAAAAATTTCACTCTTAACAATATTGCAGCCATTTTCTAAAATCATTTAAGTAATTTTTTTTCCTCATTAATGTACACACAGCACCCCATATGACAGAAAAAACACAGAATTGTGGACATTTTTGCAGATTTATTAAAAAAGAAAAACTGATATTTCACATGGTCCTAAGTATTCAGACCCTTTGCTGTGGCACTCATATATTTAACTCAGGTGCTGTCCATTTCTTCTGATCATCCTTGAGATGGTTCTACACCTTCATTTGAGTCCATCTGTGTTTGATTATACTGATTGGACTTGATTAGGAAAGCCACACACCTGTCGATATAAGACCTTACAGCTCACAGTGCAAATGAGAATCATGAGGTCAAAGAAAAGCCTGAAGAGCTCAGAGACAGAATTGTGGCAAGGCACAGTCTGGCCAAGGTTACAAAAAAATTTCTGCTGCACTTAAGGTTCCTAAGAGCACAGTGGCCTCCATAATCCTTAAATGGAAGACATTTGGGACGACCAGAACCCTTCCTAGAGCTGGCCGTCCGGCCAAACTGAGCTATCGGGGGAGAAGAGCCTTGGTGAGAGAGGTAAAGAAGACCCCAAAGATCACTGTGGCTGAGCTCCAAAGATGCAGTCGGGGATGGGAGAAAGTTGTAGAAAGTCAACCATCAACGCAGCCCTCCACCAGTCGGGGCTTTATGGCAGAGTGGCCCGACGGAGCCTCTCCTCAGTGCAAGACACATGGAAACCCGCATGGAGTTTGCTAAAAAAAACAACATCTGAAGGACTCCAAGATGGTGAGAAATAGACCAAGATATAACTTTTTGGCCTTAATTTAAGCGGTATGTGTGGAGAAAACCAGAAACTGCTCATCACCTGTCCAATACAGTCCCAACAGTGAAGCATGGTGGTTGCAGCATCATGCTGTGGGGGTGTTTTCAGCTGCAGGGACAGGACGACTGGTTGCAATCGAGGGTAAGATGAATGCGGCCAAGTACAGGGAGATCCTGGACGAAAACCTTCTCCAGAGTGCTCAGGACCTCAGGCCGGGCCGAAGGTTTACCTTCCAACAAGACAATGACCCTAAGCACACAGCTAAACTAACGAAGGAGTGACTTCACAACAACTCTGTGACTGTTCTTGAATGGCCCAAGCAGAGCCCTGACTTAAACCCAATTGAGCATCTATGGAGAGACCTAAAAATGGCTGTCCACCAATGTTTACCATCCAACCTGACAGAATTGGAGAGGATCTGCAAGGCGGAATGGCAGAGGATCCCAAATCCAGGTGTGAAAAACTTGTATCTTTCCCAAAAAGACTCATGGCTGTATTAGATCAAAATGTGCTTCTACTAAATACTGAGCAAAGGGTTTGAATACTTAGGACCATGTGATATTTATTTCAGTTTTTCTTTTTTAATAATCTGCAAAAATGTCAACAATTCTAAGTTTTTCTGTCAATATGGGGTGCTGTGCGTACATTAATGAGGAAAAAAAAATGAACTTAAATGATTTTAGAAAATGGCTGCAATATAACAAAGAGTGAAAAAATTTAAGGGGGTCTGATATTCCGTACCCACTGTATATTATATATATATGTAGATATATATATGTATATATATGTATAAATATATATAGCTATATATAATATATATATAGAAAAAACATGTAGGATAATTGTAGGAAAAATAATAATCAACAGAAAAATACTATTTATTCTACAAGGTTTGTAAAAAATATTTAATTATAAATTATATGATATATTATTATATAGGTTCTATGTTTTGCCAGGCTTGAGTACTTAGTATTAGTAAAAAGTACTACTATCTAAAAGCAATACTATGTACTACTAACATTAATATTAGTGAATATATACAAATAGAGTATAATTAGGTAATATATATCTATGATAATTACGACTTTTCATAAAAGGCATTGAACATTATGTTAATTATAAATCAGTATTGTCATTTACACATGAACATCTGAGGAAAAGAAGATATCTGATAAAGGTCACGTCATTTTCAATGTTGAACTTTAATATATTTTTTTAAATTGGATTACTAATATAGTAATGTAATAATGCCTATTAATTAAAGTTCAAAACACAAATAAAAGGAATAAAATAGTGACATTAAAGTTCTGAGCTAATCATTATAATATAGAGACGACAACATAAGGTCAAAAGATCATCTTCGCATGAAGATCTTGCAGACCAAAACGTGTCACACTTCACATTTAAATGATCAGACTTCACACCAGACGTGTCGTTCTCCACAGCTCAAGTTATTCTGGTCTACGTTAAGGGTACAACAGTCACGCTGAAACACAACCCACCTGCAGTGCACCACGATGGGCCCGGCGTACGACGGGTTCACCTGCTTCACCTTCTTCAGGAACTTGAGCATGCCGATGGGCGAGAAGGGAACGCCGAAGTCAGGCCAGCTGGTGAAGTGAAGCTGCGTGACCAGACGGGGCGTTTTAGTGCCGTCGCTGGCCTGCTGCGGTGGACACAGAGACGGGTGAGAGTGTGTTGACAGGAAAAAAACACACATATACACGTACTTGAAAATAGCAGAGAAAATCCCCTACATAATCATATGCATATAACAGCAGGAGACATCCTATCTGCAGCTTGCATGAGTGTGTTCAGACTTACATATTGCACACAGAATTTGCGTATGGTGTAGTCCACCAGTGCTGTAAAGTCTTCCACAGCAACACGCACGTTACCGTACGTCCAGCATCCCTGATCAGGCCAATACTGATGACACTTATCCTACAGAGACAAACACAGCACATTTATATTACAAGTTACCATTCGTTTATTTTGTATCTTACATCTTATTTATTTATTATTATATTTTTTTTTTTGCAGCTAACCTGCAACTGCAAAAATGTAGCTGCTAATAGTTTTCTTTGTTTTAGTTTATTTCTTACTTTCTTTTTAAATTGTATTCATATTAAATTAATATTTTCTTGCTTGCATTGAATAAATGTAATTATAAATAATTACATAAAAAGCTACCATTATTTTAGTTTATTCTTAATTTCGTTTATCTATTTTGTTGATTATAAAATAAAATAAAATAAAAGCTTTGCTTTGGTAGTAGAAAATATAGCTGCTAGTATAGTTACCATTATTTGAGTGTATTTCTTACTTTCTTTTGTAATTGTATTAATATTAAAAAACAAAACAAATGTTGTCCTTGTATTAAATAAGCATACTTAAAAATATAGTTACCATTATTTGACTTTATTTCTTACTTTCTTTTTTAAAATGTTATTACTGTTAAAATAAATGTTTTTTGTAATTGGTATAAATGAATGAATGTATGCTGCTATTATTTTAGTGTATTTCTTAATATTTTTTTTATCTTTTAATATTACCAAGTTAAAAAATTACTTAATAAAAAATACAAATAGTAATGCTTTGATGGTAAAAATATTGTGTAACATTGCTTTTCAAATACAAAAACGATTACTATTGATTGATATTGACTTATATTAATAAGTGAACATTACATATTGTTTAATGTGTAGCATTCAAACATGAAAATATCTGAAAAGACAACAAATAATACACTATTTGAATGTACATCAATATAGTGTAATCAATATAATATATAAATGCAACAATGTATGTTAATGCTATTAAGAAAAGTTACATAGTGCTGAGAAAACAGAAAGACATGAACATCATCTGCTAATCATTATAAAACAGAAAACGCGATACAAGGTCAAAACATGATGTTCAGTAGATAAACATAAATGCATTGCATGTCAATCCTGTAGAGTAAATCAGTCCAACACTGGCACTGAACAGCTGTAAGTGCATTAGAGGAGGAAAGGTGACTTCTAAGACACCGTGATGCTAATCTGAGCTCTTAAAAACAGTCTGTCTGTCAATCAGCATTATCCAGTCCGAGAGCGCAGGATAAATCTCTCTTAATGAGAGTTTGTGACTAATTAGGTTAAGGCCAGAGAGAGCTTTATCAGCCATTATGAAAATCATCGATTCCAAGCCCGACCCAAAGCTGATTTTAATCTCCTCTCCGTTCTGTGTCTTATTGATTCGTCTTTCTAGAGACGCTCACAGCCGTGATGGAGAGGAGAGACAGAGGAGTCCTGTGACATCTGAACATCAGAGACGATCGAAACGGAGACACTTGTGGCTTATTACTGAAGATGATCAACAAATCAGGTTTATAGAAAGGCACTGAAGTGAAATCAGAAATAATTTAGTGGGTCTGTAGTCATTTTATTTGCATTCTGATGCTTTTTTAAGCTATATGGAGTAAGAATGAAAGGCTGTGCAATGTTGTGCACTTTGGTTCGAAGGAAACACTTGCAAGCAAATGCATATATGTAATATAATGTTAATATATTGCTACGATAAGCAGTAAGAGGCTTTGTTTAAATTTCAAAATTAAATTTATTTTTTATACAAGTGAGAATGTTTAAAATTAATTAACCTTTTAAATTTTAACTAAATTATGTATTATATAATTTATATATTATTGATATATATAGATACGAAGGAAATATATATATATACTATAATATATATATATATAGATATATTAAATGGATACTGTCATTAATAAATTAATACAATTTTAAAATGATGTAGCTTTCAGAAATCTGATTTATTTAACCCTCCTGTTGTGTTGTGGGTCAATTTGACTCAAACTCGATTTTCAAACTACTCGAAATACTGGTTTATTTTAAAAACTATTTCTTCTTAAAATTTGGTGAATATTTATAATTTAGGGCCATGAATGTGCACGCAAAATGTCCACACATAGATGTGTCTTACTGACGCTCATTGGTTTCCATGCAATTTCCCAGGTAAAAAAAACTAAAATTGTTATTGGAGGTTGTCAAACACTAAAATATGCAATACTTGAGAACTTTTCAAGATGAAAATAAGACTCATCTTCTAAATCATCCAAGGAAAAGTCCTTCTTTCTTTATCTAGATGAGTTTTTGGGAGGGGTAATTGCTAATTGGGAGAAGTCATGGCCTAATGGTTAGAGAGTTGGACTCGTAATCCAAAGGTTGTGGGTTTGAGTCTTGTACCGGCAGTGATTGTAGGTGGGGGGTGTGAATGTACAGTGCTCTCTCCCACCTTCAATACCATGACTGAGGTGCCCTTGAGCAAGGCACTGAACCCCCAACTGCTCCCTGGGTGCCGCAGCATGTGTGTGTGTGTGTGTGTGTGTGTGCACACGTGCACACTTTGGATGGGTTAAATGCAGAGCACTAATTCCAAGTTTTTTTTTTCATTTAATGTTTTGGATCTCAATTACTAGACTAGACTGATTCAGCACTGGAAAAAAAAAGTGTGAGAAACCTATTTTACCCTCGCAAGGGTTTGAGAACCCAAAGGAAGTACAAATAGCAAGAAACACTACTACTACTAAACAAATAATGAAAGATACTATTTATACTTGTAGTTATTTGAAACTCAGTGTGCAAAAAACAATTGTGCAGCTAATTTTGAACATAAAAATATGTCAAATTGAACCATAACACAACAGAAATAATAAAATTAAAAAGGAATTATTACATTAATGTATTAAGCTACAATAGAGGTTTTCTGTTTTTATATGAATCTTTAATTGCATGAAAACCAATATGGGTCAATTTGAACCCTCAACACAGAAGTTTGAACACAACAGGAAGGTTTAAGATCATCTCCTATACACCAATATTTAGCAGACCCCATGACCAACACAAGGAAACACACCAGAAATCCAAAAAAGGACACATACCTCTTTTCTCTCTTTCAGATTCGTTAGCATTACAATAGTAGCTGATTTCTGTTCCCATATCATTCTCCAGAAGTCTGCAACCGTGTCCTGTTTCGGACCTGAAACACAGAGGTCATTCTATTGAGTTTAATTATGTCTGCTCATATAGCTACTGAAACTGTTGTCATTCATGTGACTGCTCACTAAATCGTATTTTTACATTCAGATGCACTCACCTTGTGCTGCAATGAACTTATTCTTATCTGTATAACCCTGGGAAGAAAGAAGCACTAGCTTATGAAACCAACATTTAAATGCAAACGGGTGCATAAATGATGCAAAGCATTACAACAAAACATATGGTTTTGTTTCTCAATGTTTTACATTAACATGCTCCAGAACTGTATTTTGAATAAGTACATATGAATAAGTAAATGCATGTTTGAACATTGATGCATTGGATTTTCACAGTGCATTTCTACAGCATTACAAATCACTTACATCGATATAAGAAGCATTGATATAATCTGAACATGGGACTCCATCGATCGGTGTTAAAATCACTCTGGAATGGTCATCTGGATAACAGGAAAGATGAAAAAATTGTTTATTTCTAAAAAAATAGACATATTTGATTGCTCTTTCTCACACCCTCATAGAAAGTGTCTACAAAAGAGCTAAAAGTATATATATATAATTTTTTTGGTGAGTTTTGTCTCAAGCCTTTGACAAAACATCAGCTAGAAGAAGAAAAGATGAAGAGAATGATAGAGAATTCTTACATGGTAAGATGTTTGGATATCTGTTCTTCTCCTTGTTTTCATCTTTATTGGCCTCTTCACATGTTCCTTGAGTCGAACCCCCTGGTAATGACTGTCAACGATACAAATTAAACATAAGCACATCTGATCTTGGATGCCAAATCGAATAAACCTTTATTTGGATTTAACACTGTCAGGGAATAACAGATGCTGTAAACTTTCTGCTTAATTAAAAGTATTTTGTACATTAAATTCAACTGACACTCATTGCAAACTGTGCGTACTCTTGTCTGTAGATCACGCACCTGAGACATTATTTGATTTCATTTCATTTGAATGCACTTGAATTGCTCCCTAACACATTCATTCCTACAGAATTGTGTATGCGAGCAAAACTGATCATGCTGTTCAAATTCCCACCAAACCTGGTGTTATTGCCTAAATTAATGATATTACTTGCACTTTATTCCTGTATGTATAGGTTATTGTTTAACCAGCAGATCCGCTTCCATTCTGACATAAATAGTTTAAGTGGCCATTAAGATTGTTGAGCATAAACATGGTTTCCATGGGACAGAAAATTCGCAGGGTTCATTCAGTGTGTGTTCCTGAATCACGGGCCTGTGAGAGGAGCGAATCTTGAATCATGCGTCTAAAGCAGGAGAGAGGGGCTTTCTCGACTGACTCAATGCCTGATGACTCCTCAACATCTCAATTCCAGTAATTCTCAGTGGGAAATGCGAGCAGTTGAGCTGTCAGCGAATGTAGAAGGATATCTGCTGATCCATATGAATGTGTGTTTCTGCCAGTTAATAACAGCACCATATTGCACCATCAGCTTCTTTACAAAATAACAGTCTGCTACTAAACACACAGAAAAACCAGAACGACTGCTGAACTTTCAGCAGCATGAGTGATGTAATCAGCTTTTGCTGCAATTTTCAGATCATCGTGATTCGTGTTTTCATGGAAAATCAAGTAACTGATACTAATACCATCATATTAGTCTCTTAATATCAATTTGGTAACATTTTATTTTAAGAACCAATTCTCAATATTAACTAGCATGCATACTACCAGCATACTGACTGTTTATTAGTACTAATAAAGCACATATGTGACCCTGGACCACAAAACCTTAAGTTTTAAGTTGCTGGGGTATATTTGTAGCAATTGCCAAAAATACATTGTGTGGGTCAAAATTATCAAAATTGTATGCCAAAAATCATTAGGATATTAAGAAAGATCATGTTCTATGAAGCTATTTTGTAAATTCCCAACTGTAAATATATTAACACTTATTTTTTGATGATAATGTGTCAGTGCCTAAGACTTCATTTGGACAACTGTAAAGGCAATTTTCTCAATATTTTGATCCCTCAGATTCCAGATTTTCAAATAGTTGAATCTCGGCCAAATATCGTCCTATCCTAACAATCCATACATCAATGGAAAGCTTATTTATTCAGCTTTCAGTTCATGTATACATCTCAATTTCGAAAAATTGACCCTTATGACTGGTTTTGTGGTCCAGGGTCACATTAACATAGCATCTGTCTCTAAAAACATATTTTAGATCCCTTAATCCACCCATACCTAAACTTAACAACTACCTTACTAAATATTAATAAGCAGCAAATTAGGAGTTCATTGATGCAATAGCCATAATTAATAGCAAGTTAATAGTGAAAATTGGACTAAAATAAGTGTACATCAATTTTGATCCCACAAGAAAAAGAATGTTACAAAACAGCCTACTAGAATAAATAAATAGATAATATTGAACAAAATATGAATTTAAAAAAAAATGAATGGCATTTGAGCCTTTAATGACTTCTCACAAATAATTAACTAGCATTGTCCATTACTGCATCATTATAAAATAACACATTAAAACGGATTGATTCTGTTGAGATTCAGACCAATAAAATTAGCAGTTTTTTCTTGTCTTAACTGTGTAAATATGTGTACTAAATATACAGTGAAACCACAGCAAAACCATGCTACTGAACATGATACTATACAAACAAATAATAAATATCAAACAAAATACTAAATTAAATATTAAAATAATTTAATAGCATGCAGTCTTCAATGATTTGGATATCACACAAGAAATAATGGGCATTCATGATTGTCCAATTCTCAATTAAAAAAAAACAGAATTGTCTTCAAGAATCCTAGTCAATTATATTTAATATTAAAGTTAAAAAAAAAAATATGTTTGAGTCTAAAGGGCTTATAAAAAGCGACGAGTTGTGATTGTTTTCTGTGTTGTTTCCTTTTCATTTTCTTGTCAATATGTTACCAACTTGGTATTTTGATATCTTTAACCATGATCAATACTTACACTGTTATACTCTACCGGAGAGTTCCATCATCGGGCCGGCGTATCCCGATACTTATTCTTCCAACTGTCTACAGGAAGGGGAGATAAGTTTTGGAGTGGAAGGGGAATCTGGGCCAGTCAGCACCGTATGGTCATGTTCTGTGAGGACTACAGCCCATGGAAGTTCTCAGGCAGAAACGACGCTCGGGTATCACAGAACCGCATCTCCCTAGCCGGCGCGTGAACTACAAAATGGTGCAGGTTCTACAATGATGTGCAGAGGCGCCGGGGCCGGCTAGTAGAAGTCACGGCACCCCCCCGTCTTGCGCGACGGCGGACTGCAAATTCCCAACGAAGACACACCGACCACACAGTTTACTAATTGGGACTGACAGGTCACTCACCTGAAGATAGTGATAAAAAAAACGAGTATTCCACTATAACATCTGAACTGAATTGTGTTGTGTAGAACTGCTGAATAAGGGAAACAAGAGCTCGTGTTTGATTGCTTATTGTGAGGGATAGCAAGGCAAAGTCCATTTCTCAGTGAGCCTATTTCATATAGTGGTTTTAGGAGTTAAAGTCCGGTCGGTCGCCGGACATGAGCGGCCCTTGTCAGTTATGGCCTCTGTTTTCCGTGGTGTGTTTACACATACAGGTGAGTTGTGGTGTAGTTCTAAGTACAATATGGGCTAAAGTTGTATCAAAATCGCGACAATTTATCTTTCTAATTCCATCAATCTTAAGAACAGAGTAATTGTACATAAAGCATAAATTGGTAAAAGCAAAATATGATAGAATACATTTTTATTTCAAGAACACATATGTCAAAACCTCAGGTCCTCTGCCGGTTATAGATGGTCACACAGGCAAAAAAATCACTACTGCTAAGTAACACCATAATGTTAGTTTTTCAGGAAAGCTATCAGAAGGACCCTTGTAAAAAGAACTATGGGCATTTAAAGCAGCATTTGATATCACGACCTAGGAAAATTAACCAGAAATACCGCAGTGGACCCTACGTACCACCGGAAAGAAACCCAACACCAAACCATTAGGTTTTAGAAAATGTTAGGACTATAGAGTTTGCCTAATAAACTTATATGCCTGTTACAATTGGACACCCACATATAAAGACCTTCTGCGGCCAGCCAGTCATCCTCCTCCTCATCTTTATCCCACATCTATTATATTCCTTATACAACTACAGTCTACAATAGGGCTGCACGATAAAGGGCCGATGCGATCTTTAACACGCCCTCTTGTCAGAAAGCACTTCTGTAATCAGCGGTAAATCGCATTCACCTGCGGGCTTCACATTGCAGCGAGCATTAACTTACAAGAGCGTGTTCACGGGACAAGCCTGTGCCAAAACATTCCGCAAAAAATATGATCGTCGGTTTGGCAGGTGTCATGTGAACAACGGGCTATGTGTTAGTTAATGCTGCTGGGGCATGTGAAAGCCCGCAGCGTGATGGAGATTTACCGTGATTACAGAACAGCTTTAATGGACAAGATGCCATGTTAACAGTGGAGCGATAGTAGCGTGAAGAACTAGTACACACAAACACACACATAGTGACCGGTGTTATATCAGCACTTAGACTTAAATAAATAAATAATGCTGACAACACTGGTTCCTGAATACACTACAAAACATTTAGTTATTAAAAGTAGTAGACTTAAGTTAGTTGATAAATAAAACTATAAAAATTAAATTTTGCTTGATTATGCATCAAAGTGCTGCCAGGGTTTCCACAAAAATGTGAGCAGCACAATGGTTTTTAGCATTGATAATAATCAGAAATGTTGCTTGAGCCTCAAATCAGCATATCAGAATGATTTATGAGGGATCGTGTGACTGAAAACTGGAGTAATGATGCTGAAAATGTAAGTGTTACCACGTTCAAGAGGGGAAATGCCATTTACTGCACATATCACATAGGAAAGACAGCGTTCGGTAATTAAATTGTAATAATATATTTCACAATATTACTTTATTTTACTGTATTTTTTGAACATTAGTGTACATCAAAGAGGCAAACAAACGGTGGCATAGAAAGCTGCAAGTTGGTAAACCACTTCCTTTACACAGGTGTGACGTTCCTCTGAACACTGAAACAGTCGCTCAGATTGAAATGCTAACTGAATTGAACACAGCAAATGTCAAACGCGTGTTTAGAGCGTGTCGTTTCACGTCTTGGCTCACAGAATATCCCTCGAGGGAGATTTCCGTCAGGATCGTAGGAGAAAGTGTGCAGAGGAAGTCTATTGCATAAATCTGCAAGACCTTCGACGAGACACACGATCTGCAGTGACAATTCGACTCTAGATAAGAATTTAATGTAAAAACTGAAATCTGAGCACAGTTCGGACATCTAGAGGACATTAAGAGGGTCTGTCTCTCAGGAGAACGACCTGAGATGCTGGGGACTAAATCCCAAATCTCAGTTTAATCTCCATTCAATCTCACTGCTGTCTAAGAAACACAATCCTATAGTCTGAAACAGAGCTCTTTTATGATTTTTCATACCTATGGCTAACCATGAGTCGCAGTTTTTGTGTCAAACAAGCAAACTAATAAAAGCAAACAGGAACAACGGCTTAAAACGGAACCTTCTTCCGCTTTCACATTTAGTCATATTTGAATATTTTCTTAAGTAAATATTGATAAACAAAGCACAAATAGCATTATGTTTCACCTCTGTATCTATGCAACAAAACAATAAATAACTCAATACATGCAGTTTAGCCGATATAAACGACATTTGGTGATTCGTAATATTGATATTTTCTCACTATTATTGAACTAGAAAAGTCTTGTCTAAAAGTAGAGTTTAAAAGATAACACTTTACAAAAAGGTCCCATTAGTTAACATAAATGAATTGCATTAACTATCAATGAACAACACATTGTTACAGCATTTATTCATCTTTGTTAACGTTAGTTAATACTGTTCATTGTTAGTTCTTGTTAGCTCAAGTTAAAACGTAAAAAAATACAACATTTGATTTTAATATTGTATTAGTAAATTCACTTTAAGATTAATAAATGCTTTAGCATTTTTTATTGTTACAGTCGATTCATGAATGCTAATGGAACCTTATTGTAAAGTGTTACCTTTTAAAAGTCTTTTTTTTAGGATAATTGGGCCATTTTTTCCCAGTCATCTCAATGGCAGAAAGTGGCCCAATTTACCTGAATACACCATAGATTTAATAAAGATTATAGCATTAAAACTAAAGTTTGTGAAATATCTTTGTAAACCCAACATCAATGCATATCAATGACTTGGACTTTGATTGTAAACATCAGGCATTCAGATGACCATATTCCTCAAAAACCACCATAAAAACCATAATATGACCCATAAACCTCAGCCAAAGTGAACTTTGTGTGCAATTATAGAGTCGTTCTAGATAGAACAGCACGTGTAGCTCACAAAAACTCTCACGTCCTGCTCTCATACGTCTTGAGACAACAGGAAGCCGAATATAGCACATTTGATAAAGTGAAACTTGCCAAGACATACAACAGAGCTCTCCAAACCACAAGTTACTTTTAACATACCTTAAACAACTAACCCGGTTCGAAGCAGATAAAGTGAGTGCTTACCTTGCTCTTCCAGGATGCCATTCGGTACTTTCTTGTCGACGGCTGTGATGACAGCTTTCCTCTGGTTTTTCAACCTAAAAGAAAGCGAAGGACATTAGGTTTAAACGTGAAGACAACATGTGGGACGATATCCTAACGTCAAATATGTCTCACCAACGAAAACTCGAGCTCTTTTTCATCAGAAGCGCTGTTTCTCCACAAACACACGCTATATGACACGCTCTCTACCATATAAAAATCTGTGGGTTTACCACGGTGAGGCTGTGTATGAATAAATGCATGTGTGTGTGTGACAGCATGTCTCAGTTCCTGGACCCACCCTTAATCAGAAAGAGGTGGAGCTTACAAGCATGACAGACTCACAGCGTTTGTGTGTGTGTGTGTCATACCTGAGGCAAAACCAGGTCAGCAACCCTAGAAAAAGCACCAAGACGGACAGACCCAGCAGTATGGCCAGGATGGGTGCGTTTGACTGCTCCGGGTCCTCTAAAGGAAGAAGGAGAGGCAGTTAAACCCACAGTGAACAAAAGAACAGGAAACTGGCCCGCGAACAGAGCCGCTGGAGCCGGAACGAACACACTTAGCTGCTCTGGTGCTGAGCGTTTCAGTTAGGTATGGCAGCCAGTCAAGCTAAGACATTATTAGTGATTTAATAGAGTGCCTGCTGCTGTTTTGACTGCGGGATAAGCATCGCTCATTCATTTAACAGCAGGTTTGACATGAATCACCCACTTAACCCTGAGAGCAGCACTTTACTGCAACCCAAAAATCACAGTCTGCGTAATGCACCACAGATTTAACACAAATCCACACGGCCACACTGATGGTTATGTGATGCAGAACACTGAAAACCACCAGGAAAGATTCGCTGAAAAATGTTACACAATTACAAAAGCCGGTTACTGTTAGGGTCAGTAAACTTTTTGGCCACTGAGTTTCCATGACTTTTTCATTCATTTATTACAATGCCTACATTCTGAAATCAATTTTAGAGGTTGCAATCACTTTACAAAAAAATAATAAAAATCTGAAAATGAAAAATGTTCACATATGTACAGTATGTATATGAAAAATGATATATTATTTCTGAAAACAAAGGTCTACAAATGCATTACATACATTTATATATATATACGTATATATATATATACACATATACATATATATATATATATATATCTATATATATTATATATAATATAATATATAATATATATATATAATTCATGTGTGTGTGTCTGTGTGGGGTGTGTTGTGTGTGTGTGTGTGGTGTGTGTGGGGGTGTGTGTGTGTGTGGACCATGGACCACAAAACAATCATAAATGTAATTTTAAAATTGAGATTGTACATCATGAATAAAATACGCTTTCCATGATGTAGGTTGTTAGGATAGGACAATATTTGGAATCTGAGGGTGCAAAAAAATCACTATTTTAAAAATCATTTTAAAGTTGTCTAAATGAAGTTCTTAGCAATGCATTTTACTAATCAAAAATTATGTTTTGTTATATTTACGGTATGAAATTTACAAACTATCTTCATGGAATATGATCTTTACTTAATATCCTAATGATTTTTTGCATTAAAGAAAAATCAATCATTTTGACACATACATTTGCTACAAATATGAACGTGCTACTTAAGACTGGTTTTGTGGTCAAGGGTCACATACATATATATATATATAACAATTTCTCTGATGTGGGTTAGCAATGCCAAATGAGCAAAAGGAACAAATTGTAGACAAAAGGACATAAATATATTTAAATATGTTATAATATAGAAGATTGTTATAATATGTTATAATGATATATATATTTAAACATACATTTACAATGTTTTAGGTATGAAATCTAGCGCAACCTTGAGCGAAACAGCTGTTTTTACACAGATGCTGGTATTCAAACAAATGACTGTTAGAAATATCAAACTTAATGAGAAAAAAAGGAGTTTATAGTTAAGTAGGAGAGCTAACCCTAATGAATGAATTAATTAATTAATTAAAATAAGTGAATGAATAAATAAATAAATAAATGCACCAAAAATAACTGCATATACTTTACACTGTGAGAAACTAGCACACAATTTAGAATTATTTGGCTGCAAAATGACTGACCAATCAGAATCAAGCGTTCCCGAGAGGAATGTTATAATACCATATGCAGCTTACAGTAAATACACATTTTATTTTTAAAAATGTAACTTCAGTGAAGGTCAAATTGCTAATTACAAGTATTACTTGTTTTTGATAAATGTTTTGCTCTGCATTTAGAATCGAAAGGATTTGGGACAAAAAAACAGCAATGCTCATTTTATTATTAATACTATTATTATGTTAACTCTAAATAATAAGCACTTACCACTGCTATTGCCGTTTGTTGAATTGCATGTGTTTGGTTGTGTAGTTGCAAATGTCAGGAAAAAAACAAGGACCATTGTGTCTGCAAGAGAAGAAGAGAACATATCAGTAGATTATTTAGAAATATTCATATAATTTAATGTCATTTCTTTAATTAAAGGTGACTGTACATTACAGTCTATTCAAAAACAACGGAGCAGAAAGATACAGTATCACTGCATGGAAAAATGTCTCATTACTTCTCCACTAGATGTCACCAAAGCCATTCAAAAACAGTTCCAGTACAAACGCTTCAAACCCCAGAGCATCTCTGCACTGACATTTAAAACAGAGCTAGATGCAAACCCATAAACCTCACTTTCACACAGATTAGATATGATTATTTACTTTAATCGTATTTATTTTGGGGATTTTAAGTGCTTATGGTGTTAAGCGGATTAAACTGAGATAAAACATTCTCACATCTGAATCAATCTGTGAATTTAGAGGTGTTAAAAAATAATGTGCATGATTATTTGCTGTTTTCCGTCAGCGTTTAATCTGCATTATTACGTGCTTGACACAAGACTAGATCTCTGCTTTCACTCATGCTTATTACACAAACGGTGCACAATAAGTTATGCATTTAATCCAAACTAAAAGTAAAAGTGATGCTTGAAAGCAAATAATCAGATATTCAGAGCAAGTTTTTGAATGCAGGCCGGCCCGTATCTTCTCTATCTGGAGGGCAGATGTCGTGGGCTACTTCTGGACAGGAAAAGCCATGAGGACTCATTCAGTCTCAGCCGTGCTATCAGAGACACTATAAGACACTCCACAAAACACCCATGCACAGCCACTGATGCTCTTCATTGAGAAAATGAACTGGGTGCTGCTGCTAATTCACTAAACCAGCACAATGCATATATAACCTGCGGTCCTGCAATGCAAACCTCTCAACGCTAGAGAGAATCACCAAAAATGGTCTATCCATCCAAAAATGTCTGAAATAATTTTAGATTGAACTTCATTTGAACTACACTACTTTATTCCTAATATTTTGGCACTCTTGCATAATTATGCATACAATTTTAATCTAAATTTGAGTTGAATGTGAACTGCATGGAGTATTTGCACTTCATGAAAAAAGTAAAGATGAAATCAAAATTCAAGCCATTTAGATTCTCAACAAGAAGTTGCATTCGCAAACATTTCTTACTTCTGTAATTTGACATATTTATAAGTGAAACTGGTTATGCGATGAGGAAAAAGGGAAGGAGATTCTATGCATTGGAAATGCACTGATTGTTTGCTAAGACCAAGAATATGTATTAAGGTGGTAAATAAGTATTTCACTCTGATTTTAACACACATTCCTGGTCATAATATGCATAATTCGTTGATGCAGGTTTATTCCAAAAATATACAAAAGTTTGGGGTCTGTAAGATTTTGTAAAGTTTTCGTCTCTTCTGCTCATCAAGGCTGCATTTATTTGATCAAAAAACACGGTAAAACAGTAATATTTGTGAAACAGTTGTACTGCTTCATGTTTTTGTGGAAATTTGCGATCATCTTTTTTTCCCGATGATTTGATGAAAAGAAAGTAAAATTACAGCATTTATTTGAAACAGAAATGTTTTGGAAAAACGTTTTATTTTCTTAAAAAAAAAAAACTTACTGACCCCACTTTCTTTAAAATTTAAAAGAGCCAAGACCACAAACAAGGCCATAAAATGTGTTCATCACACCATGGGTGAACTGCAAAAAAGTTAAAAGCTTATTATAAATTTGAGAAAAATAATGGAGAGTTACACCCTCAACATACACTTTCCTTTATGCATACATATATACATTTGAACCTAAAATCCTGATGCAAAAACAACCACTATTTTGTGCTGCATTTTCATCGTACACCAGGCTTTCTCCCTGGTAACCTCTCAGGCTGCATCGTTCATCAGGAGGGGTGTGAAGAAAGTGCTTTCTGCATTAGCTGCTGTGATAAAGTGTGATCAAATGCTGCATTTTTCGATAGTATCCCAGAGCACGCTGGAGTCTGGACAGCGGCAGAGTATTTGAGTCGATACAGTATCCCACGGCAATTAATAAAGACCTGAGAGCTGCCTGCAGCGGCACAAAGACTGATGGCAGAATTTTAATGAGAAGAAATGACCCTCCCTGTATCATGCGGTATGAGACCGCTAGCAAAGCCTGAGAAAACAAGTGCACAGTAAGCATGATATACAGTATATATATATATATATCTAGATATATACAGTATTCCCTAACACAGTGCCTTAGATTGCATACAAGTGCATGCAAATAAATGAAAGCCCTCTTGCAATTTAGCATATGCTTTCTATCCAGAGGGATTTCTCTGTCTCTGTGGAGATTCCTGGGGTGAGATGCATTGTTCAAGGGCACAGTTTTCCTCAGTGACAATGCTTTCTCACACACACACACACACACACCACCTGCACATTGGCGTGTTTTTGCTGGGACGCAGTGGGGAACTGTTAAAGTAGGGGAGCAATCCGTGACACACATAAATCTTGTGTATAGCCACACGTTGGAGCAGCCAATGGACTCCCAAATGAGTCTGTGTCTCTCAAGACTCCAGTGTGTTAATAGACTGTAAGTTGCTTCCTCCACGTCCCATTCCTTTAGAGATAGAGTTCACCTCAAAAAGTGTACATTTTGTCATTGTTTACTCATACTGTTTTTTGCATGAAATACTAAAGGAAACATATAGACTGAGTCTCTTTTCTATACAATGAAAGTGAATGAATGGAGACTAGTGCTCCACAAACAAGAAAAATATATTGTCAAATTAATCCAATGATTTGTGTAACTATAGCATGGATGCATTAAATTGGTCAAAAGTTGCATTTATTCATTAAAGAATACAAAAAAAAAAGTGTCATGGTTTCTGTGGTTTCTTATAATTGTAATAAATGTTTCTTGAGCAGCAAATCAGCATATTAGAATGTGGCACTGAAGACTGGAGTAATGGCTTCAGTTTTGATCACAGGAATAAATAGCATTTTAAATATATATTAAAATAGAAAAAAAAATTGTTTTAGTATTTATTCCAACTTTTTTAATTACAATAACTTGTATTTAAAATATATTTTTTAAATGACTTATTTAAGTTCTAATATGTCGTATGAATTAATAATAAATGGACTTTATTTATTTGTATTGTATTTCTGATCAAATATATGCAGCTTGGTGAGCATGAAAGACTTTTTTTCAAAAACATAAAAAATCTTTCTGAACCCATTTTTTTTAACAGTATATTTTGGCCCATACAGATAGGGACTCAAATCTTGTTTTCAAGGTTACAGTGGAATTAGGCATCACAAACATTATAAATTACAGTAAAAAAAAATATTAATTGGTTATCTTAAACAAATAATTTTTACAAAACTGTAATTATTTTTTTTTTTTTCAGAGATCTTTGATTGTTAAATGATGGCAACGGTATAGTAATCTAACTTTAAAAATAAGAAAAATTAATATGCACAATTACATATTCAAAATCGATAAATTCAAAAAATAAATATTATGTCCGCTAATAATCGATTAGGTACCAATATACAGTATTTTGCATAAGGTAAACAATGACTATTTTCATTTAAGCTTAAACAAAATTACCACTGATGCTAACTTTTATCTTCACATAATTACGGTCTCCTCCTTTCATCCACGTCCCACACGTCCCTCGGTCAGCGAGCATGTGATGTGTTTGTTCTGGCTGTGCTCAGGACAGCTCTGCTGTCTTGGCCCGCAGCAGATAGGCCACTTCTGAGTCTCATTATTATAAACAGGTCATGGGGTAAAGCTAGCAGACAGGCTCCTTTCATACGAAAGACATTTGCAGATAGCCTTGGGTGAGGCCTTATCCCGTCTTCAACATGTGTCGGAAACGGCCCGGGATGCACTCGCTGTATTAAATGGTAAGTGAGACTATCTCTGTTTGAGTGTGTGTGTGTTGCTAACTATGAATTAATAACGCTCTGCCGTGGGGTTTTTCAGCCCACACGAAAACTCCCAGTGACCACTTGCTGTATAAATGAGGAACACTCCTCATACATTTCCTTATGCAATCAGCGAAAGCAAGAATGAAAATATATGAATGCTCGTGTATGAAGTGTGCAAATATGTATTTGCGTAGGTTGAATGTGTCGGACCAAATTCTCAGCGCACATTAATCTAGTGTATATTGAGTGTTTCTCTACTCCAAAACCTAGTGAATTCCATTGATATCTACATAGGCAGCATCCAAACTGAAATGGAAATAAAACCTCAGAAGTAGCTGATGTAGACTTAATTTCTACACAGGAAATAATTCAGCTCTCCTAATGGAAAACTTATAGGAGACAACTCGCTTCCAACTGAATTTGGCAATAATAAAATACAATACATTAATAATTATAAAAAAGCACATATATTGGGTGAAACGGCATATTAATTTAACATAAAAATGTAAATGATTAATTATTAAAATTCAAAAGAACCATTTATAATAATAATAATAATAATTGTTGTTGTTGTTGTTATTTTAAGTATTGAATGATACATTAAGATAAATATATATAAAGTGGGTGTAAGACAGAGATGCGAGGAAAAATATTTATATAAATCTTTATAAAATTTAATATAAATATATATAAAGTGTGTGTGTAAGACAGAGAGCGAGAAAATATTTATATAAATCTTATAAAATGTTTAAATCTAATAATATATATATATATTAATATTGACTTTTGTGTGTGTGTGTAGTGTGTATAGGTATATACATATTATTTCAATATATTTAAGTCTATTTAGGCAAATTATTATTATTATTAATGATTGTTTCGCATTTTTATAATTAAATTTTTTTATTACTTAATATGCTCTGTTTGACCCAATAAATGTGTGAGCTGTGTATTTATCTTATTAACTATTATTGTATTATTTCAGAAATATTTAAAAAAAACAATAAAGCATATTGATATAAAGTATATAAAATAATAAAATAGTTTAAAAGACAGAAAAGGATTGTGGGGGGAAGGATTACAAAAATGTCTGGATCAACACACAATGAAACGCACCTCAACATGCCAGCGCATGTGTGCGCCAAATCAGACAAATGGGTTGTACTGAGGCGCAAAATCAAAAAATACAAAGGTTAAGGTTAAAGCGTATTGTAAAGTCCAACTGGACATGAACTTCACAGAATCACAGTGTGATTAGCACTCTGTCATACTCTTTTGGCCTCAAAGAGCGATTCTGCCACATGAAGAGCTCATCTGCACTAAAAAAAGACGACTGATAAGTGTTAAAGCTATGACCACTTAGAATGACTAAATTCTAAAGCCACGAATTTAAGACAGAAACCGACATGAGTCTGACGGTTGCGTGCTGTTATATTAATAATAAAAATAATATTTAAATGTACAAAATAATAAACCGATATGTGTGTTCTTATAGTATTATTATTATCATTGAATTAAAAAAATTTATTAAATCAAATATATAAGAAAAATGATTATTTTCAAGGGTACCCTTTTTTGTGTACAAGAAGAGAAGAGTTTACGTTTAATGAAAATACAATGGTAATGGTAACATGCAAAGAATCTTGATAACTCTTTATTAATTAAGATTCATTGGTATAAAAATTAGAGGAGTTAAAAACTAACCACAAACACATATTTTAACATTTATTAACCTTTGTTAATTAACTAATGTTTACACGACTTTTGATCTTAAAATGTATTAATAAATGCTGATATTTTAATCTTACATGATTAATAAATGCTATGTAAATGCTTTATTTCGGTCGGGATGGAATAATTGTGGGTAACTAATGTAACAAATGAAAAGTATTGTGAAGGTGTACCAAAATATTAATAGTCCTAAAAACAGGCTTAATTTTCTTCAAGCAAAATACAATTTGTTGCTCATTTCTTTTGGTATCTGTATGAAATATGACTCAGACATGTTCTAGACAGGTTTTCAGCCAAATCATCTACTAAACTGAGGATGAACTTTGCTGGACTTGCCATTGGACTTTTTTTTGTTACTGCTTTCTACAATACTGCCGTCTCTGTGAATCAAACGAACGGGTCTCTAGGAAACTAAGCGTGGGATATTTGTCCTGGCGGGGGCTGATCCCAAACAAACTCAACCTTGGAGGACGCATTAAAACGACCCCCGGAGTCAAACCAACAGAGAGCAAGAGCCTTTTCATTTTCTCATTCATTCTCTGCCTCTAACAATCCTTTTAGATCATATTTAAGTTGCATGTTCCTTCTTTCAGTTTTTCATGACTATCCTCATCCTTCCATTTTATTACTCAGGCATTCTTTATGTTCTCTTTTATCGGGACGGTCCATCTGCCATGTGAGTTTTACATGCTGACCTATTTAAGAGAAAGAAACCTTGTTGACTCATATTACAATCACAGTACACAAACCCACAGCAACCACCAAACAACAACAGCGCATTAACTGTTCAAAGTGAGTCTTGACCGGCAAGCTAACCGTCCAACCAACTTCCAATGATGCCATGTTTGCCTTCGGCGCAATGCAAGCTTGCATTAATGCAGGCCTGAACCAGAGGTCACACCAGAGACGCAGCGGCCAGAATGATGCCAGACAGCCGGCTCATCATCTTCCTGAGGGTTGCCATGGGAACGTGACAACCGGTGTGGTTTGATAAACGAAGATTGCGGCCTTGGGCTCTGAATTACAAACACACACGCACATACAATCCCAAAAATACACTAGGCCTTTAAAAACGAGGAAATATCAAAACTCTGTTTGTACAGGCAACAGTGAAAACAAAACTATTTTTGGGACAGCTATATTTTATCATAATGTGACACTCTGTCGAATATATTGACCACAAATTCATTTACAAAGTGTATTTTTAGGTCAGAAATCACTCATTTCAGTCTTGAAATCTTTCCTGGAGAAGCACAAACTGACACACAAATCAATTCTGCTCCAGCCATCTGCAGATTGACTGATAAGCTAATGCTGCTTATGCCTTTAAACAAGTATATTGCATCTGTCATAGACTAACAAGATCTGTTGCCAGATCTTGGCTGAATAAATCAACCTGGTTTTATCGGAGTACTGCTGAAGCCAAACGGTCCATTTGATTTTGTGCGTCGGCCAAAAGTGTCATCTTGTTTCAGGGCTAATGGTGACTTGGGGATGAACGACTCGCTGTCTTTTCACAAATCTATTGTTTTCTTTTTCTATAAATGAACAGTTTCTGTCAAAAATGGGAAGTTATGTCAATAATTATCGGTCCCTTTAAGCCAAGCAGTTTAAAAACATAGGGAAATTATCAATTAAACAATTAAACTTAAATACTATTTCATGACACACAAAATATGTATTAAACATTATATGCATTGATGTTGTTATTGTTAATTTAAAAAAGTTTGTTAATTGAAATAACGCTGGAATAATATGAAATATGAGTATTAGTTGATAAACCTAAACTTGTGTTTAGAAATGTTGTCTTGACAACTAACTGAAATAAGCTGAAATCACATGCACCAGTGCAGCTATCATTAATTAAAAGTAAAACTATTTAAACAGCTGTTAATTGAAATTATATAAAATATCAATATTAGATCAGAAACTAAATATTTGTTTTTAAAAAATGTTTTTAAAAATGTTTAAATGTTGCTTTGACAACTAACTGAAATAAAATAGGTTTAAATTAAATGCACCAATGTTCTTATTGTTAATTAAAACAAGTTAAACAAAAAAAACTTTTTGTTAACTGAAAAAACACGGAAATAATATGAAATATGAATATTAGATGAGAAAAATTTTAAAAGAAAATGTTTTTGTTGTTAATAGAAGTGTTGCATTGGCAACTATCTAAAATAAGCTTGTGAGTACTAAAATGACTAATTCTGATATTATGTATATATGTTATATATATATATATATATATATCTATATATATATATATTGTGACTTCCGGCTTGCCCGTCCCCCAGTTATCAGCATCTCAGGTGCAACTATGGGAGCTCGGCTCCCCTTAATAAGACATGGGCTCCCATGAAAATGTGATTTGTGAAATTTTGGGGTGTCTCAAAAAATATTGACAATGTGTTTTTTTGACGTGCAATTTCAGTTTTGTGTCATGTGATCATCGTGGATTATTATGTGTAAAATTGCTAAAATATCATTCATTCATGCATGACGTCGATTTAAACCTAATTCACTTCAATAGAGATAACTATACATGCTGTTCTTGTCGTGAGCATCAAGGTGTGGGGGCGCTGCGGAGCAAATTCCACTCATGTTTAGTAGCCTACATGTTAACTCAAAGATTCATAGAAAAAATATAAACGCTGGACTCTGTGTTAAGGTAAGGCATGTTATTAGCAATTATGTGTTGTGGCTGGGTTGTTATTAGTGATGGGAAGTTCGGATCATTTTACCGACTCGGACCTTTGAGTCTCGTTCAGCAAAATGAACGAATCTTTTTTCGAGTCATTTTGTTCATTTTAGCAAAATATAATTAAAGTGTTACGTGTTACTTCCCTAATATGTCTACAACTTACGCAAACGTTGATCACAAGTTACAAACAATACAAAACTATAATGCTTTAAGAAACAGGAAATATTAATTCATTGTTTACCTGGGTCTTCAGTCTATGATTAGCTCACCTCACCTCACCTCTTATCTGACAAGTCTTCGGGTTTGAGTCGTTTCGTTCATCACGTGACAGCCCCATACTGTTTAACCAATGCAGTCTGAGCCGGAGAGATAATTGATTAGTTCATCTCTCGAGTCTTTCGAATCATTCGTTCTTTTGTCACGTGATGTGACAGCATTGGATAGAGAAATTAGTTAATTTACAAGCTTCCTTACAAACGGGTGCATAGTTATTATTATTATTATCATAATCATTATTATAATTATTATTTACTCTTACAGTTACGTGATCTGTTTCTGGTCTCAAATTGTAGCTTTCTACTTCTTACAGTTTATACATGTGTGAATTTCTGTCATTATGGTTACACTGAATGTTGTAACAAAGGAAATAAAGAGTTGGTTATTATTATTAAGTCTCTTTCCGGCTCAGACTGCATAGGGTAAGCTTATGGGTCTGTCACGTGATGAAGGAACGACTCGAGAAACCCGAAGACTTGATGGATGAACTAATCAATTCTTTTTCTGGCTCAGACTGCATAGGTTAAACTTATGGGGCTGTCACGTGATGAACGAATGACTCGAAAAACCCGAAGACTCGAACCAGGTGAACTACTTGACTAATTCCAGTACAGAACCTATAGGATGTTGCGGATGCGCGACTGAACGAATCACTCCCCGAGACGACTCGTTCTTCCCGAGTCACATTAAAGATTCGTTCAAAATGAACGAATCGTTCAAGAACGACCCAACACTAGTTGTTTAGGTCTTCGTGCCTCTTATGGTCTTGGCCAATTGAACGGAGGAATTATGTTATTCTTCTGTAGCCTGACGACGAGTAACGTTAACCGTTGTTCATGTGAACTGAAAGACAGCCTGATGCTTTGTTTATAGACTATTTGTGGGTGTCTGTTTGTTGTTTCACCTATCAATTCATGTTGATAATTTATAATAGTGTAAATCCTGTATAGTGATTTATCCTCTATAAGTAGTGCATACACCTGTAGCTGTTATGTATCTTTGTAAGCCATTGTAAGCCCTCTTTTGAGGCACGACCCCCCCCCTCCGTTATAAAAAGACAAAACAAGTGGGCTCCCCCAAAGTCAACGGTATAGTTCGAACACTGACCCCGTCCCTCAATCGCCGCCCTTTGCCAGGCTCCCGACATGAGTGGGTGCATAAGAGAGGAGGGGCGCTGAAATAGCCAAGGCTGGCGGCGTGTGATGGGGCACACCTGAACCGAATGGAGCCTCATCACCGTCGCCGTTTAAATGCCGAGCGCGTCTCTCCTCGGGAGACCGGTCTCTTCCCTGTGCATGCATGCTGGTGTCCTTGTGGGTCCAGGAGGTGTGCATAGAGGGATCTCCGTGCCGCCGCCGATGCGAGCTACAGGACCCGCGGACCGGACGAGGGCCGCACTTGTTACACGGCCGTCGGGCCAGGATGCCAGGCCGTAGAGTCCCTTCACACTCCGGGGCCAAGGCGAGAAGGATGCCGCCGCTGGAAGAAGCCGCCGCCCCTCGCGTCCCGGACTGGAGAGGCCTACTCCACACCCAACTGTGTCTGTCGTTTGTCCGTCCCGCCACAATATATAAAGCTAAATTAAAATAACAATAAAATATAAAATTACTAAAACTAAAATGAAGTTAATTCAAAATATTAATAAATATTATAATAGTATATAAATAATACAAAAATAGCACTGACATGCTCATAAGAACAAAACCAAACATTTGCTTAAGAAGCACAAATTACCAAAGCCATCCATATTGTTTAAGTAATAAAAGCGCACTGTTGTAATCATATATATTTTTTCTGTCCTCTTGTGATTTTTTCCAGAACTTTATTTTCCAATAAAACACCCCACAGTTTACTGAAAGAGGCCCAGCAGCTGGCCAAGGCAAATAACACGGATCAATATTGAACTGTTCCATGACCACAAGTACATTTCAAACAGACACCCTGTTAAACACCCAACTACAGTTTGAAAATAGACATCTGGCAAACTTTACCGGAGTTTCTTTGAAAATGGGTGTGTTGACAGATGTGACATACAATTTTACATTACAAAATCCAACAGCTGATTGTCAAACTGTGATTCAAATGAAATGAAAGGGCTTTTTCCCTGAACACAAATTAATCTTAAACAGATCAAGATTATCAGATTTATTCTAGGGTTTATACTTTAGTTGAGTGATGTGCATTTTATGAAAATCTGCACTGATGATCTTGAAGTTTTTGAGAGATTGATATTTGACTGGAATAAAATTTTAAATCACACAGGATCCTACAGGTGAGAAAACATATTAAGTCACATGATCAATTGTAATTGTGAATTAAGTCATAAACAACTGACTCTGATTTCAGGAGAAATTAATTATGTTGAGAATTTGCCAGTCAGTTTCAATTGTTTAACTGATTTTCTCAGTTTTAGTGCTAACCTCATTTCAATGCTAAAATTTCAGTTTTGACATCCCTTAAAGTGGTCATATGATGCTTTTTTAAAGATCATTATTTTGCGTATTTGGTGTAACAGAATATGTTGATATGCTTTAATGTTCAAAAAACACATAATTTTTCAAATACTGTACATTATTGTAGGTCCTCTATGCCCGCCTCTCTCAAAAGCTTCGTTTTCTACAAAGTCCCTCCTCCCGACAAGCGCAGTCTGCTGATTGGCCAGCTGACCCAGTGCATTGTGATTGGCCGAACACCGCAAGCACTCGTCGGAAATGTAACGCCCTTTACCATAATCGCGATCTTCATCTTTCAAAATAAGTGTAAAGACAGAGTCCGAAAGGGGAACGGAGTCGCGTGACAGACACAGGGATGAAGCTGGTATGTGTTTGCAGTACACAAGACACGGTTAAGACAGCTGACTCCACTGTGATGGGACGATCTCTCTCTCTCATCCCTCTCTCTCTCTCTCTCTCTCGTCTCTCTCCTCTATCTCTCTCTCTCGTCTCTCCTCTCCTCTCTCTCTCTCTAGCTCACGCTCAACGCTCACGCTCTCTCTCTCGAGCTCTCTCTCTCGCAATCAATTCAATTGTCTTACTGGCATGACAATTGTTACAATGTATTGCCAAAGCATAGTGTTTACATTGAATCTAGAACAGATATATAGGCAACAAAAACATGTATGTATATACATTAAAAAAGTAAAACAAATTAACATTTTAGAATCATAGAATTCTACAAACAATTTATAATTCAGTGTGTGTGCGGTGGGTTTTTTTTGTGTGTGTGTGTGTGTGTTTGTGGGCGCATCACTGATTTGTTGACTCCCTCTTTTTGTGACAGGCATCAATGTATCTTGTAGGCTAGGATTGTAAGATACAATCTTGTTTTTCACCTAACAAATATTGAAGTTGTGTTTTCTTGTTTAACATTTTAAAATCAGTGTAAAGTATTTCAAATTTGGGATAAAATGTCTTTCTAATTTCTTCATAGTTAGGGCAGCTGGTGAGGAAGTGTTGCTCTGTCTCCACTTCCCCATGATTACAGTAAGGGCAGATGCGGCTCTCTTTGGGCAGCCAGTGCTGTGGATATCTGGCCGTCTCTAGAGTCAGAGTATGACTGCTCAGTCTGTACCCCGTCATCTGTCTTCTTTACAGGCTTGCACTGTCTCAGATATTCAGCAGTGTGTAATCTCTATTAGGCAAATACATTCAAGTTTACTTGTTTTTCGTTGTTTCGTCGAATAGGTTGAGATAATTTCTTTTTGGCTTTTTCTTGGTTGGGCCGAATTTGTGGCGAATATTCTGCCTGATGCTGGATTTTGTTGTCTGTTAGTCGGTTTTTGCAAGCTTCGGACCGTCTGAATCCGGGACTTTTTTCAGGTGCACTTATATGGTTTTTAAGGGCTTTAAAAATGGTTAAGAGTTGGTGGGTCACTCATTTAGGTGTTTCCAAAAATTTGTGGCTCTTTCTCAATGCGCTATTAGTAGGGGTATTGGCCTAATTCTGCCCTGCATGCGTTGTTCGTCTTACAGAACTCAGCATGCAGGGCTTCAATATGATTTTTCAAATTCGTGATTTAGGAGAGGACCCCACACTTCACTGCCATATAATGCAATAGGTTCTATGACTGATTGGAATATTTTGAGACAGATTCTAATTGGTATTTCAATTTGGATAGATTTTTTGATGGCATAAAAGGTCCTTCTTGCTTTCTCTTTCAGTTCATTCACAGCCAAATTTAGCTTGCCAGTGGCATTTATCTTCAGCCCGAGGTATGTGTAGTATGTGACATTTTCAATTTTGGTCACACCAAGGGTGAAGTTATGTCTCTCTCCCTGAACTCTGGGTCTTTTCTGGAATGTTAGTACTTTAGTTTTGTTAGGGTTAATGGAATGTTAGTTAACTTAGTTGTGTTAGGGTTATCGTCAGGCCACAGTTCTCTCTCTCTCTCCTCCTCCTCCTCTTCTCTCTCCATCTCTCGCTCTCTCTCTCTCTCTCTCTCTCGCGCTCTGTCTCTCTTTCTCTCTCTCGCGCTCTCTCTCTCTCGCACACACACAACCACAAAAACACACGATGCGCACAAATCCGCGTTTGAACAGTCAATAGCAAATACTTAAAATATTAACAAAACAGTAGCTGATTCAGAAGTTCCAGATTGTCATAGCAAAGTCAGAATACCTCCTCTCCTAGCGGTTCACGAAAAGGTCGTCCATAAAATGCATTGCTGTTCTGTTTGTAAGTGATCTTAAAGATTCCTAAATGCATCTACTTTCGGAAAGGCCAAATAAAGTGCTTTTGCTTTCCCCTAGAAACACACAGCGTCTCCCTGACATGCTGCTTCAACACTAACTGTGGTTACTGAAACAACGCCTTCTTTCTTTGCGTGCACATTGGGGCAGCATTATGCTAATATTTCCACACAGTGACGTAGACATTTTTTTTTATTTTTTTGCGGTTTGGGGGGTGTAGGAACGAGCTGTTTTAGTCCCACTTTCTGGGGCGTGGACGAGTCTAAACTTTGATAAAGAATATCTCTTTGTTTTTTAGACTTTAGTCTTTGCAACTTCACAGACCTTCTTTATGCACCAAGTGCTTGTAACACTCCAAAGAGAAAGGAAAACTTGAAATCGCATCATATGGATCATATTTAAGGTCTATATCTAAGGATTAAAATTAATGTAAAAATATCTGAGCACACATAAAACTGGCTTGATACTGACACGACAACACCTACAATTAACATTTATACAGACAATCAATTTGTAAATACCACCAAGGTTAAAGTTTGCCTTATGAATATTAAGTAGGTAACATCACTATAGAATATGGAACACCAGTATTAGCTAATTAATATTCATGAGTCCAGTGTAAGAACCCGCCCACAAACCCACTGCATTGCTTCAGAAGACTTGGAATCATATACACCACTTTCATGTACTTTTAGGATGCTTTTTATCCTTTAAATTATTAATATAATTCTTAACACGAACCATTTATTCTGTGATTAATCCCTATCAGAGCACGCTAAAGCTTTTATTTTGACACAACACAGCAGGTTGAATCAGATCATTCTCAGCCTGCCACATCACAGAGTGTGAGCAAAATTCCTCAGAGACGCTTTCCAGATGCCCGGCTCTCAACCTGACAGACTAGCAGCCTGCCATGCCATGAGGGAGCAGATTGCCAGTGCCATGTTGTTGATTAAGGTTGCATAAGGCTGTTTCTCGCTCGGACTGGCTTGTGAGAAAAAAAAAACTATACAAATCTGGGCCGCACTGGATTTACACTGAGCCCTATTGTCCTGTTCACACACACACACACGCGAACAAACCCTGCTCTCACAACAAGAGGCCACTGATCTGAGCCCCTTCAGGCTGAGTGCGTGTCTCTTTCCCTGCAGGCCGGGTCACATGGGAGGTGGCATCATACAGAGGGGCGCGGCCACTGTCAGCAGTCTGACCAATCAGAGAAAATCAAGAGGTAAATATTCCAATACACCTGCACACAGCTGCAATAACCTGCATTAAAATCTGAGACTAAATCACACATCTTTGACAGTTTAGTCAACATGAAGCTTCAATTGCAACCCATTTTTACATTAAAATCGGACGCATTTCTGAATGAAACCGGATATGGAACCAGAATGAAAAATGTAAGCCAGGACTTGATTTTAATGCAAGAGTGTGATTAAACTAAATTGATTAAAAATCATTTTCATCGACTGAATAGAGTTGAAATAAACTAAAATATAAATATTAGTTGAAATTTTTCAAACTAACCTAACTCAAATAAAGTTAAAGTTGAAGCTGCCATCCATTTTACTTCTAAATCGACCAATTCTGGAGAAAAACAGAATAATGAAAATAAGTTGAAGCTGCATTTGCAATTCATTTTAATTCTACCATTTGACATTTTATTCATGTGGAATTGATTAATGCAACTGTGTTGATTTTTATTAGTTTTAGTTTTAGTTTAACAACATTTTCATTAAATTATGATGATTTATTAAATGATGATGGTTAATTAAGTGATGATTAAATTGTAAAACTTTAAAAAAAAAAATGTAAATGAGAATTAGAAATTTTGGACATTTATGATACTTTTAAAGTGTTGTTTTGTTTTCATTTTTAGAGCGTAACTGTCTATCCTCATTCACTTTCATAACTATAAGAGCAGCGCAAATATTGTGTGAATGTCCCACAAAAGGAAGTATGTTATATGGCTTTGGAACATGATTGATTTGACTTTTCCACGAACCTGCTGATTGCAGCCAGACGGTGTTTCAGCATCTTTAACGATGGAAAAACACACGAGACGTCTCTCCCCCTCACTCTGCTCAATCTCTCATGTCTCTCTGCGATCGTTTGAGTCTTTTCATTTCCTGCGGTGTCTCGGCTCAGGACCAATCAAAGCTGGGATTGCCTCCCCTGGTTTCCTGCATGGATTTCATGTCTCATTGCTAAAATGTCAGCACACACACAACACACATAAACGTGCACACACACTCTTTCTTTCTCACAATGGGACATCTGATTAAACAGAGAGTGTCATAATGTCACGGCTCCCACTGGTTTGTCTCTGTTTGTGACTGTCCTGAATGGAGACAATCAGTCTCGGGTAGGTGGAGCTTATAATGAGGGACGGAATCTGATGGTATTTATACGTTTGTGAACATTTGCCTAAATATTATTCTATCCCAGATCACTACGTTGAGACAAGCAGTTTGTAGGTTGATCAGCATATTAGAATGATTTCTGAAGGATCATGTGACACTTCTGACTGGAGTAACGATGCTGAGAATTCAGCTTTGCACCACAGGAATAAATTAAATTTTAACATATATTCAAATAGAAGAGCGTTATTTAAATCGTAATTATATTCACAATATTAAGGATTTTAATGGATTGTATTAAAATAAATACAGACGTGTTGAAAGATCTTACCAATCCCAATCTAATGTGTCCCATCTACGATCTAATACGACTTGGAATATAGTGCAGCAGTCATACTGACTATTTTTATGGTGCAATTAGTCATTTTTGGCCCCCATTCAGCCAGGACATTGTCCTTTTGTGTCCCACAGATGAAAGACTGTCATACGGGTTTGGAACAACATGAGGGCGAGTGAATGAATTTTAATTTAAAAAAGATGACAGAAGAGAACAGCAAAGCTCTTGTAAATGTCAAATGCATTGAATGAGAAGGCCAATCAGAACAACAATATCCAGCCTGATAGATGAACGACACTTCAGTCCCTTCCGCTTGGCATTTGGGCCACATTCTAATGAGCAACTATGAGTGTATGTGTGTTTCTATTAGAGTTCATGAATGCGTGGGCGATTCGCATCGATTTTGCTGACAATATAAAATCAAGCTACATTGTAAATATCATGAAGTGTGCTTGTATTTGGCCATTTAACTGTAATTGAAACTCCTGTAGTGAATCAGTTCAAACTGTTTTACTGAACTGATTCAAATTCAAAAACATTTTTTTTGAAAAACTAGAAAGCATGGCTGATTATTTATGACTGTATTTTTGATCAAATAAATGCAGCCTTGGTGAGCATTAGAGACTTATATCAAAATCATTTTTAAAAATCTTAACTTTTGAATGGTAGTCTACAAACAAAAGGCCAAAAAATGTCACTCATCCCTGGTGTGGATGAGAGACAGAGAGACTGAACAAGGAGAGAGAGAGAGAGAGAGAGAGAGAGAGAAAGTGAGTGTGTGTGTGTGTGTGTGTGTGTGTGTGTGTGTGTGTGTGTGTGTGTGTGTGTGTGTGTGTGTGTTGCGCGGCGCAGTGTAGCACATGCTTTGTCCCCATCTGCCGACTGATAGGTTATTTCCTTTCCTGTGCAGCCAGGTTTCCTGCTCGAGTTTGACACACACTTCTTAACCTTTGGATAAGATACATACACTCACACACACTCCTTAAACAAGTCTTGGATGCTACACACATGTGCACACACACACACCACCACACACAACACACAAGACACCACACACCACAATTGTCATCAACAGCACGTGCACAAAACCCACTGGAATGTCTCCATGTTTTCAGACCTCTGTCAGTGGAGCTTTCAGTAACAGCGCTGATAATAAAAGACACTGTTCTAGCGAAGCAGCAATAACAAGAACAATGATAAAACAAAAAGAACAAGAAAAATCCTTTGAATATTCCTACAGACGCTGAGAGGATCAGAGAGTGTGACTGTACTGAACATGCAGCTTTCATAACCACACGCAATATGATGAACAATCAAAAAATGTGTGAAATGAACCCGACAGGCCAGACTTTCTACGCTTGGATAGCTTGAATGAAATAGGCTCTTAAAACATAAATTAGACCATTTCTGTGTCTGTATCAAGTTATCATTTTAAATTTCAGAGGCAAGCATATTTAAAGGAAATAAGAGTTTGACGAATTATGTCAACATACTCAAAAATCTCTCCTCGGACCATCAAGAAACTGCCAAAACGGCTTGCTCAGAAATCATCACATACTGACTTCACAACCACGAGCCAATATACAACCGATCATATTTACATATCAACATCTACTCTGTATCTTTTTTTTTTTTTTTTTTCGACCACTACACAAGTAGGCTTCAATTAGTCATGGGTATCGAGTTCGATACTTTTTAGGCACCGACCGAAATGCCTCGATACCATAGAGTATCGAAAAACGTCTCATCGTTCGGTACCAAATTTCGATACCTAAGGGGTTAATCTCATCAGCGTAAGTGAGCCAATAAGCCTGCAGCACTAGCCGGCGTGTTCGTCTAAAAGAAGTGCGGCGCAGATCGATCAGTGTTTGACATTCGCGAGAGCGATTCGAAAGCGCACGGAGCAGTCTGCTCTCTTTAGCTCTCGTGGTACTGTAATACACCGACCGGTCTGCACAGTCAGTCCGCGTCAAGTCGAACACACCTACTAGTTTACACAACGGTTACACTCAGAGATGTGACGACCACGCGTGAGGCCTGTGTGTGAATGCGTCCCAGCCCTCCCCCTTAGATGTAAGGCTAATGTAAAGGTGCGTTTAGTTTTAAAAGAAAACGATCCGTCATAATGGCGTTCCCCTGCGTTCAAGCCGGCTGTTCACTATCTCCGTCAAACGAAAGCGACAGACGATCATTCAGTCATTCATTTCAATGGAGAGTACGGCGGGAGCTGCGTGGGAGTTACGATCATATGCAGTGTCCGTTGATACTTACAAGACGAAAGCACCGTGTTCTGGTGGCATTATGAAAACTGTAGCATCAGCTAATAAATGAAATAACTTAAGATTTATAGTCCGCTTTACTCAAAACTCACTTTTAAAACACCATCGAGTGTTTGTAATAACTTCAGATTGCCATCTAATGTGTGTTTTGGCCATGTAATGTTGCTGAAATTAAATATGTTATTACCTCTTGACTCTGAGTCAGAGCAGCGATCATGGAAGAGAGAACACAAGCAGACAGCGGTGGAAGCTGCTAATGCTCATCAGTAAATCAGTGGAAAATAAATAGAAATCATGATTCTGTCTGAGCTATGCGTTTTAAAACGAACACTAATTAGTGTAAATGTAGCCTAACAGATGTGTGAACTGAAGACGATTTGAGCTTTATTAAAACTATTTGCACAGATTTATTGTGTTGGTTACATTTTGTACCTTTGTGCAGTGGCTCAGGAGATGAATATTTGAGTTTGTATAAACATCAACAAGCTGAAAAATGAAACCAAATTTTTTTTTTTTTTAGATAATGTAATCTTGTTAAAAATTTATTTCATAAAATTGGTATCAAAAAAGTATCGTTCAGTAACCGGTATCGAAGTCAAGGTATCAGTACCGAAACTTTTGACCGATACCAGCCCTAGCTATCATAAAAGAGGTGGTAATGTAAGATAGAAGTCTTAAAGGGTACAGTAGCAAAAACTGCAGTTGTCAAGGTGAGGGAGAGTGGAAAATGGTCATTTAAACTATTATTATGCCTATAGTGCAAAAAAAAAAACAAATGTATAATAAAGAATACGCGCCAATGTGACAAAAAAAAACTTTCTGACTTTTTCCAGCTACTTTGAGGAAATGTTGCCCTTACCTTGAGCAGTGATGTTTCAGTGTATGATTTGGTCCATTGTAGCCAGTGAGCTGTAGGAGGAATCCAACCATCACACCGCTCCTTCAGCCTTAAAACCTTCTGTCTCACACTCTCCTTCTCTGTGAGACTCTATCTATCTATCTATCTATCTATTATCTATCTATCTATCTATCTATCTTACAGATCCACAGAATGAAGAGGTGCAGCGAAATCAGGAGCTCAATGCAGGCAGGCATACACCGATACGGAGAAGAACAAGACAGACGAGACTCGGTAGATGTTTATTAACAGATATCTCAAAATAAAACCATGACAAGACGATCAGGCCCAAAACTGAAGCTTTCTAAAGCGGCTACTTATTAAAACTCATAAAGAAAATGCAAACCTAAAACGCATAATTAAATGCACAAAAAATAACGATAAAAATAAATAAATGTCTAATAAATAAAGTAATTACTTAGTGTTGCGCAAATAACAAGGCATAACATACATTAGTTAAATAATGTTATATGTTTGAAGAAAGAGACGACAAATGATTTGAGAACAGCAATAAACTCGCACAGCTTTAAGTAGGAAAATGGTTACCAGTGACAATGGTCAATTTTATGTTAGCGTTATTATATCACAAATAGTTGACCACAGAATGACACGACTGATCAATCGAATCAAGCATTCAGAAAGCCTGAAATAAGGATCTTACACAGTGGAGAATGGAGGATAATGAAAACACTGAAGGCAAAAAAAAAAAAACACTGAAACGTACATGGTAATAAAGAGTGTTCAATCGTGAACTAAATCAAATCACACTTCCTCATTCCTTACTTGTGAATAACTCCTTCTAAGTAATGCATGAATGACATTGAGTAGTTCACAATTGCCTAGTTATTATTAGTTATTTATTTATTTATGCATTTAATATTTATGCATTAATTTGTTTATGCATTTATTTATTTGTGCATTTAATTAAACATACATAATCTTCATAATTTCAGATTTTCAGAAGTTCAGACTCATTTACAAAAATCCAGCAGCAAGTTTCTATGATATTCTAGTGTCAACGTTTCGCCCATTTTATTGTCCAGCAGGCCAAAATCAAGCAGGGTTTGAGGTAGCATCCATGCCCATAACACGAACAGTGCAGGATAGTCACATATTGGAGTACGTAGTGTTACAGGTTTGTTCAAGTATGAGCAACAGCATCACTGATACCAAATGCCACTAATGATATTTCCTCTTAATAGCTCTCTCAGAATGAGTCTTGTTAAACACAACCATTTCACAAATTACACAGGAAATCAACTTCACGCCTCATTTCTACTGAGCTCACTGTTGCTGTTTGTAATGGGAGTGAATATATTTAACAGCTCCCGATACTTCAGCCACCATCCAGCATTCACCAGCCGTTCATCCATCAGATTCAGATGGTGTTTTAAAATTTAAACAGCTCTCGGCATCGCCGCACATCGCAGAGATGACTTCTGTGTGTGATATAATCCCAGCAGCCCCTCCAGGGGACGCCATACATGAATTTAAATGAGTGCGAGAGATGGAATGGAGTGGGAGGAGGGTTTGGATAAAGACTGAGAAAAGGAAACACACTTGACAGACATGAGGAGGAGGAGGAGGAACAGACATGGGTGACAAAGTACAATTTATCTACCTGGGAAAAGCTGCAAGGGCACAGATTCCACACGCTTGTGCATTTCAAGCTGTTGCTATGGTGAACATCCAGTCTAGCAACCAGAATGAGTGGGGTTGCCATGTGGGTTACCAAGTTTTTTGTTTACACATGCATGGAATCGTGGGTAAAGTGGCCACATCTCATTAGAATGTTTGTAAAATTGGCAATTCTTATTTTTTTATGGAATATTTTGTATATTATAAATCGTTATACAACTTTAAAAATAATAGGTTAATGCATCATGTATTTATATTTCTCAATTTACAAAAAATGACCATGCTAACCATGTTTTTGCCAGATTAGAAATCTTTAAAATCCCTTTATTTTTTATTTATTTTATATATTTTATATAATTTTAGATTTGATAAATCGTATATATGTGTATCTTATTAATATTAAAAACATTGTTACTCAAAAATGTAGTATTTATAAAGATTTAAAAATTAGAATATTTTCAATCATGATATTAATATCACAATAATAATAGTAAAAAAAAAAATAGATTTTACTTTCATATTTTTATTATTAATTTTATAATGTAAAAGAAATGTCCATCGTACGGGGCCCTCCTTTCAAGTGCTCCAGTTGGCCAATTTCCGGCCCCTGTTGCTCAAGACCGCCCTCCTTTTGGCTTTAGCATCAGTCAAGCGAGTGGGTGACCTGTATGCACTGTCAGTCAGTGCTTGATGTCTTGAGTTTGGGCCTAACGACTGTAAAGTCGTCCTCAAGCCAAGACACGGCTATGTGCCTAAAGTTCACTCAACTCCGTTCAGAGCACAAGTCATCACCACTCTAGCTCTTCCCAATTCAGAGGAAGAGAAGGGTCCCAATCCACTCTGCCCGGTGGGTCTATAGAGTGTGGAGTGCTTTGGCTCGTTTCTGCACTGCACTTTGTAGGCTTTAGAGGTCGCTTAAGCTGCCGTACGAAGCAGAGGCTATCTTGCTGGATAGTGGATGCTACACTCTTAAAAATAAAGGTGCTTCCACCGTCTAAGCGATGCCCTGCAGCCCCATTTTTGGTTCCACCCGCCATCCGACAGCACAGGTCTTTAAGAACCCTCTTTTCTACCTTTTTGTACTCTGCAGAACCTTCTTTCGCCCCACAGAACCTTTGTGAAACAGAAGGTTTCCGATGTAAAGTTCTTATGGACCATGTCGACCAAAAAGTCTTCAGGCATTGTGAAGCACCTTTATTTTTAAGAGTATATAGCCTTCAGTGGGCTTACAGTGTCTTATAGGAGTAAAGGCCCACTCCACTAGGTGAATGGCTTCCTTCTGGGCTTGGTCCAGGAGGATTTCTATTGGTGATATCTGTGTGGCCGCCGGCTGGTTTTATCATTTGGATGTCCCTCCCCTCCAGGCATGGATTTTACAATATCAACAAAACATTGTGCTTTTGTAAAATAAAGAAAATAAACAGAGCAGTAGTGACCATGTACCAGTTCCAGGAGCTGAGCTGACCTCAGATGCCAGGAGTGTTGCCACTGCTGGTCGCCGGATCTGTGTGCATTGCAAAGCAGTGCGTAGTAAGAAGCAACACCATGGAAATGCCAGGCATACGATGTTCACTTATGTCTTCAGTTGAACAGGAACTGCTTTTAAGAGTGGCACAGATATGTGTGACTGTGTATAGGGTGTAAGAATGAGCTTTTACAAACATTACACCATTTTGTTTCACTTGTACTGTTCCTGTTTGCACTGTTTTACCCCAAATGTCTGTTTTTGCATGGTTTTGCCCTGAATGTATCTTCTGTACCACTACATGTTTCATGTGTAAATTCAAGTATTAGTCTTAAGTTTTATGTAAAGTGTATGTACAAGTAAGATAACTCTTTCAGTAGGTTTGCTATGTGTAGGGTTATATTATACAGTTACATAGAGTGAACTCACTGATTTGAAGCAGGTAAGGTTTTTTTTCTTCTTCTTCTGTGCACATAAACACCTTGGAGATGCCAGGTACTGTATGTGATGCTATATATTTGATTTGTTTCCTGTTATGAGTGCATACTCAAATGTGCCGTTGACACTCATTTATATTTGGATTATATACTACTCTGATGTCTACTCTGGGCCAATCAGAACATTCTGACGCACATGACGCATTTACACAGCACTGTGTACAGTAGTTTGGTTTGAAATTGTCTAATACAATGTCTCTGGGCCAAAAACAGCTGCATGAATGTGAATGATTGACATCAAAATTAAAACATCAACAACACTGACCGCGTATGTTCCATGTTTACACACACAACACAGGGGGGCACAGTCGTTTAGAGGTCATTTCTGATTAATGATGCCACAGAATTTACTGGTATTTTCAAAATGATATGTGAATGATGCTTTACCGGTAACAATAAGACGGCAATGTCATGCGGTGGAACGGCCACATTTTTGTATTTACTGGTCCAAGTCTTTCCAGAAATTTTACGGTAATTTACTGGTATTACTGTGTGACAGGGGCTATGTCCAAAAGAGACAATATAGTTGAATTAAAAAACGAATTACCCATTCAAAATGTATAGAAGTTGATTTAATACGGTGTTTTAGCCTATGATCCACAGCTGCTTTGTTTTGTTTTGTGATAGTGTCATGAGTCCTGTTGTCTTTGAACAGTGCAATGCATGCTGTTCTTCAGAAACAGCCTCAGGTTCCACAAATCGTTGTTTTTCAGCATCTTTTGTTATGTTATATATATTACTATTCCAGACAAAATAATTATTATAACATTGTAAAGTATTGGTGTACTAAAATTTTACAAAATATTATAATGAACGGTATACAAATGTATATATATATAATATATATATATAGAGATTATATATTACAGTTACAGTATATTATATCACACACAACTCAACCAATATAGATACAAATTCCGTTAATCAGCCAAGTGGTTAGCATTTTGTTGAACAACAGCTCCAAAAATGAACGGCTTTGCTGACATACAAGTTCATCCTTGTCCAATAATCAAAAAGAAACACATCTTTCATTAATGACTCAAAAAGGGCAATACAATAGAACGCTAACAAAAATTCTTCATGGAAATGTATGAGGCGTAACATCAATAAACGCTGGTCTCTGAGCCTCTCTGTGTGTTTGTGTCATCCCGGGTGAGCAGGAAGATTTCTGTGTAACCTTTAAAGAGCAGATGAAAGCAGCAGGTCTCACACGGGTGATGCCCTGCCCGTGAACTCTGGATGTGGCTCTTGATGAGGAGCGAACAGTCCCAGATCTAATCCTGCGGGTCTCCTCTGATGCTCTCCACAGTCAGAGTCTCTCATGCTGAGCTTCTGCGGGACTGATTTCAGCTTCAGTCGCATGATAACAGGCTTTCATTCTCTGGATATGACTGCAAAAAGCACAGCAGCCTCTGAATGAACGGAGCTGATCGTTTGTAACTTTATACCAAAATATAAATAAAATTTCACACTGAATGCGTTACTTGCCGATTTTTTTGTCTTTTTTTGAGAAATTTCCTAGCAATTTCTGAGTGAAAATTGTTTCTGCACCAAATGAATTTTTCAGTATAAAAAAAATGTTGTCAGCTTCATTTACATCCATTTTATGGAATAAAGCCTGTGTGAACAATAATATCTACAAATGTACTCCAATAATCATTGTTTTATTTACAACTTAAAACATTGTTATAGGTATATGTTAAACATTATAATAAAGACTTTATATAAAATAAAATAACAAATATTTAAAAAAATATCCCAAACGACAACTTCATGACCCTCAAACATCACTCAAAATGGCCTCCCTCCACCACCAAACAACACTTACCCCTTAACTAGTCCTATGTCCCAAACTATCATATCTCCCAATAAATGGGTACTACCAATCTTACGATCCTACGTAACAGCTTCCCCCTCCAAACCTAAACAACCACTACATTTCCCAATCACAATCACAACCCAGACTCCCCCAACCTCATAAATAAACAGTCTCTCCAAGATATACCCCCCACCACAACCGATCATGTGTGTGTGTCATACCCCTAGGATTTATAAACGCAAAGAATCCACCCTTAAATCTATGCAATTATTCAGAAAAAAACAAATCCTACATCTGATAGCTTTGAACAGTAATAACACATTGCAACTCAACAAAACACGATTTGAGGAATCATTCATGTGCACGGCACAAACTCGTGTTATGAGTTGATGGGTCAGGGGTTTCTTCAAATTCCCAATGCAAAGTACGAGCAATGATAATACTATGATTCTTACCTTAGCAAGCACTACTGATAAATTATACAGCCAGAAAGATTTGAACAGTGCTATTAAATGTGCAAAGGCCATTTCCATTGCTATTTCATTCAATGCATAATATGGCTGAGACCCAGAGTGCTCTCATCCAGAGTGTCCCATGATCTCATCCAATCACCTTCAGCTTCTACTGGGACGCTAAACATCCCTGAATCAAATACCAACAACTGCTGATTTTCAGAAAAGGCAGAGAAATACACAAACCAGCGTGGTTTCATGTCCGTATCTGGACGTGTGTGCAGCCCTGGGCTGATCTCACTAATTAGCAGTGCTTGTTCTGCCAGTAGACAGTCTTCTAGCACCGGAGATCAGGGTTTATATTTAAAACCTCCATTAGCATGTGATATATCCAAGCGAAACATGGCTGGAATTTACCAGGATTACAGCAACGGTCCTGTAAATACTCTACAAAGCCTCTTTGAATGGAAGTTTAGTCGTGTAATGCGCACATGTGGATTTGACCCAGTGATTCAGGATGAACCCACATTCATAAGAGCTAAAAAAAAATTACTTATATGAATGATAGAAATGGTTTTAAATTAAACTATTCAAGGTTTTTTCTTCCGACAACGCAGAATTTTAGACTAGTCTTGTCCTGAATAGGGCCAGAACAACGGTATGAAGTTTTAAAAGCTTAGATGGATTTTCTTTCTTTAAAAACACACAGCTTGGCACTTTAAAGTCATAATGATAGATGGATGCGGGTGGATATGTGATGTTTTTATCAGCTGTTTGGACTCTCATTCTGACGGCACCCATTCACTGCAGAGGATCCATTGGTTGACTATTCCCAATTAACCCGTTCCTTTAATAATTGACTTGATTATTATAACTATTAATCCACTTATTGGATTATATGCAACAATGTATTTACAGATAATTTAGGCTTTGCTCTATGTCAACTACAAAGATAGTTTCATTATGTTGCACTCACAAACTATAATAAGGTATAGCCCCTAATATGCTATAAGAGTATTCATGACATGTTATAATTCAGTACATAATGCATGACAGTATCATTTTTAGATTTAGATTTGCTTAATTGAACTTGCATGGTGCAGTAAAGATAAAAGGAAACAACCAGCATTTTCTACGTCATTACATTGTAACCAACCCAAAACAGAAGACCTAGAAAATTATTTCCCTCATCAAACGGGCCGCTTACAGCCAATTGTACATTTTGTACAGAGGACTTATAGTAAGGCTCGTATTTGCTATTCTCATTTCAAAGAGTTAGTCTTTTCCACAAAATGAGAGTTGTTTTCTGTAAAAAACAAAAGGCAAGATTGAGTAGTGGCTGCAGCTTTAAAAAGGAACAAAAAAGTAAGTACGTTTTAAAACAAAAATAAAAAGCAAATTAAAAGAAACCATAAAATTAAGTGAAAGGAAAAAAACAATATAAAATTAAATACTACAAAATAAAAAACACCAAAAACAATACAGTAAACTAAAAAACTAATAAAAAATAAAACCTATAAAATCAAATAACAAAAACAAATAAAATACAAAACTCTAAAAAAAGTAAGAAACAAAAATAGTAATCAAAAATAAATAAAAATTAAGCAGAAAAAAACAATTCAAATTAAATACTCAAAATAAAAAAACACCAAAAACAATACAATAAACGAACAAAATCAATATAAAATCAAAAATATAACAATAAATAAAAAACAAAAATACAAACTATTAAAAACATAAAGTAATAAAAATTAAATTAATTAAATTTATTTAATTAAATTAAATGAAATTTAAATTAAATAAATTAAAAATAAATTAAAAAATTAAATTAAATTAAATTAACATTAAAATGTAAAATTAAAGTAAATTAAATTAAATTAAGTACATTAAAGTAAAATAAAAGTAAAATAAAATAAAACTCCGTGACTTCCTATGGTGTTTCAGAAGTAAAGTCACACAGGTTTGAAATGCATTTCTGCTTCTAAACCCCCCCCCCCCCCCCCTTTTTTTTTTTTTTTTTTTTTCCAGCACATTGCCTCATAGCTTTAGTAGCGATACTGTAAAACCTGTACAAACTGAGCAGCAGGTCAAAATGTCTGTCTGTGGTAATGGACAGCACATGAAACAGCTTCACTGAGGGGAAATGTGACAATTCAAAGCAGCAGACAGGAAGCTGCCAACACAAGGCTGATCAGATCCCTGCAGGGAGCCTCAAAATATTGCTTCTAGAGTATGTCATTTCCAGGCCCAAAGAAACTAATGATGGCCTGGATTCGGCGCCCTGATTTCAACTGTCACAAACCAGGGCAAAACTTCAAACATTCATACCAACAGCCTGATTTCCCACTTTGAATAACATGCTTACCAAATCAACACGAAGCAAGCAGAATAAACAAGCGCTCACACACAAATCAGAGAATCCTCTTCTCTCTCTCTCTCACTGTTTTCTTTCCATTTGACCGTATTTTCTTTCCCTGGTGTGTGTTTCCCTCCCTGAGTGGGCATCTGTTTCCTGTCAGTGAAACATCAGTTTATAAAAGCATATCTCTGGGCCGCTGCGCGTGTTGAAGATACGCCTGTGTTCTGATCATGTATCATAGATGGACGAGACGACAGCAGGACACACAAAGCCGAGATTCAGCGTCAGCCATCGGGAGGCAGATGCGGGTATTAGTGAATATTGTGTGACAGCAAAATGATATTTGGCAACACGGAAACAGGATGCCTGGGAAAGAGACACGGATCTGACGCAAGATGAGCCTTTAAGTCTAAACAAAACAATCAAGAAATCATGAAAGTCGAACAGCAAATTCATTACTGAAGACTGAAGAGAATGAAGAAATTTTTAATTAATATTAGGCTATTTATTAATTATTTGTTATAATATTAACATATTAAAATATGATACTATTATTTTAATAGCTACTACTTACTACTATTAGAGATAAAAAATAATGGGCAAAAATACAGTCAATATTCTTAATGAAAGTCAATGGAAATTCATTATTGACACTGAAGAAAGTAGTCAGTAATTGTATATTTATAAAGACAATATGAAAATTCTGTCCAATATCTTTATGAAAGCCCCATTGGAACTTATAAAACATTATATTTGTAAATGTAAATTAAATAATATTATAATAAATAAAATATTAACGTTCAATTATTATTTTATCTTAATATATTTCTAATATATTCTTAATTTGAACATATATGGTTTTGTTTTTTTGTAATAAATGCAACAAAAAAAAAACAGTACAACATCTGGTAATTTCTCACTTCACCTGTCATCGGCAGGTGTGGCAAAAAGTTTTGGCCCTACACCACTGCAATCAAAGACAAGTCTCTGTGTTAAAAAGTTATAAAAAAACCTTCAGGACATCCATCTATAGCTGGTCAATACTGCCGTCGACTCCAGAGTCCCTGAACACTTCCTGTCCCTCATTTAGCAGCGATCCGTCTCTTCCTCTCAGATGCTGGCTGCTCGTGCTGCACATAAACAGCCCCAGTGGAAGAAAGGCCTGCATTGTGTCCACTGCACCTGGACTAGCGTGGTCCGCGTGGGGGACTCTGGGTCCGGTCCAATCTCTGAGTCAGAGCGACAAAGCTGATTCTCTTTGAGAGAGCATCCCACATCTGTGCTGAAAGCCAGGATGTTTTCTGATTAAAGGAACGGTCCCTTTAATAGGGACAAGTGTGAGTATGATATCTTGTAGGCTGTGCTGCAGTGTGTGAGAGTGTAACCGGGGTGAGCGAGGTAAAACCACAGGCTCTCATTAATCACCTGCGCTCTGCCGCCTGCTTTCTGCCGAGCACAGTTTTGTATTTTAGGTAAAGCTAAAAATAGATATCCTTGGCAAATTGTGAGAGAACACACACACCTGTGATTCATTTGCGAAGGTATGAACACAAACAAACACACATACACACACATGTTTCAAACATAGGGCCGCGAATGGACCTTCGCCAAACGGCCAGATGATTAACAATGGCCTTGTGAGGAAATACACCAGCCCCAGACCCTTTTTTTTTTAGGATTAGAAAATAATGCATGCTTTAAATCGCAGTTTAAGAACAAAAGTCTGACCCTGGAAGGTCTTTCTTTCTTCAACTTAAGCAATGTGAGAAAACAAAATCCAATTTTAAAAAAATTAATATAAAAAAAACCGATTTTGTTCATTAAAAAAACAAACATTTAGTTTATTTGATGTACTAAAATAACTATAATACTATTTGGGAAAACTACATAGACATATAAAAAAAACGTATAATGACTAATGACAAAAATGCTCATCAAAATTACTGAAACGTTAATTTAAATACAAACTGAAAACGAATTAAAAAAATTAATAATAATAATAAAAACAGCTGCTCTCAATACTAACATAACCTGTTGGCAACCAAAACTGAATAAAACAAGTGAGTATACAATAAAAACCTAATAAAAAATAAACAACACAAACAAAATTACTAAAACTTAAAATGAAAACAGAAAATAAAATTAATTCAAATATTAATACATATTATTATATTATTATAATAGTATATAAATAATACTATAATAACACTGAAATATATACACAAAATAAGGTAATATCTGGGTACAGATACATTGAGCATTTCATTTAATGACGGTTATGAATTATAACATAGTTATACAGAGTAGGCCATTAATAATTACAACAAACTTGATTGTGACGAAGATTAATTATCATGAGAAGTGAAACCACATTTGCATCCACGTGCTAAATTAACCTACAGTTTACAGTAACCTAAAGTTTACGTCAACCCAAATGGTAGCTTAAATCAACTGCATAGAGTCATACTTTTATTCTACAGAAAGTATTTTCACCCCACTTTCAGTTCAGTGAATTATTTAAAGCTGTTTCTGTAATGCCGTAGTACTGCTCCGCTCACAACTGCTGAACACTGTAACCTGTTAATACAGGCACCAAAATAAACCTATGCTGCTTTGGTGTGCATATGTCATAAACCACAGAACAGGAAAACACACAAAACCATCTGAGAACATAAAAGTCTGGTTTCTTCCTTTCCTTCCACACAGCATCTCCTCCTCCTCTCCATTCTCTGCCTTTATCAGCCAATCCTGTTCAGTCATGTCAAACATGCTCCGGCTGAAGGGTTTTATCGGCAGTCACAAACACACACACACACACACGCTTGCTGACTGGGTTACACTTGCATCTACTGTTATCAAAAAATATGATTTTTTCTCTGAATACTTCAGATGATGTTATCAGCAGGGGTGTGCGATATTGACAAAAAACATTTATCTCAATATATTTGTGATTTTTTCGATAACGATAATTAAACAATATTTTGCTTAGTGTGTATTTATGCAGGTACTTTGGCTGGTTTAGGCCTGTCATGGCTAAATAAATTGACTCTAAAACCACCAGTAGGTGGCAGAGAGTCCCTGTCTTAATGGGTGATTCTATGAATCACTCATTCAAACCATTCATTCAAAACGGCTGATTCATTTAAAAAAACAAAGCAAGTGGCTGTCTTTATGAATGGATCGTTGAATCACTGACTCAAATGATTCATTCAAAAACAGATTCATTCAGGAACAAAATGTGTTGCTCTGAGATGCACAAATGTTCTGCTCCGTCTTTGTTTGAAACTATTTTCTCCGGCAAAACAGAAAAAAAAATATTGCACCTAAAATGTAATTCACTCACCTCATGTTTTTTTGAACTGTTGGATAAAGTTAATAACACATTAGCGATCACACTCTTGCTTGTGTGATATTACTTAACTATATCATATCTTATAGGCCTAGTTGCAACACACACGCACACACACAATATGGTTCTTGCCCATGCATTGCTGGCACGTTCACTTACACTGTACGCTTAAGTTTAGTCAGGCCAGAAATATACTCTATGCAATTATGCAAAATGCAGACGTGAACGTTCGGCCAGTTTGTTGAAAGCATGCATATAGATTTCCTTACTGCAAGTTACAAACCTTTGCTGTATCAAACTGCTCTTTGAGCATTTACAACACACAATAATTTCAGTTTATTCCTCAGTTTGTAAAGACAAATGTAAAACATGTTTACAGTATTAGTAAAATCTAAAAATATCCTTCTGCTATGACAAACTACGCAAACTTTAATGTGGTGAGCAGAAGCTCACTATTTTGAGGGGATTTTGTTTTACCTTTGCACGTGAAAGAAGTGCAAAAAGATAAAAAGAGGGAGGTAGATGTGAGAAGAAGAAAAAAAAGAATGTTTAGTGTGATAATGAGCTGCTCCAATTGACTTTCTGTTAGAGACAGTGAGACACAACGAGATGGTAACAACCTGAGGCAGAGTGAAGAGATATTTACAGGAGTCTGACCATTTCGCGGTCTGCCAAAAATAAAAATAAAAAATGAAAATGAGAGCATAACATAAAAAGTATGTTTATTATAGAAATGTTGACCTCAGATAAAGTGAATAGAATTGATATTTACATTATTCTGATCATATCGTGGTCTGCCTTCAATAAAATAAAATAAAAAAATATTTAACAGAAATGTTTTAAATGACAGACAAAATGAACATATATTTACATTAGTCTGACCATTTCTTGGTCTACCTTCTATCCATCATAAAATAAAATAAAATATTATAGAAATAAAATAAAATAGTAAAACAATAAAAGTGGTTTAAATTAAGAACATTATTTATTAAATGTATTAATGTCCAAAACTGTATCATTTCCTGATATTTCAAGGTTTTCCATTATCATAGGAACAGTAAAGAAAAAGTTATTAAAAAGTTACTTATTAAAAGAGATATTAAATAAAATTAAACATTTATAGAAAAATGTATATTCTTCTATAGCTGTGCATTAGATGACTAAAATTAATTAGTAAAAGTATTAATTCATTTTTTCCAAAATTGCATAACTTTCTGATATTTAAGGTTCTCCATTATTATAGGAACAGAAAAACAGTTATTAACTCTTTCCCCTCCAGCATTTTTGAAAAAAGTTGCCAGCCACCGCCAGCGATTTTCATGATTCCAATGGCCTACAGTATATTTTTCTGTATGAATATTTGAATATGCAATACACCAAAATAAAGATCGGAGCCTATACTTTTAAACCAAAAAATCTGTTTTATTCTAGCTTAAAGCATTCTTTTTTATCAACACTTGAATATAGGTAAGATTTCATAAAAATGCATTATTTTGAGCAAAAAAATCTAATTTTTATCAAAAACTACATCTGGATAATATTCAGTACGATTATCAAAGCATAAATCCAGTAAATCGCTTCCATCAACACCTCCAAAGCTTGCACAGACACATACCACTTCCTGGATCAATATTTTACTCCGTAACATTATGCAGTTTTCATTTATGTGCTGTCTATTGCTGATGATCGCATTATTTTGTATGCATCTGTTTACATAAGAGATCGCTAGTTTCTCCGTCCTGTTCACGTGTGTGTTTTTGTTCAAAAAAATTTTAAAACGTGTGTTTTTGTTCGGGAGGTTTTGTACTCGTTCAGAAGACGTGTAATAGCACCCCCGAGTGTATAACATTGAAAACTCGTCTTTGGCGGGGAAGCGTTTTCTTGTAAAAGACGATATAACATACTGTATATAATGTTATATAACCTATATAATAATAAAGTAGTTGCTAACTTGCTAATTGACTGTAGGATGACTAGTCGATTTATATGAGGCATGATAACTGTGACATACAGTAGTCTCTCTCTCTCATCTATAAATCTTTCACTTTCTGTTCTCTCGGACTGTCTGTTTCTTTACTAGGACAAAAAAAAAGCACTTATTTTTACTGGCATACGGCCATCATAAGCAGGATATGTGGAGTTTATTTCTCTCATCCCTGCATTTCTTTGAGAGTAAGACCTGATCTACAGGCCTTCACTTCACAGTCTGATCTTGTTTTGACAGCCATGAAAACAATGATGAATAGAAAGAACAGCATAAAGGAAACGGAGTCAGCCTTCGAAAGGGAAAAACTGGGAGATGGACTAAAAAGAAAGCAGGGGGTACAGGTGACTGAGACATTTTCCCATGGATCTTCAGATACGGTCTCAGACCCGAGACACAAAGGCACCTGAAACGCCGACACACCTTCAACGCAGGTCAGTTAAAAAGCAAACCGATGCTTTAATGTGCTGCATGATCTCCTGCGGGACTGTTTGATTACAAACACACACCGTACAGCCGGCATCCCGCTAGCCAATGTCATATGCTTCATTTAGTAATAAACCTCATATATTTTGCAGGAGTGTTAAAAGTCGCGGCTGAGCCTCACACAACATCCAGCATATTTGATATTTAGGCATCGTTATTGTTTTAAGATGGTGGGAGGGAAATGAAATAAATAGCAGAAGCTGTAGATAGCACGTAGATAATGAAGAACTGTTTTTGGACAGGAACTTGCTCTAAAAATCAGGAACCCGCATCAGCCGTTCAGAAACCTCATCAGAAATGTTTGCTGTTTGTACACCACAAACCCACATGCTGATTTCACTCCTCACTTCCTCATCACCATTTTATAATTAACAACTGTACGGACGTCGAGGCAAGAGTAAAACCCAGCATAAAAACTTCAAATCTAGTGAGCTATACTGAAACAGCATGTTAAGGTTTAAAATGCACACTTGCAACACACAGTCTGGTACTTCCAAAAAGAAGGAAGTACATTTATGCTGGATTCTAAAAAAGGGCACCATCACATGTAATGTTACCATAAAGGCAAACCTAGTACCCAATGCAGTTATTTCAGAGAAAAAAATTCATCCAAGATGGCTTATAGAAATATGAATAATAATATCTACATTTCATTTCAAATAAAAAATATATAAATCAATAAAAATATGAATAAGTAAAACAAATTAGCAAGTAAATAAATAAGTGTATATGTAAATGAATGCATACAGTGTGAAAAGGATCACACCCTTTAAAATAATCATATTTTGTTGCTTTGCAGCCTAAAATAAAGATGGACACAGTTTGTGTTTTATCCAGCTGTATTTACTCAGTGCAACTTGTAACATCCAAGTGAAAGATATAACACCAACATGTCAGAAAAAAAAACCAGGAGTTGGAAAAAGGATCACCCCTTGTGTCAGAATTTTCTTGAACCACCTTTTGCTTTAATTACAGCCTTTAGTCTGTTGGGATTTGTCTCTACTAACTTTGCACATCTGGACTTTGCAATATTTGCCCACTCTTCTCTGCAGAACTGCTCAAGTTCAGTTCAATCTGATGGTGAGCGTTTCTGCAGTCAGACTGCCAGTGTTTTTATCCAGGATTAAATGGAAATTCAAGCTTTTTTATATTGAGGGTCACTGGGTTTGCTTAGAGTCTGGATAAGGAGGTTAACTTTATTCATATTAATATATATAATATTAATAAAGGTAACCTTTACAAACTCCCTATCCAGACTCTAAGCAAACCCAGTGACCCTCAATATAAAAAAGCTTGAATTTTCATTTAATCCTGGATAAAAACACTGGCATCAGAGTATCATGATAGCTTAGCAACATCTGCCAATGCCAGACGCTTTGAGTATTTGAGTCTTCATGTGAGTGAACTTCATGTAGAGCGTTTCAAATCAGTCACTTGTGGTTCCATGATGGTTATACTGCTGCCGTACGAGGTGCCTGTCTATGTAGACAGTGAGACCAGGACAGTTTTCTGTCTGTTAGGTTTTGTTAAAATTAAGCCAACAAAACCGGACTAGAGAACGGTCTGACACTACTACCTACATCTCTGTTCATTACAGCAGAAAGCGATAGCCTGTCCTCAGATCAGCAGGCCAGAGGAACTTCCTCTCGTTTCCAGTCTTTCACACTGAGTCATTGTTTAAAGCTGACTCAGAATACTCCGAGCTCAAAAACGGAAGGAAACAAGACTAGGACTTCCTGTGAGCGAGCAAGAATTTTTGGGTCAAACAGTAGAGAATATAAGATAAGCTGCAGTGGGAAAACGTTTCTCACATGCTCATTTGAACTGTCAGGCACACGCATTAAACGTTCAAATGAATCGAGATGCAAAAGAAAATTGGACTAGATTTTAAACAACTCCAGAACGTGGGTCTGTTTCCTGCTCCAAATATCTGTTCCCTCAAATGAGAGCGTGTCATCTCGAGCTCTCAAAGATAATAATAGCCGTGCGTTACACATAATCACATGTCAAAGACTCCACAACTGCGTCGGGATCCTCTGATGATTGTGACTCTGTGGTGATTTACTGCAAGGAGTATTTGTGACACACACAGTTCCGTCACAAAAAACACGAACACTCACAGCTGCAATGAGTAAACACACTGTAAATGCTAAGTTTTTTGCTCAATAGTTCATCCAAAAAATGTTTGTCACAAAAGAAAGAAATGCATTATGCTGGATTGTAAAATAGAGCAGCATCAAATTTAACGTTACAGTAAAGGCAAATTATGCAATGCAATTATTTCAGGAAAAAAAATTTAAACATAATTAATTAATAGTAAATAAAGAGATGCATACCCACCCACAGTCATATATCTAATAAATACACAAAAATGGAAATAAATACAAAATATAAATAAATAAGAACAACAAATAAGTAAAAAAATAAATAAATATGTAAATGCGTAAACATGTCAATAAGTAATAAATAATGGTACATTTTTCATTCTAGATATATAGTACAATGTTTACGTTTTTCATACACTGAAAGTATAGGGTTGGTGCAATCCATAGTTTTTAATTTCGTTCACGTTCACATACAGTACATGACAAAAATGGTGTAAGTGACATGTGAGAACCAATGATGTTAGATGTCTTTGGCATCAAACCTGCCACAACGTGTCTTCAAATGCCATATTTGATATTTGTATTTGAAGATGAACGAGATCAGTTCAGGGTTTTTTTATTCTTCTTCTCGGTCTAAAAAAACTGTCTTTGCTGGTGCAGCTGGAAGTCTTTGCTGCCAGAAAAGAGCAAGACAGCAGAGGAGTGAATCCAAGCTGCCGAAACAAGACACAATACAGCCTTGAAGCTCAACACAGCAAAAAGATCAACTACCAGAACCTAGAACAGTGTCTATTACAGCAACAATTCACCAAAAATGATAATTCTGCACAAAGTATGAAATATCAAGCATGTACTCACTCTCATCTATATTATTGCTTGTTACTTGCTGATAATCTTGCCGTACAGGTCTCAAATCATTTTCAAACTTGATGCCATGTTGGTTCTTGTGTTGTATAAACAATTACAACGTGCCATGTTTGAAGTAGTGTTGTTGATGTTAGCTAAAACTAAAATGTAAAAAAGTAATTGTTATCTGTAATTGAAATAAACCTGAAAAATAAAACATTAATATAATGATAAAGACGATAAAATGTATACTTGAAAAAACTTGGACAAAAAAAGAGAAATGCTGCCTTGGCAACTAACTGAATAAGTAATAAAAATTACTAAAACAAAAAAATACAATTTTATTTTATAAATCTATATATAGAAATAGTACGGAGCACCATACATGGCATGTGGGGGAAAAAAATAGTAAATTGTGCGCACAGCATCATAATTCGTTCCCTCGTTTTACTAAATAGTGTGCACAACTTGTACCCTTGTTTTAAGTAAATCAAGCACACGATGTATTAATTTGTTCACTTGACTTAAACGTAGCCACCATTTAGTAATGTCGTGTGCAGGCGTGGCTCGTCTATATGGGCAACATATTCATCCAAAACATAGACCTCTATATAAACTGAATCAATAATAAATTGTAAATGTGTTCAGCATTCTGCAACAAATATTTTTCGGATTTTCTAGACTATTTTAAGTCGTAAAGTAAGCAGTATATATTAAAATCCCGCGCATGGCTTTAGCAGGCGTGTACACATGATACTAAGCGCGGCAGATGCTGCCCGAGACCTCCCGAGCTCAACAGCGCCCCACAATTTTGCAACGTAAATCTGTGGTGAAAAGGGGAACTGCAGCGCGCTCTAATTGAGAGCCATTGGGGCAGATTTGAGACTGCCCCACTTATTTTCACGTTACCTTACGTGAACCTCGCTCCACCAAGACGATATCAATCCGCTTCAGCTATGTGTCTGCAACAGGTCAGTAACTAGTTGGCATGTCTGTTTTTTTTTTCTATATGGAGTAGTGGATCAAATTAACAAAGTATAAATCCTTTTAGTTTAAATGTGCTCACATGAATAGCCTTTATTTGGTCCTGTTGTGTTCGTTTTGTTTATTCTGAGAAGAGACATATGATCTTCTTTCCTCCTTCCGAATTGCTCCACAACTTGTAACATTCTAAATCAACATTTAGAGGTGTTAAATACTAAGGCAATTATTAAACAGCATTTTATGTGTGTAACATTACTTCGAGCCTGTCAATCAACATTCTCATCATCTCTGTCGTGTGCACAATTTACTAAAACGAGGCAACAAATTATTATTTCATGTGCACGATTTAGTAAAACAAGGGAACTAATTATTATGTCGTGGGCAAGATTTACATATTTTTTCCTGCATGTCATGTGCGGGACTCAGAAAATAGTATTGAAATAAATAATAAATACATTTTTTTAAATGAAATGAATTATTATTTCAATAATAATATTCAATATTTAATCATAATAAGTAATAAATATAAATACAATAAAATAACAAACAAATACTACAATAATAAAATAATTATATTAACTGTAATATAATTAATCAAAAAACATAATACATTAATATTTTTATAATAAAAACTACAAAAGCACATACAATGACTAAAACTTAAGCTAAAATTAAAATAATTAAAGAAAAAAATGCTTCTTTTTTTAAATATTAATAAATACTATGATAGCAGAAAAAGAAAGGAATAGATCTGTAAAAACATGTAGATCAGTAAATGATGACCACTTTAATTTTTAGATGAGCTGTTGCTTTAATTAGCCCTTGGCATTTGTCCTTAAAAAGGTGTTCCTCAAGGGTGTATGCTAGGACACAAAGCATGTGTGTGCACACATGCCGTCACAACCACCCACGCTACATATCTTTGTCATCTCTCTCTCTCTGCACGCTCACACCTCTCTATCTCCTCGTCTGATCTGATCTGGGGTCTGTGATTATTCAGCAGTAATCTTGTGGTCAGCTGGTTGGCATGGAGACCATATCCCCTAGGAACAGACCTGTATACATTTCCTAACACGGGTCCTGACCCAGCCGCGTTCACTTGCAGCATAGCAACACAAATGTCAGCCAGCAACACTGCACAATTACTGCCCTCTACTATATTATTTTTAACCACTTCAGTGCTTGAAGCAAGTCTAAAGGTTTTTGTTTTCTGCCTGTTTTATCATTCATCAGAACATTTGGAGAAATGTAGCACTGCATCACTTGCTCACCAACAATTGTGAAGTTTTTATCAGCTGTTTGGACTCTCATTCTGACGGCACCCATTCACTGCAGAGGATCCATTGGTGAGCAAGTGATGCAATGCTACAATGCTCCAAATCTGTTCCGATAAAGAAACAAACTCATCTACATCTTAGATGGCCTGAGGGTGAGTATATTTTCAACAATTTTTTAATTTTTGTTGAATTTTTCCTTTAAAGTGGATAAACGTTTTCCTTCAGTTGCCTAGTTTGTTTTTGTTTTGTTCATATTTCCTTCTTCCTGGAAATACACTTCCTCCATCGGATCCAGGAAGAACTTAATCTGATCGTGCTGATAAAGCGCCATTCAGCTCCTCTCCTGAAACACTTATCTGCAGTGCTGTGAAATCTGGCCTGTGTGCAGTGAAGCAGTCCTGCATGCAAATGCATGCAGTGAATCGAAACATGAGGTAATTGCATTCTTCAGCAGCTCGTCTGCATGTTTATTTTATGCTCGAGGTATTTTGCAGATTTCATTGCGTTTCACATTTGCATCAACTCTAGTAAAGCCTGAGAGCTACTGCGGTACTGAGGTATGGAGATTTCTTGAGCAAGTATTCGAGTGAGTTTGAGGGTTGTATGTGTCAGGAATGTTTTACTGAATAATCCCAAGTCTCTCTCTGTCTTTCTCTTTTAAACAGGTTTAGACTTCATGACAATATAGCGGAGTACTGATGCAACTAGATGTACTTCAGCAAGCTGTAAACACATACACATTATTGCAAACACACTGATATTATTCGTGTGAATCTCACAAAATCACTAGGTGAACCTGTTCATCCAAAGCTCAAAGAAAGGAAAAAATATATATTATTGTTGTTGTTGTTGTTTTGCATAATACATTAATGGGATTTCTGTTTTCATGACAATAATATTTCCCCAAAATTCTTATTACTGAAACGCAAAAATAATTTTGGAATGCATCCGGATGTTTTAATCTTTAAAGTTTTTTGGAATTACATTTATAATTCTCATTATTCTTATTGATGATTCTCATTAGATTCTCATTACAGTAATTCAGTAAAAACAATCCTATCCTGGCACCATGTTTTATTGTTATTTTTATTTTTAATAAATGAAAAGGCAATATGCATGCATACGCACACACATACATACACACACATATGCATACACACACACACACACACACACACACACACATACATATACATATACATATACATATAAAATATGTACAAATACAATTGAAATGAAAGCCTGGAAGGCTGAAGCCCAGTGGAATAAATCAGATGAGACCACATTATATTCCCAGTGACTGACTCCTGACAAACTGTCAGCTCTCCTACATCAAGAAAGATAAGAAAAAACACAGTGGTCTGCTTCACTCTTCTGTGAGGGTCAGAAATGGATTAGGCGTTCATTAATTCAGCAGCGGGATTATGGAAATCCTGAGCCGGCTCTGACGACAGCTATGGGAAAGTGGCAGAAACAATGATGATTTTTGTTGCTTTGCACTGACAGGAGCAGCCAGAAACAATAGAGCTCTCATTCCTAACAGGGTCAACAGAGATTTCAACAGAACATTTATCCATCCAATCCCAACAAATCACACGCAATTCTGCAGATTATGACATCAGCAATTAGCCAATCAGGAGCGGCTCTGTTAGGTGAAAATGTCTCTTGTATCATTCAATGTAAATGAATCCAAATAGCAAACAACAGTAAAATGTCATTCAGATAATTGTGAATCCACAAGCCATTTATTAAAACAGAGCCTGTAGACAGCACATAAAATAAAATAAAATGAATTAAATACAATTAAATAAAATGAATAAAATAAAATAACTGACAGGGTTTCTTCAGGCTTAGCTAGAATGAAGAGAACAATAAAGTCTCAGAGCTAGAAATGACTACAATGTTTAAGAGGGAAATTATACAGCTATAAAAACTAACTGTATCTATAAATCAGCGACGCCCACAAACACGTGTGTCTCACATTGTCTGGGCCCAGGGCAGGTAAAGTCAGTCTAATGCTATTTCTCTTCATTACAAACCACAGCTTCAGCCTTATTTGAATTAAGGCTAAACCATTGTTACAGTGTGTGTTGCATCAGCAGCAGCAAAATATTCCTCTTAGACAGAATAATGTAAATACATACAGTATCTCATTCAGAAACAAATCTAATTTCATTCTAACGGAAGCACTGGGAGTTTTTTCCATAAACATGAATATATTGCTATATTCCTGTTTATCATTCTATCTCTCTGCTTGTCCATTCATTAAATCATCTAACAACCTGAAAATGTGCAGCCTTCATTTCAAGCTAATTTTGAGAGAGGAAAATCTACCTTTCTTATCAGCTCTGCATGAGCACAGCCAATTAAAATCGGTTGAATGCTGCAAGAACAGGTTTCATTAGTAGGGAATTTTAATTGCGTTCTCTCCTTCCAGCATTCATCTCAGAGAGCGGGAAACAGATCGTTATATAGGACACACTGCCTTTCTGTTCGTACACCCTGAAACACACTATGCAATTAACTCAACGCTGATTTCATAACTTTTTCTCTCTGCCATCTGATCATTATTTGTTAATCAGAATAGAGTAAACTCCAGGATTGCAAAATCTGGCAATTCAAATAGATTGTAATAATGGGGTTTAGTTTCAGTTCCTCAGTTCTCGCAAGTATATAGTGCATTAAAAAGCAAGCAAGTTCAAATGCCTTTCTTACTACTAGCAGTCGTTTCAGACAAGTCAAACCTTGCTTTAATCTGTTTCTCCATGTTTTGTAAAATTACAAATGTCAACAAAAGAAGTGAAGCAATTTGTCTCTTACTAAACTGACATCAAACAGACACAAGACTCAATCATATATATATTATATATTATATATATATATATAGATATATATATATATAGATATATATATATATATAGATATATATATATATAATATATATATAAACGACAAGGAAGCAAGTATTATATATAATGTAATTCCATGTCATTTCGATACATAGTTAATAAATATTCTTTTTATAATAATTTGTTTTGTAATCCTTTTTATTTATATAATAAATACGTTCTATAATTTTATTTTTCAATTTATTGTTATTGAACGTTAACTAGAAAAATGTATATTCATTATATATATACAGTGGGTACGGAAAGTATTCAGACCCCCTTACATTTTTTCACTCTTTGTTATATTGCAGCCATTTTGCTAAAATCATTTAAGTTAATTTTTTTTCCTCATTATTGTACACACAGCACCCCATATTGACAGAATTAAAACACAGAATTGTTGACATTTTTTTAGATTTATTAAAAAAGAAAAACTGATATCACATGGTCCTAAGTATTCAGACACTTTGCTGTGACACTCACATATTTAACTCAGGTTTTGTCCATTTCTTCTGATCATCCTTGATGGTTCTGCACCTTCATTTGAGTCCAGCGGTGTTTTTTATTATACTGATTGGACTTGATTAGGAGAGTCACACACTTGTCTATATAAGACCTTACCGCTCACAGTGCATGTCAGAGCAATGAGAATCATGAGGTCAAGGACCTGCCTGAAGAGCTCAGAGACAGAATTGTGGCACGGCACAGATCTGGCCAAGGTTACAAAAAAATTTCTGCTGGACTTAAGGTTCCTAAGAGCACAGTGCCTCCATAATCCTTAAATGGAAGATGTTTGGGATGACCAGAACCCTTCCTATAGCTGGCCGTCTGGCCAAACTGAGCTATCGGGGGGGAAGAGCCTTGGTGAGGGAGGTAAAGAAGAACCCAAAGAGCACTGTGGCGGAGCTCCAGAGATGCAGTCGGGAGATGGAGAAAGTTGTAGAAAGTCAACCATCACTTCAGCCCTCCACCAGTCGGGGCTTTATTGCAGAGTGGCCCGACGGAAGCCTCTCCTCAGTGGAAGACACATGAAAGCCCGCATGGAGTTGGCTAAAAAAACACCTGAAGGACTCCAAGTTGGTGAGAAATAAGATTCTCTGATCTGATGAGACCAAGATAGAATTTTTTGGCCTTAATTCTAAGCGGTATGTTGTGGAGAAAACCAGGCACTGCTCATCACCTTTCATCATTCCCAACATGAAGCATGGTGGTGGCAGTCATCATGCTGTGGGGTATTTTTCAGCTGCAGGGACGACTGGTTGCAATCGAGGGAAAGATTAATGTGGCCAAGTACTGGGATATCCTGGACGAAAACCTTCTCCAGAGTGCTGAGGACCTCAGACTGGGCCGAAGGTTCTTTTCCAACAAGACAATGACCCTAAGCACAAGGCTAAAATAACGAAGGATTGGCTTCACAACAACTCTGTGCCTGTTCTTGAATGGGCCCAGCCAGCGCCCTGACTTAAACCCAATTGAGCATCTCTGGAGAGACCTAAAAATGGCTGTCCACCAACGTTTACCATTTAACCTGACAGAACTGGAGAGGATCTGTAAGGAGGAATGGCAGAGGATCCCCAACTCCAGGTGTGAAAAACTTGTTGCATCATTCCCAAAAAGACTCATGGCTGTATTAAATCAAAAGGGTGCTTCTACTAAATACTGAGCAAATGTTCTGAATACTTAGGACCATGTGATATTAATAAATCTGCAAAAATGTCAACATTCTGTGTTTTTCTGTCAATATGGGTTGCTGTGTGTACATTAATGAGGGAAAAATTTTTTTTAAATTATTTTAGCAAATGGCTGCAATCTAACAAAGAGTGAAAAATTAAGGGGGTCTGAATACTTTCCGTACCCCTTATATATATAGAATAATTGATTTTTAATATTTTACTATAACGTTCAATTAACTAATAAATTAAAAATAAATTATATATATACATACATATACATATACATATACATAACATATCATATTATATATTGACCCTGGACCACAAAACCAGTCAATTAGGGTAATTTTTTCTAAACTGAGATTTATACACCATCTGAAACTGAATAAATAAGCTTTCCTTTGATGTTTGGTTTGTTAGGATAGGACAATATTTGCTGAGATACAACTATTTGAAAATCTGGAATTTGAGGATGCAAAAAAATCTAAATATTGATATCGCCTTTAAAGTTGTCCAAATGACGTTCTTAACAATGCATATTACTAATCAAAAAATAAATTTTGGTATATTTACAGTAGGACTTTACAAATATCTTCATGAAACCTTATCTTTACTTAATACCTCTGTTTTTTGGTATAAAAAATAAATAAATATTTTTGACCCCATGCAATGCATTTTAGCTATTCACAAATATACCCCAGCGACTTAAGATTGCTTTTGTGCTCCCGGTCCCATTACGTATATATACATACTACTACATAACTCCATACCTACATCCTGTGTATATATTATATAATATATATAGATCTGCTAGCCTTGCAAAGCAGCTCCCTATGAAGGCTATTAACAGCTCACTAGGTTTTGCAACCGAGCAAACACATTTTTACAGTCATCCTTCAATGCTTTGCGAAATCACTGACACTACCCTACAAACATTTCATTGTTGCGCCATTAAAATAAAGTCATGTCATGCTTAATTAAAAAAGACATTCAAATGGTTTCACATCAGCATCTTTAAATTCAATTTAAGGGCTGTTAAAGGGAATTCATTTAGCACACAACAGTGAAATGTCATTCGTTTAATTGTAATATCTGTAAGTCATTTACCAAGGCAGGGGCATGACGGGACTCCAGCAGTAGGAAAAACAGACATACACTAGTATGTTGCACAAAATAACACAGCAAGCAATCACGTTTGAAAACTTCCAGTGACCCGGGCAGGAGGCGGATGGTGCTCTTATCGGAGTTCTTGCCTTTTAGGCCGTTCATTATGAGAAACAGACTCTGATGTAATGTGATAGTAAGCATGGATCCACCCTTTTTGGTCTGCACTCTTTTCCTGCTTCATAGTCCGGATGTAAACAAATAGTGACACACACTGCAGAGCTGTTATTATGTGTGTGCATACGTTTAAGCTGGGGCCAACAGGGCATCAACCGCTTCCGCTCCCCAGGGCCGACTGATCTAGCGGCCTGTGCCAAGATGACAGAAAATCATTTCAAATCCATCGAGCTTCAAAAGGTCATAAGTTGAATGTTGCTGTAAGTGAATTCTTCTGAGAGCAGAAGCTGGAAAATCGTGTCTCTATCTAGAGTCTGCGAGGAGTTCCTGAAGATTTACAGACAATGTCATATCTACAGGGTCAATGGAATAAAACACGGATACTATGTCACTTCCACTGCTGAAGGATCACTTTTGGGTCGATAAACGTGGATAATAATCCAGCCACATTTAGTTTCACAGGCGTTCACCGATACAGCATTGATTGGTGTGCTCGGATTTCATGAGTATTGATTACACTATCAATAAAAAATAAAGGCAACATTACATTTTTAAAAGGAGGATGTATGCACTTTTTATGGAAGCTTATTTCTGCCACAGAATAAAAAATAAAAAGGTCATTGCGACTTTTTACCTCACAATTTTTTTCCTCATAATTGTTCAGCATAGCGAGTTATATATAATTGTGAGTTTAAATCTCACAATTCTGAAAAGAAAGTCAGAATGATGAGATATAAACTAAGAAATGAGAGAACTTTGAGATAAATATTTGAAATTAACTTTTTATTTTTTTATCCTATTGCAGAAACAAGCTATCATAACTTTCTGCAACACTATGATTTTTGCATTGCAAAAATAAGGACAGTTTTCAGAAACACTCCCTTGTCCTCCACTGGTCAGACAAACAAACAGCATCGACCCAAGCATGTATCGTTATTGGAGTAATTTTTCCTGTGTTGCAGCATCACAATGACTGAATCCGGAACAGCATATATGCTTTTTCGAACTCAGCTAGTGCTTGCACTTTTAGGGAGAATAACACTAAGAATTGCTTGCTTATAGTTGTCCCTGCATATTAAAGGAGGGGTAAGCAATTTCTGGTAGCCAATGTTGACATTTGAAATCACCAAAACAAATACGCCCCTACCCCCAAAAGGGGTTTCGCCCCTATTTTGATAGCTCCACCCCACACATACGTACACAACCCAGGCAACGATTAGTTCTGTGAAACAAAGCAAAACCAATGTTACACTGAGTCTACATCGGACGTGAGTGACGCGGCACGACAAAATACTATCGAACTCATAATCAGTGATGCTGTCTACACCATAGATATATATACATATCTATGGTCTACACTGGATGAGGCGCGGCACGACACGACAAATCCCCAACAGAAAACTGCTGCTGCGTTCTATTCATGACGTATTGACACAGATTTTTCAACGGTCGCTTTGTCGCGTCCAGTGTACTAGGCAGACTTTAGCTGTTGCGGCACAGACACGGTGTTACTCACCTATCGAGAAGAAACAAAGCAACCTCGGCGTTCGATCGCAGGCCTTCCGCTCCTTGAGTTCTCTCCAGCGCTGGAACGCTGATCCGATATTTACACGGGTTCTTTGTTTGTTCCACAGACGTTTTCCTCTTTTGTTTTTTATCCGCCATCTCTATCTTTCTGTCTATCGCTCTGCTCGGCTAATGTCCGTCCTGTGCACTGAACTCTCTCTCCTCCACATCATGAGTAGACACGCCCCTTACTGCTGATTGGCTACAAGTTAGTTTTGCTATTCGGCCCAGAAAAAAAAAACAAAAACACGAATCAGTTTTCTAAAAACGCGTTTTGAAATCGCTTACCCCACCTTTAAGCTAAGATAGGAGAAAGCATTTAACATTAAAAAAAACATTCCCACATCATAATAAAATTATAATTTAAAAGCAGAATCCATCACATCCAGGATCAGAAATATTGTAAATGTAATGAAAAATAATACAAATCAAGGTCAAAAGTCACCAGCACACCTGATTTGATTTCCAGTCCAATTTAACTCGCCATGCAGCAGGACTGAAAGACAAGGTGATGAAATGCATGACTGGGTCATCACGCTTGCTGAGGTGTTAAAAAGGCCCATGCAAGTACAGTTCATCACTTTCTAATGACAGATCAATTATGCAGAAAATAAGCTTTGCATGAAGTCATCAAATGAACATACTTTCTGATCGTTCAGTATGTTTTATCTACATTTATTATAAGGATGGGCACTCAGAAGTGACAGCAATGACCCGCAGTCAGGGTAGATGTAATATTTAATTTCTTGTCTTCTGTATATACACAGCCATTCAAAAGTTTGGGTCAGTAAGATTTTTAATGTTGTTTAAAAGAAGCTTCTTATGCTCAACAAGACTGCATTTATTTGATCAAAATACAGTAATATTTTGAAATATTATTGCAATTTACAATAATGGTTTTCTATTTGAATATACTTTAAAATATAATTTTTTCCTGTGATGCAAAGCTGAATTTTCATCAGCCATTACGCCATTCTTTCAGTGTCACACGATCCTTCAGAAATAATTAATATGCATGCACATGAAGTCAACTTTTAGTGCAATAAGATCTGTGGCATGACAAACTCTGTTGTCTGATTCTGTCAAACTTCCTGCACGAAACTTCTGAGTTGTGAAAATGTAGGGGGCTGTGCAAAGTCTGGTTAAATGAATCACTGATCTTGTCTGGAACTTGTCTGGCTCACTGGAGCACAGAGGAAAGGAATCACAGGAAGGGTTTAATACACCACTACAACCTCCAACTGAGGTGTTTTCCTAAAACCCCAGATCAAATATGAATCTCTCCCTCAGCACCAGGAAAGAGCAAATCAAAACGGCTTTGACTGTACGCCAATTCAGATGCGGAGTGTGTATCTTAGACCAGATCGATACCTGCTTCGTAAACAGCTTCTAGACTAAACTTGTCTGCATTGCTGCAGATAAAACAACTATAGAACAGAGTCACTAAAGTTTGAACAATAGCAACCAACTGTGCCTTGCCTTGTGAGAGCATGACAGCAAACAGTCTGTTTTTAGTTGTTTGGTCACTTAATCAACTCTGGTTTTAGCCGACCAAAGCCTTTATAAAGGTGCAAAACATCACAAGACTAAAAGGGGGTGATACTCTCATGTTATGAAATACATATGTCTACTAATGATTTCACAACCATTTTTTCACAAAATCTGCATTTTTGGAGGAAAATGTCTTTACAATTGCTTTTTATTTATCTGTGTACTAATTCCCACTCTTCAGTTAAACGTTATCTAACATACTTTCAGTTCTTCTGTCTGATATGAGGTTTCAATTCCTTTTGTGGTGAGTCTTACATTCCTTTGTGTAGAGACTCAAAAGAACTGCTTTGTGAATCTTTCCATGTCAACCAAGACAATGCGATTGACAGAAATAAGTTTATACTTGTGTTTTGGTATACCTTGAAACCCTAAGCCAGCCTGCTGAGTCTTCTACACTCAATGCTATATCAAGCCCATGCAAATGAAAGTTGGTCTAAAAATTCCTCTTCATCCTATGGGAATAAGATCTGCCAGCCGCACCCCTGGGTCACATCGTTTCATCTTGCAGAGGATCTCTGGGGAACGAGATTGTGCTGAAATTAACAGCAGCTGTGACTTCAATCACTTTAACTCTTGAGTCGAGGAACAATAAGCAAGAGCTCTGCTTGTGTGGGCTCATTTAGTTTGGCTCATTGCAAGCTGAAAATTGCGCACCATGCTGTTTTAAAAGTAACGGTGGGTCCGAGGAGACACACCCTATGGTTTTCCCAGCCAGTTTGCTTCAGGAAATGACGGGCATGGGTCAAGTTTAACAACAAATCCTGCCAAAAGCAACAGAAAAGCCACTGTATTGATAGCAGAACAACCACACAATGACTCAAGAAAAACAGCAGAGATAGGACAATAATGAACTTCTTTCCATAAGACCATGTGACTAAGATCCCCTGTTAAGCCATATCTGCTACATGTGGTGGATTCATGAAACTAAAAGCTTGTTAGCCCCTCCTGAGAGCCCTGGATGGGGCAGACAGTGGTGGTACTTGATATTGCTGACTAGCTCAGTGTTGTGTCTAGACCCACACTAAATCTGGACTCAACATCAACCCAACATGATCATGAGTAACACAGTTGAGTCAGATGCTCTACAGGAACAACTGAACTCTTTCAGATAGTCTGGAATTAGTATAACACAGCTGTTTATGAGAATATTAAGGAAAATGCAGCTCAAAGAGCTATGGCAGCGCGAACAATGGCAAAGGTCATGGGTTCGATTCCCAGGGAATGCATGAACTAATCAAATACATACTTTAATAAAAGGCAAGTCGTTTTGGATAAAAGTGTCTGCCAAATGCAAAAAAGAAAAAACTAAATAAATGTAGTAGAGTGTGGTGTTAGCAACACCAAGATCATGGGTTCAATTCCCAAGGAATGCATGAGGTGGAAAAAATGGCTTAGAATGCAATGTAAGTCACTTCGGACAAAAACATCTACTAAATGCATAAATGTAAATAAATATAGTAGAGCACGGCACTAGCAACGCAATGGGTTGATTCCCAGGGAATGCATGAACTGAAAAAAATGGCTTTGAATACAATATAAGTCACTTCGGATAAAAGCATCTGCCAAATGCAGAAATATAAATGGAAAAATATTGCAGCCATTTGAGAAGAAAAACTTTTTTGTGTTCAAAGACACAAAATCGTCACTTCAAGGGAAACTGGTGCAAAATCGTGTGGAAATAACAACATGAAAATCATTTATGTGCATTTTAAAAATTTTCATCTGTATCCATCCATTTTTAATGTAATACCCCAAAAAGTTGCATAAAATATGGGGCTGTAAACCCAGCTACTGATAGACCATTAATCAGCACAAGGTCACATTGCTATGAAACTTTCAGTTAAAAATGCTGACACAGATTCCTCAGCTCAGAAGCTTGAAACACCATCTCACAGGGTAAACCAGAACTGAAAACGGAAAAACATCCTTACAGGAAAAAAAATCACGTCTTTATCATACCAAGGGAGGGATCATGTTTACTGTATACATGTTTATATTTAGATGGTCAGAGATATCAGCTGAACAACTGAAGGATACAGTTACCAACGCTCAGAAATCTTACTAACTACAGTTTCAGTTTTCTAACTGCATTTAACATTAGCCAAATATGTAAATATAGAAGCACAATTACATATGCACTACTGTTCAAAGGTTTGGGGTCAGTAAGGTTTTTTAAATAAGAATGATACGTTATTCAGCAAGGATAAATTAAACTGGTCAAAAGTGACAGTAAATACATTTATAATGTTACAAAAGACTTCTATTTCAAATAAACGCTGTTCTTTTGAACTTTCTATTCATCAAAGAATCCTGTAAAAATATAACAGGGTTTCCACGAAGCATCACAACTGTTTTCAGCATTGATTATTGAATAATATTGAATAATAAGAAATGTTTCTTAAGCATCAAATCAGCATATTTCTGAAGGATCATGTAACAGCATTGCATCACAGGAATAAATTACATTTTATAATATATACGAATAGAAAATTGTTACTTTAAATTGTAATAATATTTCACAATATTACTGTTTTATTTTTAATCAAACAAATGCATTCTTAGTGACCATAAGATACTTCTTTCAAATACAAAAAAAATCATACCCACCCTACATTTTAAATGGTAGTGTTTCCATATGTGCCTTAGTGAAGACGTCTTGAACAAATGCTAGTTCATTTATACAGAAGAGCATTCTTTCAGATGACTGGACCTCCCCTTCCATCCTACAGACAGACTGAACACATTATCATTATTATGATTATATTTTCATCATGGCACTTATGAGTGATGGGCTTGTTTTAGCACTTTGCACATCAGAGAATAACATGTTTCAAATCATGCAAAAAAAAGTGTGAAGGCAATAAGAAGAACTGAGCCTGAAGCCTTTAGGATCTGTGCTTTTTTGAAACATGCATTGTCTTTCTAACCTACATGTTGTTAGCATGCTATATTTTATTATACATACTCAACACATTTTCTGACCTCATTTGAGGCTCTTCTTAGGTAGGCTGAACTCTGAGGTATACATACAAAAATAGCTACTTAGTACCCAAATGCAAGTGCACTGGTGATTTCTTTTGGAAATGGTAAGACAGCTAAGCAGTTCTGTGTGGTTTCAAGGCCATTTCTAGGATGCTCTGGGTCACTAGATATCGCTGTAAATATGTCTAGAAAAATATTTCTCCCATTTTATCACCTGTCAGGCAAAAATATTAACCTGAATTCACTCAGTGAGCGGCACGATCAGTTAGCATGTCAGTGGCACAAAACTTCTGTAACATACAAGTCATTAACTACATCCTAAATAATTACTAAACTATTCTGCAGAGCCTAAACTGACTAGCATAACAGTCTGATCACCATTTAACGGCCCAAATTCAACCAATTGCTGTTTTACAAGTTGTTTTCCTGTGCCTGAAACCATTATGATAATAAGTAGCACAATAGAAGACAAACGGCACTTCAGGGAGGACACAGAGTTGCTAATATCAGACAGCTATGTAAACGAGTGGTTCCGGCAAGCCAGAATGCACACACAGCTTGACTTCATAGACAGACAGCGAAAGCAAGCTGTTCAGGTCAATGCCAATCCAATATGGCTCAGAGCATTAGTCTTGTAGGTACGTCTATATTTGTGAACACCAAATGAATTGCGAGTTGAATTTGTTGAGAATATACTGTAGAGATTATGTTACATGTTGCATATGTCAACATCAAACTGCATGCACAACTCATTTCACTTTCATAACAACTATTTTCTGCTTAAACCAGAATATAACAAGAACAAAATTTAGGGAGGGCTGCATTTATTCATTACATTGCCACGTTATCCATTGAAAATGGGCGTTACATAAAATACCAATCAGATGTCAATTCAGTTCAATTCTCATTTATTTACATAGCGCTTTTCACAATGCACATCGTTTCAAAGCAGCTTTACAGAAAATGCACATCTACATTACAATTTAGAGTGATCTGTTATCAGAAGTGAATGTGTCCAAGTAATGTTCATTTCACAAATGAACAGTTTAAGATAATAGAATCATACAGTTAGCTAACATGAATTAATTCATGAGAAAATATAACTATTTTATGGAAACATATCATTTTTAGAAAAAAAACTGGTATGAAGATCCACCCGTAAATATAATGTCAGTGGAACATAAGCATTTTGCACGAAAACTTACAAATGGATTGCATGAATCCATTCGCATTAATCACCAATTTGCCAAAATGTAAAACAGTTAAGAATTACTGTGAAGCGTTGACAATGTTGCTTTTTTCTGTATTATTAATCACCCCAAAATAAAAAAATCTGTTGAAAATTTACTCACCCTCAGGCAATACAATTTGTAGATGAGTTTGTTCGCTCATCAGAACAGATTTGGAGAAATGTAGCATTGCATTACTTGCTCACCAGTGGATCCTCTGCAGTGAATGGGTGCCGTCAGAATGAGAGTCCAAACAGCTGATAAAAACATCACAGTAATCCACACCACTCCATCAAATAACATCTTGTGAAGCCAAAATCTGTGTTTGCAAGAAGCAAATCCATAATTAAGGCATTTTAATTTTAATCCATCACTTCTGGACAAAATATAGGTCCATAATCCATAATAACGCTTCCTCCAGTGAAAAAGTCCAGTCGCTGTTGTTCTTTAACATCAAAATACACCAACTATTGGTTAGAACGTTGGGGGCGTTATTTTTGCTTGTAAACGGTGCTTGATCTGTGAATATTTCTCACCTGATTCAGACGAGACTGCTTTTTCACTGAAGAAAGCAATAGAGGACTCATATTTTAACTGGAAGCAACGGTTTAAAATTAAAAATGTCTTGATGGATTTGTTTCTTACAAACACGCAGCTTTTCACTTCACAAGACATTAATTGATGGACTGGAGTGTTGTGGATTATTGTGATGTTTTTATCAGCTGTTTGGATTCTCATTCTGACGGCACCCATTCACTGCAGAGGATCCATTGGTGAGCAAGTGATGCAATGCTACATTTTTCAAAATCTGTTCTGATGAAGAAACAAACTCATCTACATTTAGGATGGTTGTAGCCAACAACAATAACTAAACAGCTATCTGGCTATTCTTAACATTACCAAATAGCCTGCATGGACTACATCAAATGAAAAAGGAAAAGTCGTCATAGTAGTGCAAGTAAACATTTTAATAAACTATTACAAAGACAAACAATTCCCTTTAGGGATAGCATGCACCAACAAAACCATGCACTAACAGACCAGAACATTTAGAAAGCAATCAGGGTCGATTCTGATATCTGTTGACTTCAAAAAGGAGTTAAATGTGAGATGCTTTTTACTCGCCTTGAGGTCAGTAAGGAGGCTTTCAGCTCTTAGTGGTTTTGACAGGGCCAAACCCTGAAAGAGTTGTCCTTTGAACTGTGAGATATTAGAGTAGATATGAACACAGTCAGTGTAATACATCACATTAAAACTGCCTCAGGGCAACGGCGCTGATCTGCGAGTATTGAACACACTCAGAATATGCAGTCAAACGCAAAAACTGGAGTCTTTGCGAAGACCCTGTTGAGTGCATCCCTCAATGCTCTAGAACAAAACCACTTTGTATCGCTCTGAAAGCTACAGCGCTTCAGAAGCCCAGCGCTTGTGTGATAACACGCTAGAGCCGCTACTGAGCGTCTAACCCGCCGCCTCCGAGAGCAGAAAAGCTTGCTCCATCATTTCAGTCGCAGGACGCTGGAATTAAACCTCTCAGGAGAGCTGCCTTTACTTTGAACATCTCGTTGTCTGTGGCTCTCTACCTTGACGTACATACGAATCTACAAAAAGACAAAGAATGCTCTATTTTAAGCTGCCACTCTCTTTACGCCTGCATGGGAAAAGCAGGACAGTGACATTCAAATCCAGCACATGCTGCATTAGTGCATGGTTAGATGTTAAATTGCAATGAAATCACATCAACGTATATGGCACAGAAATACTCCGCATGTGAATGATTTATAATAAGACATCAAATCTTTATGTTTAGCACCACCGAGCAGTCTCTTTATGGCTCGAAGGCGCAGGGGGCGGGTGATTTCTCTTACAGTATCAGCACATGAGCGGATTCATCCAGAATTTACTGACAGCAGCAAATCGAAGCCGTTTCATACATAAAACTTTTATGCAAGTCATACAGACTACTTTTATTATACTTGTTTGGTGCCTTTCAGAGTTTGAGAGCCCCTCAATGTACATTGTATGAAAAAAGAGCAATTTGGAAATTCTTCAAAACATCACTATTTGTGTTCCACTAGAAAAAAAAAAAAGCAATACGGGTTTGGAACGATATGTGGGCAAGTAAATTATGCAAATTTTAATTTGCGGGTAAGCCATTCCTTTAAAATATATTTAAACATCTTAATCACGGTATCACCAGATTGTGTTTTTGTTCTGGAATCTCATGCATATTCGCACAAACTTGAAGCCTGACGGTCTGTATGTGTGTGTGTATGTGTGCATGTGTGTGTACATACGGGCTGGTGTGAACTGTGGGGGAGAGCACCAAAACTACAGTCTCTCTAAGAGGGGTGTGTGACATTGGCTTTCAGTTCTCAGGATGTAAAAACAACCAGAGAGAAGATGTTATAGTGCACTCCACCCTGCATGCGCGCACACACACACACATACGATACACATACACACTACTTTGTCCAAATACTTCTCACAGAGGAACTGGGGCAAATATGTAGAGCCAGACACACAGACGAATGAAGCAGAGGCTTCTTCAAAGCCATGAGATCATCCTGCGATCACATTTCAAAGGTGAACTAGCCTGCAGCTCTGTCTCTGTCTTTGGCTTCAGAGAGAGGTCATCATGGCTTGATTCTTACAGTGAGACTCTCTCGACTCACAAACACATGTTACATGTCTCAGGCCTGAGATAATGTTTGGATTCATCAAGATATCATTGATGCTAAATACCATGCGATGGAAGAAACGTGGAGCAAATCTTGCTATATCATTTAAACAAATATTTGGGGCAAGTAAGATTTTTCTGTGAAAGAAATTAATAATTTAATTCATCAAGGACGCATTAAATTGATCAAAAGTGACAGTAAAGATATTTATAATGTTACAAAAGATTTCCATTTTAAATAAATGCTGATCTTCAAACTTTCTGTTCATCAAAGAATCCTAAGAATATCCCTGTGTCATTCAGTTTCCACAAAAATATAAAGCAGCACAACTGTTTTTGACAATGATAGTAAGAAATGTTTCTAGAGTAGCAAATCAGCATATTAGAATGATTTCTGAAGGATCATGTGACACTGAAAACTGGAGTAATGATGCTGAAAACTCAGCTTTGATCACAGCAATAAATCACATACAAAATATATTCACATACAAAATTTTTATTTTAAACTGTAATAATATTTCATTTTTTACTGTATTTTTAATCAAATAAATGAAGCACTGGTGAGCATAAGTGGCTTAATTCAATAACATTAAAAAATATTGGTGATCCCAATTTTATTTTAATAATTGCATCTTTTGTTTTTTTGCTTCTGTTATGTTCCAAATTATTCCAAAACAAATAATCAAATGAGATGAAGCAATATTACATACAACCATTGTTTGTTGTAAAAATAGTAACAAAAAAAAAACTTGTGTAAAATGACTTGTATCATGCAATAAGTATATTTAAAAAAATATTTAAATTGTACTCAAATGTTAAAAGCCCTACGATCAACTCAAGCTTTTTTTGATGGGGTGCATAAGGTAATTGAGTACAAAACAGTAAAAGGGTGAAGATATGTGGTGGGAAATGCGTATTGCCCCTCATATTTCTGGGCAGCTGGTAATGATATGACATCATTGGCTCTTCCCCTGACAGCTCAAATTCAATCCAGATCTGCTTCCTGTCCATTCCACCAGACGCAACCCAAGAGAATCGCACACGTCTCTTCCTGTTCAACTCTGAAACAATGCTGATTTTCAAAGCCATATGAGAAACGTGAGATCTCTTTAATCTCTACTGTTTCTTAATGAGATTACATGGAGAGCAAATGGAGACTTCTGCTTCAGAAAAAGACACCAATAATCTCATGCATTTCCTAGAGAGGATAAAAACCCTAAATCAAACTTGCCAAATATCAATGTGCAATCAAAAGTCAGACATCTCAATATGAACTCAAATATTTCTTATCAAAATTTTCTGATAAAATGATCTGAGCTGTTAAAATGGTATTAATTATAAAAGCACATATTTTGAACAAGATATTTTGCACAGTATAGTGTAAATACTTGTACCTTTTGGTTTTGGACCCATCAAGTTCCAAATAAGACGAATACTGCATGGTAATTTAATATATAAACCATTTTTGATGTGAAAATGGGGGGGACTACTTGTATCATGCTGTTTGGCTGATTTGGATCAATTTTCAGGATCAAATGGTCAAATAAATGTAATTATTATAATTTAATCCATAATACTTTTAATGAAAATAACTATTTCTCATTACTTCTCATAAGTATTTATATGAAAAACAAAGCTGATACCTGAATGAATAATTGAAACTCCATGAATGATCCTCCACTAAGTCAGCAAAGCATCCTCTGAGCAATAAACCTGTCCTCTGAGACGTCCCACATGCGTTCACAGCCAAAAACCGGTTCCTCTCAAAGACTTCCGACAGACAGGTTGTAGCCTCCCATCATAACAGTACAAACAACTGCACACAGATTTACATAGGTTACATAGTCACCCACTAACCGCTTGCTGATTCCACACCTCAAATATTCCAAGAATCTGCGTGTGTCCTCAGGCCCATCTGGGACACGTGCGTGTGCGCCTTATCTGCGGCGAGTCACTCACAGCAGGCCCCGGTGTGTGAGACGCGTGGAGAAAACGCAAGCGAGCGGCAGGTACATCCGTGAGGTGGTGTTTGCACAGCTAAATAACATGAATTTCTGAGACAAGCGGCCCAGATGCTGCCACACCCTGTCAAACACACAGTCCTCACCCGCCTCCATAAAGCCATTACAACTCCAACCACTTCCTGAAGCTCTTTCTACTGACAGGAGCGGATGGACACCAGATGTGTCTATCAGAAGAGGTTTATATTGTGTTCTCATACTTCATCCTTGACTGCAAATTCACAGATACCAGCTACTATTTGTCATATTACTATTGTGCATAGTTAAGGTTAGGAATCAATACAAACTCTTGACATTGAGGATTCAACTTTGGCACGATTCCTGCACCATTTGTGCTACAGAGACAATTTACATTCACTTTTACATAGATTTACATCAAAGGAGAGCATATAGAGACCAAAGCAACCACTCAGAGCACCCTAGCAACGCTCTAACAACCACCCAAAACACTCTAGCAACAACTGAAAGCACCCTAGCAAGGATAAACACTACCTGGAACCCCCTAGAATCATAGCAAAGCCCAAAACACACTGCCTAAAACATCATAGCAACCACCCCCAGTTAGCACACTAGAACGTTCTAACAACCACCCAAAACACTCTAGCAACAACTGAAAGCACCCTAGCAACGCCCAAACAACTACCTAAAACACTCTAGCAACCACTCAGAGCACCCTAGCAACACCCTGAAAATGACCAAAAACACTGCAGCAACCACCCAGAGCATGCTAGCAACGCCCTGACAACCACAAAAACACTCTAGCAACACCCTAACCACCACCCACAACACTCTAGCATTCAACCAAAGAACCTAGCAAGACCAAACAAACTACCTGGAACACCCTAGTAATCATCTAGCAAACCACCCCCAACAAACTACCTCAAACAACTCTAGCAAACATCAGAGCACCATAGCAAAACTATAAAAACACAGCCAAAAAACTATGTTTAGCACACAAATGAAAACACCCATAGCAATGCACAAAACAAGCTAATAAAACCTTAGCAACCACCCAGAGCACCCTAGCAATGTTCTAACAACCACCCAAAACACTCTAGCATCAACTCAAAGAACCCTAGCAATGACCTAACAACTACCTGGAGCACCCTAGCAATCACCTAGCAATGCTCAAACAACTACCTAAAACACTCTAGCAACCACTCAGAGCACCCTAGCAATGCCCTAACAACCACCCAAAACACTCTAGCAACAACTCAAAGAACCCTAGCAATGACCTAACAACTACCTGGAGCACCCTAGCAATCACCTAGCAATGCTCAAACAACTACCTAAAACACTCTAGCAACCACTCAGAGCACCCTGTTACACCTGGACAACGACCAAAAACAATGTGTATTTGCAACTAACTCAGAGTCACCCTAGCAGCGTTCTAAACAACTCACCCAAAAAAAACTTAGCAACAACTGAAAAGAACGAGCCAAGACCTAACAACTACCTGGAACACCTAGCAATCACGAGCAATGCCCAAACAACTGCCTAAAAAGCTAGCAAAACCACCCAGAAGGCCCCCTAGCATGTTCTAAACCACCAAAACACTCTAGCAACAACTGAAAGCACCCTAGCAATGCCCAAACAACTGCCTAAAACACTCTAGCAACCACTCAGAGCACCCTAGCAACGCTCTAACAACCACCCAAAACACTCTAGCAACAACCTAACAACTACCTGGAACACCCTAGCAATGCCCAAACAACTGCCTAAAACACTCTAGCAACCACTCAGAGCACCCTAGCAACACCCTGAAAATGACCAAAAACACTGCAGCAACCACCCAGAGCATGCTAGCAACGCCCTGACAACCACAAAAACACCCTAGCAACACTCTAACAACCACCCAAAACACTCTAGCATCAACTCAAAGAACCCTAGCAATGACCTAACAACTACCTGGAACACCCTAGTAATCACCTAGCAACACCCAAACAACTACCTAAAACACTCTAGCAACCACTCAGAGCACCCTAGCAACACTATAACAACCAGCCAAAACACTCTAGCAACAAATGAAAACACCCTAGCAATGCCCAAACAACTACCTAAAACACTCTAGCAACCACTCAGAGCACCCTAGCAATGCCCTAACAACCACCCAAAACACTCTAGCAACAACCTAACAACTACCTGGAGCACCCTAGCAATCACCTAGCAATGCTCAAACAACTACCTAAAACACTCTAGCAACCACTCAGAGCACCCTAGCAATGCCCTAACAACCACCCAAAACACTCTAGCAACAACTCAAAGAACCCTAGCAATGACCTAACAACTACCTGGAGCACCCTAGCAATCACCTAGCAATGCTCAAACAACTACCTAAAACACTCTAGCAACCACTCAGAGCACCCTAGCAACACTATAACAACCAGCCAAAACACTCTAGCAACAAATGAAAACACCCTAGCAATGCCCAAACAACTACCTAAAACACTCTAGCAACCACTCAGAGCACCCTAGCAATGCTCTAACAACCACCCAAAACACTCTAGCAACAACTCAAAGAACCCTAGCAATGACCTAACAACTACCTGGAACACCCTAGCAATCACTTAGCAACGCCCAAACAACTGCCTAAAACACTCTAGCAACCACCCAGAGCACCCTAGCAATGTTCTAACAACCACCCAAAACACTCTAGCAACAACTCAAAGAACCCTAGCAATGACCTAACAACTACCTGGAGCACCCTAGCAATCACCTAGCAATGCTCAAACAACTACCTAAAACACTCTAGCAACCACTCAGAGCACCCTGTTACACCCTGAAAACGACCAAAAACACTGCAGCAACCACCCAGAGCATGCTAGCAGCGTTCTACAACGACCAAAAACACTCTAGCAACCACTCAGAGCACCCTAGCAGCGCTCTAACAACCACCCAAAACACTCTAGCAACAACTCAAAGAACCCTAGCAATGACCTAACAACTACCTGGAACACCCTAGCAATCACTTAGCAACGCCCAAACAACTGCCTAAAACACTCTAGCAACCACTCAGAGCACCCCATCAACGCTCTAACAACCACCCAAAACACTCTAGCAACAACTGAAAGCACCCTAGCAACGCCCAAACAACTGCCTAAAACACTCTAGCAACCACCCAGAGCACCCTAGCAAGTTCTAACAACACCAAAACACGCTAGAACACGGAAAGCACCTAGCAACGCCCAAACAAACTGCCCTAAACAACTTAGCAACCACCCAGAGCACCCTAGCAATGTTCTAACAACCACCCAAAACACTCTAGCAACAACTGAAAGCACCCTAGCAACGCCCAAACAACTGCCTAAAACACTCTAGCAAACACTCAGAGCACCCCATCAACGCTCTAACAACCACCCAAAACACTCTAGCAACAACTCAAAGAACCCTAGCAATGACCTAACAACTACCTGGAACACCCTAGCAATCACCTAGCAACACCCTAGAAACCACCAGAACACACTAGCAACCACATAGCAACACCCTAGCAACCACCTGGAACACCATAGTAGTAACCACTCAGAAAATAGCATCCACATGGCAACACCCTGGCAACCAAACACAAAATGTAAACATCTAGTTTATCACAGTACTTCTACAGCAGTGCTTTGTTAATTGACATAAAGCTAAAATAATATATAATTAGATGAAAAATTAAAACTTAATCTTACGCTAAAAATGGCAAATGCTGCCTTGGTAACTAACCAAAAATAAATTAAGAAAAGTAATAAGATAAATTACTAAAACTAAACAATATAAATAAATATAAATATTTTAAAAATTAATATAATAATAATAATTGAAAACAACAAATAACAAAATCCACTAAAACTTATAATACATATAAAAACAACAAAAAATAACAACCATTTTACCGTTGCAAATTGATTATGATGCTATGTATATTTGTTGGAAAGAAAAAAAATATCTTTAATTTACTAAATAATTTAATTATAATCATTTATTATAAAAACACATAATGTATAATATCGACCTATACTATTTGTAATAATCAAAATATGACACAAAGTAAAAAATATCATTGATTTAGATATCACTGAGCTTCATCACACAATAAAATCTGCTATCATATACTAATATCATATAGGAGAAAAGTCTGAACAAAAGTCCCCATTCTTTGGCTTGTGGGTATTCTATTCTCCTATTGTGGCAACCCAATAACCAACTTAGTTTTAAAGAGAATATGGTTTAGTTTTTACGACAGAAAACGTTGAATTACAATAAAAAATTGTAAAAATGCTTGTAATGTAAATCCAATTGTTACAGTCTCAAGATTTGCATCATTTTACATAAATGAAGCCAAATGACAGGACCAGACGAGAGAAGGAAGAGAGAGCATGGAGAGGTTCTGGTTTTCCTCACAGGAAGTTGCCTGTCTGTCTGTCTTTACTTTCCTGCGTTTGAACATACGAGAATAGCCAAGACTTCCAGTAAATGAATACAGGCCCAAACAATGTCCTGGATCTTCCGTCTGCTCTCTCCTGGCCGTCAGGACACAAACACTGCACAGAGCAAACTAAGACACATTTCAGATAGCTGCTCAGTTGCTTTGCTTAGTTTACTGGGTTAAGAAACACCACGCTTTTACACAAAGAATTTATAAAGAGAAGTATATACTGTATATTCACGGCCTTATTTCACCAACAGCTGCCATAACTCCAACTAGAGAACGTGATTCCCATTTACTTCATTTAGACAGCTTATTCTGTCAATTACAGAATAAGAAACAAACTTCAATCCTGCTAATGAGCCTTTTTCCTCTGCTTTCTGATCGTTTTGCTCGGCACACTTTCCACAAAGCGCCAGGCCTTTCTTCTGACCCTGACAGATCTAACAAGCGCCCAACAAATAATCAGTTTCGCCCACTAAACTGCAACGGTTTTGGACCAATTAGCTCCTATTGTTACCCACAAGCAACTGCTTCAAAGAGAATGTTAATGGCAATAACACCAATGAGAACGCACAACACAGCAGGGCACTGTATACGGATACACCAACATGATTAAATGAAACACACCCAAACAAAAACAGATTCTGGGCTTTCTCTTACAGAAAGATGGAAAACAGTAAAGTGCATCTGTTAATATATCAGACGTAAAACTACAGACATCATCTGTAACTTGCTATAGATGACCGCTGAAAAAAAATATGATTTAGTCTGCAAAAGCAAACAAAAATGCATTCATATTCATCTATAAGCCTCTTCAACAACCTTAAACCAATGCTTTCTCATAAACCTGGTATTGCATACTACAAATGATGGTTGGCTGTGTTACGTACCTCTATAAAAAGCATCTGTTAAATGCATAAATGTAAATGAATGAGTTTATCATCACAGATTGTTTCTTCCATGATGGAAAATATTTCAAATCGCATTCATCGCATGGCTATTTTGCTCATGTACTGTATGTCAGTAGGCTTGACTTCAACTACAAAACCAATTCCAAAAAAGTTGGGACACTGTACAAATTGTGAGTAAAAAAGGAATGGAATAATTTACAAATCTCATAAACTTATATTTTATTCACAATAGAATATAGATAACATATCAAATGTTGAAAGTGAGACATTTTGAAATGTCATGCCAAATATTGGCTCATTTTGGATTTCATGAGAGCTACACATTCCAAAAAAGTTGGGACAGGTAGCAATAAGAGGCCGGAAAAGTTAAATGTACATATAAGGAACAGCTAGAGGACCAATTTGCAACTTATTAGGTAAACTGGCAACATGATTGGGTATAAAAAGAGCCTCTCAGAGTGGCAGTGTCTCTCAGAAGTCAAGATGGGCAGAGGATCACCAATTCCCCCAATGCTGCGGCGAAAAATAGTGGAGCAATATCAGAAAGGAGTTTCTCAGAGAAAAATTGCAAAGAGTTTGAAGTTATCATCATCTACAGTGCATAATATCATCCAAAGACTCAGAGAATCTGGAACAATCTCTGTGCGTAAGGGTCAAGGCCGGAAAACCATACTGGATGCCCGTGATCTTCGGGCCCTTAGACGGCACTGCATCACATACAGGAATGCTACTGTAATGGAAATCACAACATGGGCTCAGGAATACTTCCAGAAAACATTGTCACAATCCACCGTGCCTTTCGCCGTTGCCGGCTAAAACTCTATAGGTCAAAAAAGAAGCCATATCTAAACATGATCCAGAAGCGCAGGCGTTTTCTCTGGGCCAAGGCTCATTTAAAATGGACTGTGACAAAGTGGAAAACTGTTCTGTGGTCAGACGAATCAAAATGTGAAGTTCATTTTGGAAAACTGGGACGCCATGTCATCGGACTAAAGAGGACAAGGACAACCCAAGTTGTTATCAGCGCTCAGTTCAGAAGCCTGCATCTCTGATGGTATGGGGTTGCATGAGTGCGTGTGGCATGGGCAGCTTACACATCTGGAAAGGCACCATCAATGCTGAAAGGTATATCCAAGTTCTAGAACAAAATATGCTCCCATCCAGACGTAGTCTCTTTCAGTGAAGACCTTGCATTTTCCAACATGACAAAGCCAGACCACATACTCCATCAATTAAAACATCATGGCTGCGTAGAAGAAGGATACGGGTACTGAAATGGCCAGCCTGCAGTCCAGATCTTTCACCCATAGAAAACATTTGGCACATCATAAAGAGGAAGATGCGACAAAGAAGACCTAAGACAGTTGAGCAACTAGAAGCCTGTATTAGACAAGAATGGGACAACATTCCTATTCCTAAACTTGAGCAGCTTGTCTCCTCAGTCCCCAGACGTTTGCAGACTCTTATAAAAAGAAGAGGGGATGCCACACAGTGGTAAACATGGCCTTGTCCCAACTTTTTTGAGATGTGTTGATGCCATGAAATTTAAAATCAACTTATTTTCCCTTAAAATTATACATTTTCTCCGTTTAAACATTTGAAATGTCATCTATGTTGTATTCTGAATGAAATATTGAAATTTGAAACTTCCACATTGCATTCTGTTTTTATTCACAATTTGTACAGCGTCCCAACTTTTTTGGAATCGGTTTGTATTTAAACTGATATGATATTCTGTTTTCCATTGCATCATATCTGCTGAATACAATCCAATATGTGTATCCTATCCTGTATTTGAGGGTGCCGATTCCAAAAATACTGCCTGTTTTGCTCTAGTGTGTCATATTTTCCCACAAAATATGCATTTTGTAACATTTTTGGATTTGACTACCATTTGTAAGGTGAAGAAGTCTCATATAATCCCTTAATCACCAGAACTAAATGACATTCCTATCTTCCTCTGAGCCAGATTACAACTATTTGTTAAATTCTCAGCAGATTTTCACATGTATGAATGATTTTGAAGTTTATGGTAAATCCAGATTTCCTTAAACTTTTGACATTTGACTGATTTTGTTCACTTTATAAGCGCATTAAAGCTGAAAACATGATATACATAAAGGTTTGTATTGCTTTGCCCAGCATCATCAAAACAGGTAATATTATTTTTGCAAATCAGCAGATTTTGCTGTGTTCTATGCACAATATAACAATTTAAAACCAGATTTAAAGTATGCACTCATTTATGACTAACATGCTTGCGGTTACCAGAGGCTGATTATTAATTAAAGTGATTCAATATGTCTATGACTAAACCACACTCATAATGTAAATGAGTCAGTGAATACTTATACTTATGAAAACCTAACTTATTGAACACATCTCAACATCATCAGCAAGAGTGATGTGAAGCTGCAGAAATACATTTGGATCTGGATCTGGATTCTAATTCTGTGTCTAACCTCGGTTCTAGTTCCAGCTCAGTCTCTGGTTCTGATTCTAATTCTGTCTGTGCTGTGAAAGACACCTACGCTCCTGAGGACCGCATGCATGGCATTCCTCTCCTCCGCGTGCTCACTTCGCAGATCTGCAGGGATGAGAGTCAACAGCGAGTCCCAAAGAGCCTTTCCCAAAACTCCCGTCTCATTCCGTGCCCACAGCTCGTTCCACTAACCCACATTACGAAGAAACCTACAGATCACCCGTGTTACCAACACAGCCAACGCGCTCCATCAATACCTGAGATCCACTGTTTATCACGCATGCACATGCAAACGCTTCTATAAAGATATAACAGAACACGTTAGGCAAAACAAACCAATCTCAAGTGCTGGTTGCATGCGAGTATATATGAGGATAGCCTATTAAACGCACAGGAGCGCACAGCTCCGTTACGCGCTCCGGCGCACTGAAAAACAACATTCCTACACATGTGCCACATTGAATACTGCAGTTTGGATTCAGATTAAACACCCTCATCATTCTCTTACCGTAAAGTCCAACACGAAGGCAGTTTTCTCAAGCGCACAGATGATTATGATCCGGTAGTCGGGAGCGCAGAACGCGCCGGGCGGCTGGTGAAAGCTGGAGGATATGTGTTGATCTGCAGATTTACTCCTCTGTCAGGTGCTCACCCGCTTCTCCGGGGTTTTCCGTGTGTTCAGAGCCGCCTGGCGACCATTTCTGAAACTAGACGAACGAGTGAGTGAGTGTCCAAAGCACAGCCTTAGCCTAATGCAGTTTTTTTTTAATGACAGATACAGGTTCTTTCTCCAGGGGGCGCGCAGTGGCTCAAAATGCTGGATTCTTTTATTGAAATCCATTAAAATCATTGAAATGTTTTATTTATTGAAGATATTTACAAAAAAATGTGATGTAGCTATGGTTCTAGCTCTGTCGGTCTCCAGGTCTGGATGTAATACCGTCTCCAACCATTGCTTAGTTCGGTAAAACGCTTTGCGTGTGAATAAAAAAAAAAAAATTTATATATGGATTAATTATTATTTGAGTTCCGCCTCTAACTCTGATTCTATTTTAGTTTCTAAAATAGAAAATTTTAGTTCTCTAACTTTGTTGACTTTAGTTCTCAAGGTCTGCTGATTATCCAACTTTTAGCTACTAATACGGTCTAGTTGTAGTTTTAGTTCTTTGATATGAATTTATGCTCTAGTTATGCTCAAACTGGAAGCCGAAACACCTCATCCAGTATTAATCACAAACGCCTGTGATTGGTCCATCCTGAAATGCGCAAAGAAAATGAACAGGTGCCACGTGATCAGCAAAGCTCCACCGTTTCCTCAACGGAGGTCTGAACGATAATTTACACTTGAGTAATTACACTAAAACAATGTATTATTTAATTGAAACTAATTATTGATGAGTAGAAGGAACATAAATAATATAATTATTATTTAAACCCATAAGCCCCGCCCATTTTACATACTCTTTCATGCTATGTATCATTCTACACTTTGATTCTGTTTTTTTTGTTTAGTTTTACAGCATCTCTTCAGCACAGAAGTTTTAAAGAATACGTTTTATTAAATGCATTAACACAATTAAATCATTATTATCAGCACCAATACAAACTGAAAAAAGAAAAACGACTATTTATGTAAAATAATAATTAAGTGGAGATGATTAAGTAATAAAATAAAAGTTATTAAATATATAAATCAGTTTAATGGTTAATCTAATCTAAGATTCATTTTTACTTTTTGACGTCATTTTTACATCAGTATACAATAGTAACGTCACAATGCTGGGGCAAGTTCAAGCTCAAACCGGTGTGCAACGTTTTGCTACGGTTTCCGGTTTCAACGACATGTTTCCTGGAAACGGTGTGCAACCGGGGTTTGAGATGCGTTTTCTCTTGTTTGGTGGGTGTGTTAAACATGTCAGCCCAATCAGCAGCAACATGGTATTAAAGAGACAGCTGGCACAGTGTAATTAACATCCAAATAAATTCACAGGAGCAAGTATATTGTTTGCACATGTTTATTTACATTAAAGGCAAAATAATTGAAATAATAAGGGCACAAGTTTAGATCTGGAACTTCTTTTTTAAGTCTGTCTAAATATAATTTCGTAATTGCAATGTCTTCTGGTCCATATCCTTTATTTAGGAAGGTGTGCTAAATACTGATTAATGTAACATAAAAATACTATACATATTTATATATTTTGCTATTGTATTATGGAGTGACACTTTCATAAACTTTTCTATACTCCTCCGATTATATAATGGTAAATATTACAATATCATAGCACAACAACAGCGATCAGCAATAATGATAAGCCGAATACTCACAATAAAAATAACAAGGTCATATAGATCATAACACAGTCTCGGAGGTAAGAAGTGGATTATCCTTCACCTGAAATGTTTGTCTTTTCATCCTGAAATGCGAGGCAAATGTTGGATCACAATAATTAGGAACCACAGTTTCCACAAATCCCTTCATTTGATTGGGATGTTCTCTTTTATTCTGGAGGGCAAGGGCAGTGACTGTTACATCAAGCATATTTTGCAGTATTAAACACGTATTTATACTGATTTCATCAGGCTCCGAAAATTCTTCAAAAAGAACACAAAGAATGGCCTTCTCAGCTGCCATAGTTGCAACTCTTGCGTCATCAGAACAGGGTGTTCAACGCACCACCGTTTCCGTTTAAAACACGTTTTGCACCGTTTTTGTCGGGGCTGAACGCAGCCCTGTTCTCTCAGATTGAATAAAATAAAAGAGGCGTCATCTGCTGGTTAAAATCCTTGGTTAACCCTTTTTTAATTCATTTCTACGTTTTTATTTTACAGTTTTGTATTGTTCTGGTAGGCTATATCTGTAAAGCACACACATGCTGATCCTATTATCTCTGTTTGTTTATTTGTGGGTGTGCTGTAATATCCATGGTGATATGGTATCACTGCAAAATGGACTTTGGACATATTTTAAAGCATCACACTAAAAATAAATATAGCATTCAGGAAATACACAACATTCATGTAATATAAATATGTTTTTTGACCTATGATGAGTTTTTGATGTCTATGTAACTAATATAGATAGGCTTATTCTTTTCATTTTTTTAAGTTATCTAATGAGCTAAATGCAACATATTTTTTTTATTTAATCTGCCTTTTTCCTTTTCTTTTGCATTCTTTTGAAATGTATTTTTATTTCAATCACTACAAAGCTAACGATAATAATCTTTAAATAAAGTTTGAAACCAATTTAAAATGTATATTAATTTGAAAAGAATGAAGAATATCTCTTATGAACATTGCTGCTATTTTCATATTAATTATGCCCATAAGGATCATAAATGTTATGCCCAAGGCCATAATTCATGTGCCCTGTGGTAAAATTATAAAAATTATGGCTCCTGTAACACCAGTCCTGGTTACACCTCAGCAGTAAAGCAGGACTTCTGTCCCATCAGAGGATGATTTCTTGATCTTCTCTTTCTAATCAAACCCACGTCACTGTCTTTATGATGTTGTGCGCTCCAATATAAATGCCATGACCACAAGAGCAGCTGTCTGTGACTGTACAGACGATTACTTTATGACTTGATTGCCCTCCTGGTGATGAGTTTCATTATGAGCTTATCTGCAATCAGCTTTCCCCAGCCAAGACCAAACCTTTGCCATTGCAGGGAAACACCAGGTACTGCTTTCAGATCAGTGACAAAGTACAACCTATACAACACCATTTATTACCCCAGCAGCCACCAACTCCTCACTTCCTCCCAAGATCTCCCATTTTAAGATCTCCCATTTTCCAGTCACAAAGCGACAGGAATCAACCGGTCTGCTTGACAAGCTTAAAAACTTCTCAGCCGAGGACCTAGAAAAAAAAACCACCGTTCCACAGAAACCATGCCGTCCTCAAAGAAACTAGCGCATTTCTTGTCAAGTGCTGCTTTATGTGCAGCTGGAGTGGCTGTATTGGGTTTCGGGATGTCGACGAACTGGGCCCAAGCTGCCATGGACTGTGCTCCGATCGACAGTGAAGAGTTCAGTGGATCCTCCAGTCTCCAAATTGGGCTTTTCAATGGCACAGAGACCAAAATCGCCTGCCCTAGGATTGACAAACTTGGAGTTAACGTGCCTGGTGAGTTTCAAATAAGGGTTCAATTAATTTTCTACATGCTAGATTATGCAGTTTTACATTTTTCAGTATACCATATAATGACAATTAAGTAATATATATATATATATATATATATATTATATAAACACATGGTGATTCTCAATAAATTAGAATGTCGTGGAAAAGTTCATTTATTTCATAATTCAACTCAAATGGTGAAGCTTGTGTATTAAATACATTCAATGCACACAGACTGAAGTAGTTTGTCTTTGGTTCTTTTAATTGTGATGATTTTTGGCTCACATTTAACAAAAACCTATCAATTCACTATCTCAACAAATTAGTATGGTGACATGCCAATCAGCTAATAACTCAAAACACCTGCAAAGGTTTCCTGAGCTTTCAAAATGGTCTCTCAGTTTGGTTCTTTAGGCTACACAATCATGGGGAAGACTTCTGGTTTGACAGTTGTCCAGAAGACAATCATTGTGAATCATTACCTTCACAAGGAGGGTAAGCCACAATCATTCATTGCCAAAGAAGCTGGCTGTCCAGAGTGCTGTATCCAAGCATGTTAAACAGAAAGTTGAGTGGAAGGCAGAAAGTTGTGGAAGAAAAAGATGCACAACCAACGAGAGAACCACAGCCTTATGAGGATTGCAAGCAAAATCGATTCAAGAATTTGATTGAACTTCACAAGGAATGGACTGAGGCTGGGGTCAAGGCATCAATAGCCACCACACACAGATGTGTCAAGGGATTTGGCTACAGTTGTCGTATTCATCTTTTTAAGCCACTCCTGAACCACAGACAACATCATAGGCGTCTTACCTGGGCTAAGGAGAAGTAGAACTGGACTGTTGCCCAGTGGTCCCAAAGTCCTCTTTTCAGATGAGAGCAAGTTTTGTATTTTCATTTGGAAACCAAGGTCCTAGAGTCTGGAGTAAGGGTGGAGAAGCTCATTGCCCAAGTTGATTGAAGTCCAGTGTTAAGTTTACACAGTCTGTGTTGATTTGGGGTGCAATGTCATCTGCTTGTTGGTCCATTGTGTTTTTTGAAAAAAAATGTCACTGCACCCGTTTACCAAGAAACTTTGGAGCACTCCATGCTTCCTTCGGCTGACCAGCTTTTTGGAGATGCTGATTTAATTTTCCAGCAGGGTTTGGCACCTGCCCACACTGGCAAAAGCACCAAACGTTGGTTAAATGACCATGATGTTGGTATGCTTGACTGGCCAGCAAACTCAACAGACCTAAACCCCATAGAGAATCTATGAGGTATTGTCAAGAGGAAATGTACGTATACCATTAAGGTACAAAAATTTACCTTTAAGGCTTACTATACCTTTAAATGTACCGCCCCAGTCACAGTCTTTGTGCCTTTTTTTTCTGAGTGTTCAAAATGAAGATAAACAATATTGTGTCACATTGTGGTTGAGAAATGTGAGTGGAAAGTGATTCTCTACACCTGTGTAAACTATAGGAAAACAGACTTTATACAGCCACTAAAAATGACCTAAAAACACCAGCTGATTAACAGACATTGAGCAAAATGGTGATAAAGTTGTGAGAAAAGATTCTGCAGCATCTGAGTACAGATGCCAACTGTTTCGATATTTTGTAATCTAAACACATTCATATGTTTTTAAATGTGGAATAAGTGTCCAAATACCGTTTGGGTGCCACTAATTTAATATTAATACCAAAGCCAATAAAAAAAAAAAATTCAAGCGAGACCTCAGAACATGACCTTTGGAATTGCCATTCCATAAAATCACATACCGTGGTTAGATGTCGGGAATTCGTCAAAGGTTATGCATTTTATTTCAATCGACATCTTTCCGGTAAAAAATCTACGATTTTATGCATTCTTCATAACCTCATATATAATGTTTTTCTCCTTGCTCTCTGGCCCGTAGGTCGACGGCTAGTGAAATATCAGGTGCTCCTATCACCGTTCAACGCTCTGGTTGTGTCCCACCTGTTGGCTATGGCTCTTTTGGGGGTCTTCAGGCAGTTTTCTGGTCACACTGTTACAACAGCTTCAGTACCCACGCAGACCTACATGGACCAATAGGACTGTACACATTCCGGTTGCTCAGTGGTGAGCAACACACACCGCTCCTCACTATGCAACCAACTAAACTATTTCAATCTCAACACTATTTTGCTGCATTTGACCTCTTCCATTTTTAACTCGTCGTTTAACTCTTTTCAATTGTCTACAACGTTGATTATAAAGGGTGTTTGTTTTACACTTTTGATTATAGTATTTTAAAAGATTATACAAGTGGTCCCGAGACTTGAGCTTAGGGTTGTTTTGACATTTACTATTACTCTGCTACTTTTGTGGTGGAAATCCAGTCCATGCAATAAGATCACCCCGATCGTATGGATCATATGTAAGTCCATCTTTCGTCTTCACAAATTTCACTGAATTCATGTTGTAGATAAAAAAAAAAACTCACAATCTGACTTTAATATCTACAGTTCTATAAGCTTAACACACTTCTTAGAATTGCGGATATTAGCTAAAACTGGCCAGACATAAACTCTTCGGAAAAGTCATACAGTCTTGATCACTTAGTTTACATATCACAATTATGAGAATTATTATATTAAAATTGGAGAAAAAAATACACTTTTTTTCAGACATTGCAAGATATAACCTCATAATTCTATTTTTTTTCTCGAATTTGCAACTTTCTTCTCCCATTGCAGACTTTTTTTTCTCACAATTCCTGAAAAAGCAACAAACAAACCTTTTTTCCTTCATATTTACGATAAACAGTCTTCTGAGAATATAATCTCATAATTGTGAGTTATAAAGTCAGAATTCTGACTTTTTTCTTTCTTTTTTTATACTTTGTCTTTCAGTTCAAGCGCAGTTATACAAATGAACATTTCCTTTCAAGACATCATATTTTTTACCAATAGCTATTCCTCATTTTTCCTTCTACTTTCTCTTCCCTCACTTTTTTCTTTTGTGATAATACCCATCACCAATGCATAAAACGTGAATATTAAATAAGTAAACATAATAGAAATAATAATTTAGAACAATTAACCAATGCAATACATAAACACTTTTTCATATAAAATATATAGAGAAAAAAGCCTCCACATATTCATATTAAACTCTTATAATGACACCTAATTCCTAATAAGAAATTCAAATAATATTATTTAAACCGAATTAATAATATTAAATAAATTCTGAATGAATAAGTTAAAAGGGAGGCAGAATTATATAAAGGGATAATTAGAATATGTATTCCTTTATTTTATAATATATACTTAGATTTTAAAGGTGCCCATATCTTTTCAAAATATATACTTTTGCTCTTAATTTCATATGTTATCCTCTCCATAGAGTGTACTTTAGAGAGTAAATCTAACCAATCATTTAAAACTGGGGATTCTTGCCTTCTCCAATTTTGTATAAAAATAGATAGTATACAAAGTTCTATAAAAATTTATAAATATTAAAACACATTGTTCAATTCAAGTTTATATCTCAAAATTCTGACTTTATACTGTATCTTACATTTCTGAGAAGAAAAAAAAAACTTTTTTTTCCTCAAAAAAGCAAAAAAAAAAAAAAAATGTCATAATTGTGTATAAAAGTTTTTAACACCGTGGCAGAAACAGTCTTCAATATGATTGTGAGTTTTACATGATGAAAACGTTCCCAATGCAGATTTCGCTCAAGTTCAAGTTGGTCACCTGAATTCAGTGCATCATACATCTACTCTATTGACATTAGGGAGTTAACTTTGCTAATGTGTCTTATTTCGTGTCCAGCATGTGTGGCCAGCCTGGCGCTGATTCTGTACGTGGCAAACGCCTACGTGGGCAAGATGTTCCAGACGCTGGTGAAAGCAGATGAAGCCAACGTGAAGTTGAAGGATCCAAAAATTACCCTACAGGTGGGGTTCTTCCTCCTGATACCGTACATCTGCGTCAACTTGCTGGCCATCCTCGTGGTCTATCTGTACGTCCATGCTGCGTACACGCGCCGCAAAGAGCAGGAGAAACCAACGGAGGATGCACCCAAAGAGATCATGATGTACTAAAGCGAAAACACAGCCAAGATCTGTTGAACAGGCCATGATTTTCAGACTGGAGCTGAATTGAGTCTATTAGTTTGAACCTGCCACATTAACTGTGAAGTGAATTGCAAAACTGAACTTACCTGAATTAATTATAATTCAAAATTGTATTAGTCATAGGCTATACATACAAACTAAGGCCCAAAAAGTATTTAGACTCACTTTAAAAAAAGTTATTGCATTAGAAAACAGTGTCTCAGATGATTTTTGTGTTCGTGTTTTGTTAGCTTGTCCTGTTTCTTTAAAAAGAACGCTATTTGTTTTGATATTTTATCTAATGCGTGTTTTAAGTATGACTCAAGTGTTAAAATATTTTTATGGTCCACTAAAAATATTTGATGGCACTTTTGTTTAACAATACCATCAAAATATTGTAAAACGTTTTAGAAATGTCATTTATTTGTCTAGCTTTTCTAAGAACCTAAAAACCATGTGCATGACGTGTAATAAGAAAACAGTTCAAATTTACTTCTATCAGTCCCTCTGGACTTTTAGCCAATTTAAAAACATTTTTTTTTATTGCAGAGGTGTGAAAATATTTCGTTCTTATACTATTTATCTGCTTATGCATCAAATATTATTATGAGAAAAATTGTCTCATTGGCTGTTTTTATAATAAACTGTCTGCTGTTTCATTCATTCCTCATATATTCTCTAAATATTACTGTAATAATTTAGTACAATAAAAATCCTTTTTAGAGTGATGAGGATTTTGTGTTCAGTTTTTTAATAGTTTAAGAGAAAAAAGATTATTGCTCAATGCTCACTCACTGATTCATTATGTCTCTTAAAACTTGACTAATAAAATACAATGGCTCATTAAATTACACTGACGGTTTATGATATATGATATTATAACCTATTATAGGACTGCCAGGTCATGAGTCACTGTATGACGTCATTTTCCACAATCACTGCATCAGATGAACTGTGGCCCTTGGACTTTGTGAATATTGTGTATGTATTCATTGATAGGACATGCAGGGTGTGATTTGGGCTTCTTCCAGCAGGGGGCAGCAGGAGTGTGTTTATCCGGCTCTCTACTGTAACCCTGCAAGGAGGAAACTCATGATTTCAGAAAAAGCTGAAGTCTTTCTTCATTTTGAAAGACTGCATTTTCAGTGTACTCAAGTACCTGTCTTGTGACACAATATTCACTATCCATGCTCTCAGAGTATTCTCAAAGTGTAGGAGTCACAGTGAGGTACAAGGTTGCTTTCAACCTTCATATCCAGCAGTGGAAACCAATGTCAGTGGGTAATCAATGGGTTATTACATAGTTTAACGAAACTAAAACTAAAACCATAAAATAATAATAATTGGAATAAACGTTAACTGAAATAAAATATAAGTTAAAATTATTGTATTTCACTTTTTTTTAAATAAATATTTTTTTCTCATTTTCTCATGTATAGCATTAAAATATTTGTATGGGCCACTGCATATATGTGACCCTGGAGCACAAAAGCAGTCTTAAGTCGCTGGGGTATATTTGTAGCAATAGCCAAAAATACATTGTATGGGTCAAATTTTTTTATTTTTCTTTTATGCCAAAAATCATTAGGATATTAACTAAAGATCATGTTCCATGAAGATATTTTGTAAATTTCCTACCGTAAATATATCAAAACTTAATTTATGATTAGTAATATGCATTGCTAATAACTTCATTTGGACAACTTTAAAGGATATTTTGGTGCAAAACCCTCAGGATTCCAGATATCAACTATTTTTCATCCTCCACCAAGATTGTCCCGACTATCAACAAACATACTCAATGGAAAGATTATATATTCCCGCTTTGAGGATGGTTCCTACATCGTAAAATTTTTATTGAAAAATTGACACTAATCACTTAGCCTAAAAGACTAACTTGGTTTTTAGGCCCATAGGTCACATATTGTTGTGGTGCCCTTTGTTTAGAGATATACCATCAGCATTGAAGTATGTACTAAAATAACTCAAACTAAATAAAACAGAAATAGACATTTATATAAAAACTATTTAGACCTTTAATAAATAAACAACAACAACAATAATAATAATAGATAATGACAAAAACCTCAACTAAAATCAACAAAAATGTTCCACCAAAACACCAAAATAAACTGAAAAACAAACAAATATAAATATAAATAATAGTCATAATATAAAATAAACTCTAACAAAAAAATATGAAAGTATATAAATGATACTTAAATAACTCTGATCTAATGCAATATCCAAAAATAGATTTCTATTCCTGAGAGATTTTAACTACTAACCAGACATTTTTCACTTAAAGGGTTAGTTCAGTACCACAACACGGACCCAAAACACTAACGCCCCAAACCAAAAATGGAAAAATTAGGGAGGCCTAGGTGTTGTACTCACCCCACTCACCAGCCCCGAGGCATCCTAGTTGTAATGCAACTTTCTTATTCTTTTCCTTTTCTTTTCTTCTTTCAGATGAATTCAGTCGGAGTTATATTAAAAATTGTCATTTTTTGAAGATCTTTCAAAGAAAAAATCTGTTTTTTAATGGCACTCAGTGGGTGTTGCATTGCATCAGTCCAAAATAAGTTAAATAAAAATCACCCATCCATAAAAAAAGTCTCACACGGCTCCGGGGGTGAACAAAGGCCTTCTGTAGTGAATCGTTGTGTTTTTGTAAGAAAAATATCCATGTTCAAAACGTTATAATCACTTTAATGTAGCTTGCGCCTACAGTCCTACACGGAAGCAGCTCCGGCGGATGACGTATGAGGTCAGCGTTGCGCATGCGCCAGTGAGTCTCCTGAAAACCAACGTTTGCTTACAAGATCAAAGGAAGCAAAGTTTCCTTACTTAAACAAAGGAAAAAGAGTCTCCTCTTGGCTTATATCGACATCCTCTGACCGTTCTTCTTTAATCTCACAAATCCTCATTTTGGTTTGTACTTTTCTTTCTAAAAATCATTTCATACCGTTTGTTTTGTTTTGAATGATCTATCCTCCTTATCTCGTCTCCTCCTCTCCTCTTCTCTCTTCATCTCTCGCCCCGCTGCAATCCTCTCCTCGCCCTCTCTCCCTCTCTCCTCTCATCTCTCGTATTCCTCTCTCCTCCTCTCTCCTCCTCCTCACCGTCTCTCTCTCCTCTCACTCTCGCCCCCCGCTCCTCTCCTCCCCCTCCGCCTCCTCTCGCATTCCTCTCCTCCATCGCCTCCACTCTCTCTCGATCGCTTCTCTTGATCTCTCTCCCTCTATCTCTTCCTCTCTAGCCGTCCCTCGTCCTACTCCATCCTCCGTGCGTGCTCACTTTTACCTTTACTTGTTCACTTCTGTCTCTACACTTACTTCTCTAGACTCCTATACTTAACTTCTGAATTTCATTAACTAGTCAAACTCTTAACTTCATTCACTGGTCTAACCCCTGAGAACTTCTCTGAGCAGAAGAGAGAGCAGAAGAAATCCTGTTGTTTTGAGCAGGCGCAGAGCGCAAAGCCCACCATCATAACACTCTTCATTCACCGTTCCCCCGGAACTCTGCTTTCCCTTGTAATTCTCGGTGTAGTTCATTTTTTTAGTCTCCTTTTCCCCCCCCCACCCTTTCCCCAATTGGTAAATTCCGTGTTGTTCTTTTATATATTTCATGATTCCCCCTTTCCCCCGCCCCCGGGAAACTCTTGCTAACTTTCCGTTTACAACATGACGCAGCAAGCAGATTTCAAGTTATTATTAAATATAACTTTGAATTGGTATCTTTTTATCTAGTATACAAAAACGCCTCGATTCGCTACAGAAGGCCTTTTTTCACCCCCCCCCCCCCCATGTGAACATCTTTTACGATGGGCGTCTTTTGTGTTTTTTTTTGTTTTATTTAAGTTAGTTTGGACTGAAGCAATGCCACCCACCCATGCATTATAAAGCTTGGAAGAGCAAGGATAATTTTTCATATAACTCCGATTGGATTCGTTCTGAAAGAAGAAAGTCATATACACCTAGGATGCTTCGAGGGTAAGTAAAACGCAGTCTAATTTTTCATTTTTGGGTGAACTAACACTTTAATATTTAAAAAAAGAATGAAAAACAGTGTGTGTGTGTGTGGGGGTGTGTGTGTGTGTGTGTGTGTGTATATATATCCTTTTTCTGCACTTTTTCTTTTGTTGTACTGTTATTCCATTGAAATGTGGTATAATTGCACTACAAATAATCAATTCTGCTAAATTAAGGAATGTAAACATATGCAGTAATAAAAGCATACATGTACAGCTATTGTAAGTCTGATATGAAGTGCATTTCAGGGAATTCTGCCTAAACTCTCCTCCTCCAAATCATCAGAAATTTGAGCTGACGCCACAGTCTAACTCAACCTCGCTCTGAACTCAACCTGATTCAACACGTACTCACCTGGTCCACGTTAGACCTTTTGACATAAACGGTCTGAACTACAGCTTTAAATACGAAGCTCTCAAAACACCAGCTCTATTCATAACCCTGAAACTCCTGAGAGACTCCAAGACCATTTTAATGGCTCAAAAACATATTTAACATTGTTGTATCAAGGTTATACTAAATAACTTATCCTAATATATAACATATTTAGATATAAACTGTGATGAAATCCAATAAATTAATATGCACTGTACTTTTCCTGCACTGTACCCTGAAATAACACTTAGCAGAAAAACCAAAGAGATGTATTATTATGAAATGAAAATGTATTGTCATATCTGTGTCTTTTTATGTCAGATTCTTACATTTAAAAAAATTCATTCGGAATAAAAAAACATGTTGGCTATTAACAATAAAATGAAATCACTATAAACGAAATCCATAGATGGATTTTGCACAAGTTATGTTAAGTTTAAATACATTTTAATGTAGAAATATTGAATGATTGCAAAAATGAAATAATTAGCTACTTTTTAAAAAATATGAAACTACAACCGCCAGTAGGTGGCAGCAAGTGACGGTTTTAATGAGTGAGTTTAATCCATAAATCAACCGATTTGTTTAAAATGCTAATTCATTTAACTTAGCAAACGACTGTACTTATAGCCTGTTTGAACTATTTACTGGTCCGTGTAATTCTGAGAAACAAAACGCTGTTTTGATGGGGCAAAACAGAATTTTGTGTCTGTGTTTATTGTACATTTGCCATCGTGCAGATATTCGGAAAAAACGGGACTCTAGTTTGTGTGATAGGCTAACTCCTATATCGTAGGCATTCACTCATTAAATGCAGGGTTCGTTCAACCAATAAATTTGAACTTCTCATACAACATTCTCAGAACGTCTATATGATGTTATTTGTACTTGATGAACATTCTAAGAACATTTTTGTAACCATTAAATACCATTCTCAACATGACATGAAAAACGTTATATTTTACGTTACATTTTGGGTGAAAATAAAGTTAGAATACTAAAAAATAATGTTCTTATCACAGCAAGAAAACTGGACATTTTAGAATCATAAATTCGAGTAAATTAGAAGCTCAGATCTGGTCTGATATTTGGCTTTTCAATAAGTAAATTGAATGAAATAGAATGCAAATGATATCGATCACAGCGGGGTGTCAGTTTTCCCTCTTTGTGGGGATTATGTGGACGCTCACGCATGACGTTTCTCAAAAGGACTTCAATGGGAATCTCTCAGAGGCGTTTGGTATGCAAACACACAGTGAATTACATCAGGAATGGAGGATAATCTCTTCTCCTTTTTTTCCAGACCTTTCTCTGGTTCTCTCTGAGTCTCTGATAGCGGACAGACTCCTGAGTTCGGGTCACTCGGAGGGTGTGAATGGATTAAGCAAAGACCCTCTGTAGTGCTGAAACACAATTCCCCCCTAAACCTGTATCAGAGAGGTGACACATACACACACACACACACACACACACACACACACCCCTGTTCCTGCAGGGCATATACACACAAACACACACACATACTCAAACCCCTAACCCAAACCAACTACATAAAACTATAGAACACCTCAAACTCACACATAAAGTGGCCCCAAGAGTATTTCAACACTCAACACTCAAAAAAGATCACATTTAAGTGCACTCGAATGCTGAAGGATTTTTGCTCATGCCGTGTTATTTAATCAGATGGTGATTTTTAGTGGATGCACAAAGTCAGTTCTCTTCAAATTCGTATGGGTGTCTTAGAGTAACCGCGGGTGTAGAGAATCACATCAACTTTAAACGTAAAACTGCACAAACACAAAGTCACACAATAATTTCACTAATGATTTAGTCTTCATTTTCAACTATAGATCTATTGTTTTACCATTTTAAAAATATTTCAAGGAGGTTTTTGCAATGTATTAAGGTCATGCAAACTAGTCCACCTAGCACAGATGTTTATTTTTTAACTTTTTTTTTATTATTTGCAATATGTATATCTATAAAGGCTTTCATTCATCTATCTATCTTTTTATATATTTTTTAAAATCTTTTTATGACTTCTGTTCATGAGAGACTATTTACCGGTAAAAAAAAATACGTGCAAAATCGCTGAAACATTTGAAAACGCTGTTTAACTTCCAGCTCCTCGAGTCGTGAGCTCTTTTTCAGGTCGTCAGTGTGTAAAACGGTGTTTTCCAAACCCTAGTGAGCTGCCTAGTTAGGGAGCATTTAAATGCATTGTAAGTTTATTCACAATGCAGATGCCTTATATTGTTTCATATCTCGCTGAAAAGACAATATCAGAATGAATTGCAACAAGCACACTGCAAAAAAAAACGAAAGGAAATGTGAATGTAATGTTGACATATAACAGGTGACAATATATATTTAATGCTTTGACTAGCCACTATTTATTTGACATTTTTCACAACTTTTTTGCATTCAAGTTCTTTTTAAATAACCCTTCAGTGTAACACAAGCTTTCATGCAATTTCTCAATTAATAGTGCTAAACAAAAATGCAAGTATAATGAATAAATTAAAATTACAGTTACTCAAACATAGTTGAATGTCAAAAGTTATCTATTAAATATTTAAATGCAATATATTTAGAATAAAATATTCAGAATATTTTACACTATATCTTTAAACAGATTTCAACATTTATAAATGAACAACATTTTTCAAAATATACAACAACATATTTTATTTTTCAATACATTTTTAAACCCCAACTGTATTTTAAGATTATAAATGTAACTTCTTCCTGCTTTAAGTACATCTGAAACATATTTTGGCATTTGAAAGTTCATCCAAAATATATTTCCAAATTAAATATAATAATAATTATAAATAAAACAACAACAACAATAATAATAATAATAATAATAATAATTATTATTAGTTATTATTATAGCCTATCTTTGAAGGTTTGTCCAGAAAAGACATAAGAATAATAATAATAATAATATAATAATAAATACTACTATACGTATATATTGTATTTTATATTTTGGTTGAACTTTTAAATACATTGTGGAAAATGAAATACTGTAGTTAACATAAGATATATTAATACATAATATAAATTATGAAGCACTGTGTCATTAGCTTAGCAACATGACAGTTCCACTGAAATCAATTGTGATCTAGTTGCTTAAGTACCATTTCAGTCAGGATGCTGCCTTAGAAGACAGTTGCCTATATAGGCAGTAGACAGCTGAATAGGAACACAGCCGCTCTCTCTATCAGCCTGTTCAGGTGTGTGTGAGAGAAAGAGCAGGCTAAAGTGGAGAAATAGCTCGAGGTGTGATCTTATCTGATGTTAACTGAAGAATGACACCATAATGGAACAGCAAGGGTGTAATTATTCTCTTCTCTTCTTCTCTCCTCGCTCCCTCCTTCTCTCCACCCCTTCATGCGCTGCCCTCTCTGACAAATGAAGATTAATGGCAGAGATAAGCGCTGGTTCCTGCCTGTCTCCGCCGCATCCAGTCGCAGGCCCAGTGTGTGAATGGGAATCCCCGTTTCAGATCACTTCTCACTCTCATGGTGTAAATCTTGCTCAGGGTGCAAAGTTTAGGATGTTGGATTATAAATGTGTGTGTATGGTGGCCAAAACATTCATATGGATTTGGCATCAGCATGTTCTTGCCATCATATTTTAACCTGTTAAACTCCACCTATTCACCAATCTCCACTGCACATCTCAGCTTATCTTCCCCAGCAATTATCTTATAATTCACTATGATTAAGTGCACATCTGACCCCAGATCAGCGTCACGAGGCACAATATGTCAGAGCCACAGGTTGTCTGGTGCAATCACAGGTTAATCTGTCCCGGTTAAGAGCCTGGTGTCCCCTTTGGCAGGCCAGCGAGCGCAGAGGACGCCACATACTGACGGCTGCTGTGACTGATTAAGAGAGTCCGGGGCACTTTCTCTGAGCTGAGCTCTTAACTGACCATTTGATGGATAAAGACTTTGATTGCACAAGTCAAAAAAAGCCCCATGACAGAAGAATATTATACTGCCCCCAAGTGGTGCAGTTCTTACCGTTTTTATTGTATTTCACACCGCCCCTAAAGAGAGGCAATGGGTCTACAAATGAACACTAACAAGACAGTCATAAAGCTGTCAAGAGGATAAACACGGGCAATTATGTAAGATGACTTTACTTCTGTTTATCTACACAAGACCCTCTTTTGAAAAAAAAAAGATGGCTGGGTAAATAATGCATGGGCTTAATGTTTCCCACACTCAGGACAAAACCCTAACCATATGTATTAAATTTCGGAGCGTAACTTGTTATGTGAACTGCATTGTTTGTGCTACACAAATGCAACTGCCTAGCAATATCTTAGTAACCACATAACAATGCAACCAGCACTTAAATATAGCTTTAAATGACACTAGTAATTCAAGCCTGCAGTTTCCATCATTTTCATCCTCACTGATGAATGCTTCTCTATTGATTCCGCTACAGAATAAAAAAAAAAAAGTCCAACTTTTTATCTCACAATTTTAAAAAACACACACTCTCACTCACACACACACACATTACATATAAACCCGGAATTCTGCAAGAATTCTGATTTTTTTTCTTCTTCTCTGAATTCTGAGTTTACACCTTGCAATTCAGATTTTTAAATAAATCTGCTACAGATTAAAAAAAAAGTTAATTGCAACTTTTTATCTCACAATTCTGACTTTTTCTTCTCAGACTTTTTTTCAGTTGCAAGTTAAAATAGCGATTCTGACTTTTTTTTCTCTCTATCATATGAATTTCTTTAAATTTCTATTCAGTTTTCATTCTACTTCCTTATATTTTTAATTTCAATCGCAATTTAGCATCCTGTTTACTTCCTTGATTCAAATTCAAGTCACATTCTGGAAAAAAGCTAACTCAGTTCAATTGTGAATTTTTTTTTAATTTTTTTATTTTTTAAAGTTTTTTAGATATTGGTTGCTTTGTGAATGCAATGTTTTCATAGGCTGTACTGAGTTAAACTGCTGTGGTTTTCAGGCATTATGCTCACACTTAAACTGACATTGATCCTCCAGCTTATGTGAAAACTGCCCTCATTTCCCACTCAAAAAGCATCTTTGTATGTGGAGCAGCACATCTTTACACATTTGCAGCTGTCAGTACAGCGGTAACCGAAGCCATAGGTGATGGGTTGGCGTTTGAGATGAAAGCCGAGGTCATCACTGGAGCGAGACGTTCTTTCAGAGATCACAGACCTGGCGGTGAAACTGAGACGGTGAATCAGAGATGGTCTACTCCACACGGCCATAACACGCGAGATCTCACTCTCCCAGATCTCAAACGATGGGAGGATCCCATCTACGATCTCAGAGCGATATCATGGGGTCCATTTCAAATTCATTTCAACAGTTCCAGCAGCAGGCAACTCTTCACACTCAGCACAGGTGTCAGTTTGGTGAAATACTGTTGGTGTACCGAACGCTCTGGTTTGTCATGCTACATCTCCGGTCCATAAAATCCATAAAACATATCAGCACTGTTTGACATCTCAATGTGATGTCAGGCTTGACGGACTGTGACAGCTCTCAGGGTTCACTCGCATGCAGATGGATTATGGATAAAAGAACAATGTGTTCTCCATCCTGAAAAAGCTTGGGTACAAAGAGCTTTCCAGAAATTGTTTTAGTACAAGTACACAAAGTAAGCTGATATATATATAGTATATACAGTATATATATATACAGACAGAAATATTTACCTTATAAATATCTATTCTATCTACTAACAGACAGACCGATATTTATTTTAAATATATAATATAATATAATATAATATTATATAATATAATATAATATAATAATAATATAATATATATATATATCTATATAATAGTTATATTATTGGTAGTTTCTTTATTTTATTCTTTTTTTTTTATATTCATATTTAATATATGAAATTATATTATTTTATATTTAACATTTTTATTATATATTTAATTTTACTGAAACACATTTGTTTATTATTCTATTAATTAATTTTTATTTTTATATGTATTTATTTCCTTTTATTACTTGATTTTTATTGTTATTTGTTAATTTATTATTAATCATATTTAATGCATTTTTTGGGGACCGGGGAGGAAAAACAGTTATGCATTGTACAAATATAAGTATACAAATATAAATATAACCCCACTAATCTCAAATGTGTCCTCTTAAATTGCAAATTTGCCGTATTAAAAGTCATAACTTTCAATATGCAATCAATATTGCTCAATTTGGACTCAAAAATGTATGCAATGTGCTTATGCATTCCAGAACGAAACACCAGTCTTGAACTTCCTGGAATTACAATTCAGTAAACATGAAATGTTCTTCCTGTCATTCTAGTTCACATTTCAGTTCAACTTAACGGAACTTCCTGGAAATGGACATATTCATGAATTGATTCTGAATTTTGCATAAGCATGGTTGCTAGGATAATTTGGTGGTTTCTGGGTGGTTAATTCCTAGGTGTTTTACAACAAAAATAGTTCAACAAAAAGTTGAATTGCTTAAGATTATAAAAAATGGGTTTGTTCACACATTATTGGCACAATAAAGAAAGCACTGCTGTGGCCCTGAAATCTGCCCTGACCTCACGCATTGAGAGGTTTCTGAGGAAAAGCTGTATCAGGTTCCTCGTGTCCCTCCGGGTTAGCGTGAGGTGGTTTTTGGATGGAGCTGTAATTTTTCGTGTTGTCTGTGGATAATTGCAGGTTTGTATCAAGTCCGTGGCTGAGAAAGGCGCGATGAAAACTGCCATGATCTTAGGGGGGAGGGACAGGGGGAGGGAAGGAAGGGAGGAGGGAGAAAAGAGGGGGGGGGGGAGGAAAAAAAAAGGGGAGATAAGGGGGGTAGAAGGTAAGAGAATTGTAATATAGCGGCAATGGGGTCACTCATCACATCATCTTTCCCAAGGTGCAATTTAGCCACAAAAGCCACTCGCGTGTTTTTCAGGCTTTCAGAGCTTCCTCTGTTGACTAAGACACCTTCATCGCGCCTTTCTCAGCCACGGACTTGATACAAACCTGCAATTATCCACAGACAACACGAAAAATTACAGCTCCATCCAAAAACCACCTCACGCTAACCCGGAGGGACACGAGGAACCTGATACAGCTTTTCCTCAGAAACCTCTCAATGCGTGAGGTCAGGGCAGATTTCAGGGCCACAGAAGAAGAAAAACCAAGGGTGGGGGGTTGGGTAGGGGGGGGGGGGGGGGGGAGGGGGGGGGGGGTGGTGGGGGGGGTCAACAGAGGAAGCTCTGAAAGCCTGAAAAACACGCGAGTGGCTTTTGTGGCTAAATTGCACCTTGGGAAAGATGATGTGATGAGTGACACAGTGACGCTATGAGACATCTCTGACCATGAGACGGAGTCCGCAGTCTCCTGCTCAAAGACTGGAGAAAATAATTTAAATAGATATATAAATATATAAATAATGTCTCAAACTGTGCTCATATATACCAATATATAAATAAACGGTACATATTTGTACCTTTTGAAAAGGTACTGCCCCAGTGGCAACTTTTGTACCTTTTTTTTTTCTGAGAGTGTAGGAGATTTCAATCAATTTCTCAATCTTCTGAGAAGCGGATACTCCAATAAAACATTTCTATTAAGTCTCCTGGGCAACTTTTCTTTGATTAAAACGTTGTGTTTCACAATGGCTGCCAACAGTCTGATGACTGATGATCTGACAGTTTGTTGTAGTGTGAAACAGTGAACCTCAAGACCTTAGCAACACAACGCCAAGAGCACAAACCTTGTACATAGACAAGGATAAAACACAGCTCGAAGGTTTTGATGGTAAGAATGAGCAGCAGATTTCTCATGGCTTGTGTCGATCTATCAGCTGCTGATCGGTGTCAACACCGAGAGGAAGAGGCGATCAGAGAGCGGCTGCTAAAGACAGACAGAGCGGATCATCTTGCCACGGCCATTGTAAGTGTCCATTCACAGAGCACTTAACACAGGACTGCAGTCAACAGGTGGGTGTGTCGCATCGGCCCCGGGGCCACTCTCAGCTCTTGTCTTTTGTCATCCCTCTATCCTTCTATCTGTCTGTCTCTCAGCCCCATGCTCAGATATTCGCCTGGAGCGCAGTCACTTCCTCAGCATTCCTCTCTACTCGACTGCGCCTGGTAAAAGACCCTCATGAGGAGGAGCGAGAGGGCAGAGGGGCCCCGATCGGAACCACAGCTCACCTGAGTATCCGTGAGGGCATCAATTCATCTTCAGGAAACTGAAACGGACAAATCTGTCAACAGTTGCCATGTTTAAAATGGCAATAATATCCTTTTCTGACCCTCAATAAAATGTTGATTAAAATTAACTCATGTAAACACTGACAAGGTAGGCTCTTGAGTTGCTATTTGCGTCTGGAGATGTGTGTGTGTGTGTGTGTGTGTGTGTTTATACATTATACATATATCTTCTGTTTTTCTCTCCCTCTCTATGTAATGGTAATTATAATTTTATATATAAACTAATTATATATATATAACATAATTATTATAGTCTTTCCATTTTTTTATATTAAAATAATAATGTTTTATAAATTAATTACTAATTAAAAGCAAGTTAAATAATTTAAAGTCAATATTACTACATAAATAATAAGTAATTATAAATAAAAATAATTAACAAATATTATTAAAATAAATAATATATCTTAAATCCTATATATATCTGTCTCTTACTCGCTCTCACCTGTTTATATTACATAATATTATTTAAATTATTATATTCTATTTAATATAAACAGAGAGCGGAGTGAGACAGAGATGAACGACTTACATTTAGTTAAATATTTAATTATTTGATTTATTTACATTAAATATTTTTTATATATTTTAATTTTATACTATTATTTAATGAATTTAAAACAAATAATTCCAATTTACAAATTATTAATCTATATATATATACAGCATTCTGAGGAAAAGCCATATATGTGTTTGTTTGTGTGTGTGTGTGTGTGTGTGTGTGTGTATACATTTAAAAAAATACACAACCAAGATCACTGAAAAGAGGATGGTCACTGCTATGATCTATAGGTTCTTCATATCAAATGAAACTACTTCAGGAAGCACCAGCACATAGATAGATGACTGTCTAAAAGTGCTAAAGAACTGAAAAGGCTTCTCATACACTCTAAAAAATGCTGGGTAAAATACAACCCAGTGCTGGGTAAAATAGGGACAAACCCAGCAATTGGAGTGTAATAATACTCTCTCATCTCATATTCAATAATCGACTGCTCCACATCAAATAAATTCCAGGTGCTGAGACAAAACAATATGTGCTACATGTGTTTTGATAGCCCAGGCAGATGCTGCATCTTTACCATGTATCTGTCACAAAGATGTGGGTGTAAACTGTGACCGGCATGCAGCGGACAGCCCTGCCAGGCCCTGCGGCCTCCTCTCCGGGCAGGACAGGGCCGCGGCACCCATCCTGCGGTGTCAGCGTGATCTATGAACATTGTAACCTGACCTGCAGGAGGGATGGAGGGATACAGAGACATTCCAGCCTCTCACGGGCCCTCAGAGCTATATAGGGGCCACTGGTGTTCACTGCAAACATGCCAATCACTGCAACTGAGATTAATCACAATTTAGTATAATGTTTACTATAGATTTTTATTAAAAATCTCAATATTGAACCACACACTCTTAGAAATAAAGGTCCTAAAAAGGGGTTTTCACAGCATTTTGACCTTTCAAGTCATCATTTCAGAAAAGACCATTTTATTTTTTTAGTGTTTAAACATAAAAAAAAACCTCCACTATAAAGAACCTTTTGTGCAATGGAAAAGTTCCATGGATGTCAAAGGTTCTTCATGGAAACACAGAGAATTGTTTTTAAAGAGCGAATTATAATTTTTAATGAGATATCTCTTTTGTGCAGATGAAATTATTGTTAATGTATTGTCTTTATTTTATTTTAGCAACATGTAATTTACAATTGTATTGTATTTATATATTTATTTATTTACACTTAATTTTATTTTCTTTTATTTCTGAACCACATTGGTGAAAGCAGTTCAAAAGATATACAATACCAAACCAAAGTATTCAAATATTTGAAAAACACTTTTGACTGAGTGGTATTTCAAGACAACAGTAATGCAAATTCTTTTCTTTTTTGTTTAAAATGTGCATCTACCATCAGAACAGGGTGAATTCAGGTTCACTGGCCACTTTTAACATGAGACAACTGTCAAAACGCTGCACGATTTATCTGAATTTACTCTATCAAGTCCTATTAACTCAGTGGATGAGAACATCTGCAACAAATCATGTATTTCATTTTTATAATGTTTTATCAAATGTATTAGAATTACTGTGAAGAGTTAGTAATTCTGTAATTATGATTATGATGTGAGTTTTTAACAAAATCTCCGTGCGCCCTGAAAGAGCAGCACACACACAGAATACGAGCTTTGCCCGCGGTGCACAGACATGAAGAGTGTGACCCAGCCATGCCGGACACAGACAGGAGGTGAGTGCCTAACTGACGAGGAAAGACGGAAAAGAGGCCTACGAAATTTACAGAACCGACGTGACATCAACTAGCGGATGTAAACACTCCCTCTTGTTGTGTTCATTCATGTTTTTCTGAGTGACAGGCAGCTGTGCCACGAATGCAATGATCACTTAAAAGGGTCCTATTAGGCTTTTGACAAAGTCTGATTTTGTGTTGAGGGTTGTACTTGAAAAAAGCTCTCAATAACCAGGTTGCACATGATTTAAATTGGTCGCTGTGTTTGCCAAGGAAGACATGTTTGTTGATCCTGGATCAACATTATTGTTCAAAAATATAGACTTAACCCAATCCCCTCCCCTAAACCTAACCTTACCCATAATTTATTCCTAAATTCAGAGGGAAATGATAGCTGATTAACAAGGGTGTAAAAGCACCTAACCCTGATCATAAGCCTAAAACAGACATTTTCTGAAAACTGATCCCTCAATTCTGATTGGTTAATTGATATGGTGTTCCAGGATCAACAAGGATGTTGATCCAGGAGCATATTGTACTTGGTCAAATCACGATCACCTGGACATTTTACAAACATCCTAATCCCCAGTCTGCTTGATCCCTAGTGTATACGGCCTTTTCGAATCGCTTCCTGTATCAAATGAAGCCCACCTTCTGAACGATATACGAAATGGCAATCGTAGAATTGGTTAGCTGGGACAGTGTGTGCTGTGATGGTTAGCTGGGCAGTGGGTGCTGTGATGATGGGTAGCTGGGCAAGGCTGTGCTGGTGATGGTTAGCTGGGCCAGTGGTGTGTGTTGGCCAGACTCAGAACGACGCTGGCGGGAAATGTCACGCCTACCTAGCCGCTGCGAGCATCAGTGTAAATATTCGTCAAAATCAAATCAACATTATGACGTGGATTAGTAAAAAAAAAAACCGGTATGAGTTGTCACCACCATTCTAAGTTTGTCTGCCTTGGGAAAGGTAGCGTGTCTCTGACATAGTGATAACACTCGTTGCCTTCTCAAGTGCAGCTCAACCAGGACTCGTCCCATTCGTCGATATTTGCGATATCAAAAATCCCGGAAAATATGCATTGTAGTCCAAACAAGTCGTTCGTTGTAGTTTTTGAAAAGTGATTTCTGTTAATAAAATACTCCTTTTGAAGTTGACTTTGAGCTTTGTAACTTTGCAGATCTTTTTTATGCTCAAAACCGCACTAACAGACTAACTAACGTTGAAAAGTGGAAAAGCATACTAGACCCCTTGACGATGGTGGCCTGCATGACATTATGGATCATTTTAATGGCCAGATTGGAGCACCAAATGCAACGAAACACAAGCAATGCAAAAGCAAGAGATTTGCCAAAAGAACACGCAATTTGGCATTCTGCAGCGAACTCTACAATCGATTATAAGGCTTTTGTACAAAAGAAAACAGTGCATCTTTGTATGTGCCATCAACGGCAAACCGGCTGAAGCAGTGGATAAAACCGGCCAGCAGACGGGCCCTGTAGCTCTGCTGTCACAGCATGGACTGTTACAGTAGGGCTGCAAAATTACAAAAAAATTTAGATGGTTAAAACTGGAAGCTATGGGGGAACCATCATCTCTCAGAGCCTACAGGTGATTTATCTCGACAGACGAACACACCGACATGTCAAACGAACCAAAACACAGCTCCTTCAAGTTTCCTTTCCTTTGCAAAGTTTCAATGGATTTTAATTCCTGAACCTGCATGAGCTGAAATTGGATAACTGAACAAATAAATAACGATATGATAACATTTTCAGTAAATGAGGAGAGCAAACGGCACGCTTTATGCAAGCCATCTAGATAAACCACACCATAAGCGACATACACAGTTTACCACTAAATATTGGATGGGACATTTTGATTACAGGCCAGCAACAATAATATCCTACAGTAATATTCTCAATGCACAGGTAATGTGCAAGGACTCCTGCATGTTTATTTGTTGTGCTTCATGAGAGTCTTAAAGGGCCTCTTAGTGCCGAGATGAAATGAGTTCAGTAGGTGACTCCAAACATTAGTTCTTGTAATGGTTAATACTGTTAGATTGCCAGCAGCTCTTTGGCATGGAATGGCTCCTCGGCCGCAGGGAACCCGCTCTAGCTGTCAACCCACATGTAACTCAACTAAAATAAAAGAACTAAAAGCTTTTGCTGCGGTTCCAGGAGTCACACTTTCTAGAAACAATCCCATTCTACAACTGATTGTTCGACGTTGATCTGGAGGCTCCGTCATATGGCCTACTGAAAACATGTTAACAACATCTAATCAAGATCAGAAATCACACTTTAGGAGCAGTGGTTGCTCAGCAAGATTTCACTTAGTACAACAAGATCATGAATTATGTATAACGCCAACTCGCCAGGTCATTGGTCTCTTGTGGCCACGGTGTCTCATCCTTATAGTTAAGAACATACATCAGTTGATTCAGATACCAAGATCATAACAGGGGGCTACACACTGTAAAAAATGAATGTGATTTACTCCAAGCAGTGCACAAAGCACGGTGATCGACATAATGCCTAGCAGTTTAAACAACAAGCCTTGGTACAGGCACTGGTTTACCAAGATGTGATGTGTGTGTCCATAATAATATTCAGTGAACTATTAGTAGCTGAGAATTTACAGTTAACTAGATGTATTTTACAGTAGAAATACAGGTTAAACACATAAGATTTTTTGGAATGTGAAAAATTCATTGTAAGAGTTACATGGCTGAAAAACCGTATTCCCAGACGTCACCGCGTATCCTCTGATAGATGACTTCATAGTGATGTTTTCGACCTATGTGGATAGACGATAGAGCGAGCGAACGGGTTTTCCTTTCTGTTGTAGTGCTCGTTCTGATATCAAGGGGACTGAAATTAGCGAAGGTGGTAATCTGTACATTGGTGAACTGTAGTGTACAGGTCTGGTTTACATTAGTCCGTGGTGGTAGTTCTTGTAAGCGTATAGGTCTTGGCGTAAAGTCACATGCGGGATCTTTTCCCTTGTCTCTTTTCATTCAGTTAACTTAATGTTTTATTGGCATTATTTCCAGATTATGGACATGTGTCGTCACCAGATGGGGGTTAGTGTTTACGTGTAATGGCAATGCACATCGTATATATCAAGTTAGCCCTCATAAGCTTGTGAATTGTTAAAAGATGTTGTGATGAGCTTAGTTCGTCATGTGACATTTCTCCTACACCACCTAGGTTGTGGTGGTAGACTGCCCACGTCCCATGGTGCACCCCCCCACAGTTACGGTCGCAAGGGTTACGACCACATTGCACGGACTGACTTAATACGGTTGTTCAATATGTTGGAGTCCTACCTCGTGCCTGAGCAGTCTGTTGAAGTTTACTTCACTTTGGAACCATTATTCACGGATGTGCACTGCACCACTGCCTGCAGAGTCTTCACACACAGACGAAACTTACTAAAGAAGTGTGAAGTGTGACATAATATATATAATAATGTTCTAATTTATTTAATAAACTATGATATAAATAATAAATCAATAGAATTGTTTTAAATATGTTATGTTTATAAAGATATTTAATTAAAATATTCTTTATAAAACATAATACTATATTGTACTATTATTGCTTTAATAAGAATAAAAGATAAATACTAATTTAATAAAAATATTAATAAAATTTAGTATACAAAATATATAAGGAAAAATAAGAACCTGTACAATGTCAATGAGCACGTATAAGTAAATTTGAATGAAAAGAAATACATATTGTGAAATAACTAATCTTAATTCAATGTTTCACAGATTTTTTTTTTTATGTTGATAACATAATTTGCAATTTAACAGTTTGTATTACATTAAAAAAAGAATGCTAACAGATGCATTTCCACTGGTGGTCTCTGACGTTTGGACCCCACTGACTGTACAAGAGAAACACGGAAAACTTTGACATTAATTCTAATTCTGACATGTCCTTCTGCGTCTGTTGATCTACTCTGATCATCTTTCCACAGCAGTTGCGAATAAAGCACCTTTGTTTTAGCAGTGACTGATGCTTCACAGCTCCTAAACATGAGTGTGCTGTCAGTCAGGATTCACACGCGTTTATCTGAAGGCCTGTCCCACCAACTCCAGCTTCAGGTTTCTCTGGCAGCTCTCGCTCAAGCAGCAAAGTGGCTGTTCTTTTTGGTTCAGCTTATCGATGGCTTTGTCCCTCAAATTTCTAGTTATTTGATCAGACCTGCGCAAAGGCGTCGGGGTAAATGAGGTATTGTTTCCCTTACCTCTCACAGAGCTTTCTGTGCCACAGCAGGCGTAAACCTGGCAAAGCATCACAAGCAAGAAAGAAGATTCCCTATAAGTAGAGAGGTAAGCTCAGTACAATCACAGCTTTATTTTAGGGGCTTCCTCCTACTTTTGAGAAAAAAATAAACTCAACACCTTTCATAGTCTTCATGCATGATTGATCATTTACGAGCTGAAACTGAAGCATACAATCTGAATAAGAAAGATGCTTATATTTTCCCATAGGAAAGTCTTCTGCTTCTCAGATGCTCATCCTGAGAAAAAGATCCCAGTAATGTCATGCATGTCTCAATGTCTCAAACCGTTCTCAGATTATCCAAGACCCCAAAGTGTCCAATAAAAAGCCAGAGATTTCACTGAGCTCAAATATTTCTCATTATATATCCTTCCAAATGATCTGAGCTATATATCTATACTTTTACTGAATGTCAATAAATGTCTTAAGTGTCCGATTTTAGTACAAACATCTAAGACAAAGTTGATATTTAAAAGAAAGCATAGGTGAGGAATTTATTTTCCTGAGTTTTGCCCCAGAAAAATTTATTAAAATTATGTATTTGTATTATTAGAACATAGTCAAACATTTTATAAAAAATATTAAAAAATATATTAAATAGTTAAATTATAGACTACAAATATAGTATAAATATATATATATATATATCTATATATTATATATATATATATATATATATATAAATATACACTTTTACATCCTCAGTAATTTGATAGAATCAAGGGACTAGAACACATTTACCCTTACAGCCCTTTAAAACTGGAGCAGCATGAAAGATAATAGTGTTATACATGAGGAGATCCATGTCAGCTGCCATTCATTAGGTGTAATTCTCAAGCGAGATTCAGCTCGGTTTATTAAAGTGACTGCCATTCGCCGCTGCCGGTCGCAATCGTGAACGGAGATGATTGCTGTGGGTGTGTTCGGATACATGCAGACCTTTTTTCCAGGGGGGGGGGCACTGGCTTAATAAAAGAGATGAAGAGACTAGCCATACCATGTAGAACTCACTATTAGACCCATAAAGTGCATAAACCCCTGATTCAGAACAGTATATTATTGAATCTAGAAAACTGATTGATGTTGCGTGGCTGAAAACACATATACCATGCACACTTGCCCCGGCTGTGCTTAAAATCATCCAGCGATTTCATGGTTGAATAGTTTTAAATCTACACAGGCCGCATCTCTCTGATAATGCACAGACAGCCAATGCCAAAATGAATTTTAAACAGAATGGGTCTCAAATGATAGGTCTGAAAAATATTTCTTATTTCAACTGATATACGAGATGTTTAGAAATCGGGAATACCAGAACTTACATGAGGTTGCCGTTCGAATTACAGTAATTTGATTTCTCTGAGCTTTCTACAGCTTAGAATTCAAAATTAATTATTTTGTTTAAATTATTGTTTCAAGCGGTAGTATATATGTTTTTACAAACATTTTTAATTAATTAAACATTTTTAATTTTGTATGGATATGTGTTGAGATGGATAATATATATATATATAGAAATTATTATATATATTAAATTTGTGCCCCTTGTAGAGCCCTTGTTTATGATGTGACAGTAATAAGAATAATGGTAAGTACAGCCTGAAGTGAAAACACGGTTCCCCAAAAATGTTGCATTCACATCTTGCTGGAATTTAGATATATAATTATAAAATGTTGATTCACATGTGCTGGAATTTGATATAGGATCCAGCAAGATGTGATGCAACATGTTGTAGTATAATATATATATACTATATATATATATATATATTATATATTATATATATATAAAATTACAGCAAGATGTGAATGCAACATTTTTTAACTGTGTGTTCACTCTGGAATTTCTAAAGACTAAAGACCACAATATTGGTTTTCAATTTGTTGAAATTTAAAGGCCTGTACTTATCATTATTCATTATTAATGAATCAACATCATAAACATAGGGCTCTACTAGACAGGGCACAAATTCAACGCTACTGCTAACTCCAAAAAACAACATAGATGCATCGATTGCAAGAGAAACTGAAGCAGATCCACTTTACTAAGTCAATGTATGCGTTCTAATCTACATGTACTTCACTCCACTACAGACAGCATGCAGAATATGTGCCTTTTGAGGCTTTAGATAAAGCTAATGTGGGCTAACATCAGTGTTATGCAACTCCAGAAAGAGCATGCTAATCACAGTCACACTTCTGCTGCTGTTGACATGTACACAAGTCACCTTCAGTCCCACAACCACCAGAGACACAGAGTCTGTCCTACAATGAGTCAAATTCATGCAGAGCTATTCCTGTTCTTTAAGGACAAACTTCGCTTCACTCTCCATGCAGTTAATATGGATTTTATATTCAGTTAAATTGCCAGTTAAGGATGCAGAATATTCAAATGAATGTCATACTAAAAACAATACATTTTTATTTCTTTTTATATTATTATAATATTACTCCTAAAATCCTAGAGAGTGTATAAGAACTACTTTAAGACATCTGCAAGAGCCTGCACAAGTCGAGTAATCAAATCAAAATGCAAAAAATGAGTCACAAATGAACTCATGGAAGATCTAGTCTCTTCGTATGGACACACTCGGGTACTCAAGCTTTGCTAAAAACCCCAACTGTGCGCGGACCCAACTGTGGGAGCTGGCACTCTTTTTTGTTGGCCTTTTTTCTCATATCAAATTTTAGTAATCGTCCTATACATCATGTATGTCTTAGCTTGTAGAAGCCCAAGATGTCATCCTGTGTGCAATAACAAAACCATATGGAAATCGGACATTTGCGGTTACCATGGAAAATGGACTTAACAATCCTTATTAGGCACGGGTCTCCTCCCCATAGTGGGTGGATTCAAGTGTCATATTACAAAATGTATTTTACAATCAAAACTTTTTATAATCTTAAACATAAAACATATCATTGGAAAGGTCTGAGTCTCAGGATTCCATATTTAGTGGTATTTTAAAATGTATTAAAAATGCATTAAAAAATGTAATGGAGTTTGGATGGCACCCGGTGGATGTTTGTGGTATAACGCCCTAAATAAACTCACAGGAACCTAAATTTTTTTCATATCAACTTCAAATTTGAAACATAACTTATTTAGACATAAGGCTTTAATTTTATACCAATTTTAAAGTAAAACCTGTTATGTAAAATATTTAAATAAAAATAAAATTAGTATAGTGCATTTTCACTACAGTAAATTTAAACTTCTATAACTATTTTGTACTTTCATTTTTAATAAAATTCCACTTTTGCGTAATCTGCTGACCTTATGTCTGTATTCCAAAGTATCATAAATTACACCATTAAGTTTGGATAGTGCTACCTGCATGCCTATTTAAAATGGAATGGGGGGTGGGGGACAGCGTAACGGGGTTAATATTTTATTTAACAAACCTTAGATATTGAATTAAAGAGGAATGTATTATATCATTTATTTAAACTTTTTAATTGGGAAGCTTTTTAATTTTAACAGAAAAAATGAAAAACAAAAAATGTATTTATATATTATTAAAATGATATAGAGATTATTATTATATCATTATAAAATTACAGTATATAGATAGATATTAAGAACATTTCTGTCACTTTTTATCACTAAATATTTTTATATATGTTGTTACTTTAACAAAAAATAAGTTAAAATCTATATGATTTAAGTTTCATATTATTATACGTTTTTTTAAATGGACAAACTCCAACTTAGCTCTGTTTGAAATACAATTAACATGGATTTTAGCTTCTATTGAACCACTAGTTACAGATGAAGCATATTAGAAAGAAATACAATCATAAGGGTTGTAAACCCTTGTAAACCCTCATATCAAAGTGAGTGACGTGACATGTGGCCAAGTATGGTAACCCATACTCTGAATTAGTGCTCTGCACTCCAAAGTGCACACACACACAGCAGTGAAAACACACAAACCGTGAACACACACCCATAGCAGTGGGCAGCCATATTTGCTGCGGCACCTGGGGAGCAGTTCGGGGTTCGGTGCCTTCGGGCACCTCAGTCGTGGTATTGAAGGAAGAGAGCGCTGTACATTCACTCCCCCCACCTACAATCCCTGCCGGTACGAGACTCGAACCCACAGTCTCGTACGGCGAAGAGAGGCAAAGAGAGTGGATTCACGAGGCCTGAATCATTGTAGATTTGCATTCATTTTATATTCAAATTTGGGGCTAGAGGCCCCGGCAATCCAAGCCCTCCAAACAAGCCCGGGCCCGAACCCCTCTAGCGTTTTCCTCCCAAGTCTCTGAGCTGGTAGACGTGCCCTGGCCCACCGTCCTCGGAGACGTGTGGGACAGTGGACCTGCTGGGAACAGACAGACAGGCAGTGCCGACAGTCTCTGGCCTCCCCCACACAGGCCATCCAGCGCTCCATTGATCCATTACTGCAGGCAGCTAACCGCATTTACATAGTGATCAGATAGTGACGCCTCTCTTTGAGTTGCATCAGGGCAGAGGGCAGGGTAATGATGGCTAATAATTACTCCATTTAGTAAAGGAGGGGCAGAGACACCGCTTAAGAATACAGCGCTGTTAGATCTGTCAACATGCAGTTGACATTCAATAATAAAGAATCCACACTGGCTATGAGAGAATGCCTTCACTGTTTTTACAAAAAAAACTGTGATTTTATGATGTTTGGTTATTTTTGAATTTCATCTAGTTACCAAAGAAACATTTCTCCATTTTTTATTAATTTGATATACTAAAATAACGCAAACTGAAATAAAATAAATAAAAAACTAGGCATATATTTAAAAAAACGAATATAACAAAATAATAATAATATAATAAAGTAAAAGTAAAACTACTAATACTCACAATAAAAACGTCTTCTTAAAAACGATTCTAAAAAACTAATAAACACTGAGATGGGAAATTTTTTTTAATTTCTGTATAAAAATATTTCAAGCACCAAATTACATGAACATTATACTTACAATGATTGATTAATCAAAATAGCAGAAATTTTTCAAACGATCTCTGTCTAATTTGATATATATATAAGATATATAGACATGAATGTCATTAAAAAAACTACTCTCAGGCCTAAATGGTCTACCAAACTTAACGAGCTGTTGTCTAACTGGTCTGTGGTTGGAGCTGAAGTTTGATGAGCTGATTTCTGACGCTGGCCGTTCCTGTTGGGTAGCTCACAGTAGGGATGAGCCGAGTGAAAAGACTAAAGCGTGTTGTCAATGGTGTCGCTGACCCACAGGATGAATGCTTGGTTAGGCTTAACCTGCTGAGAGGCAGCAGGAGTTAAAACAACTACAAGACCTTAAAAGATCTCTCCCATGTCAGCCTCAAAGGAACGACAGCACAGCTGGGCATGAATGACACAAACACACTCACATATGTACAGAGAAATCTTACTTGGTAATGTGTTCTGGTCCAAAACATAGTGAACGTTATGTAGGAAGATTTGAAGGCAACACAGATGCACTCACACTGTCTAAAGGTAGGCAGCATAATTTTGCTGCCTTCTAAGAGACCTTGTTTTGGCATCTTACAATGCACTTCAAACAGCAAGTGAAAAAATTCATCCAAGGTGATAGACACATTCTTATTAATATATTGAATTCAGTACCAAAAATATATAGATGAAAATATTTCAATCTCATTAAAAATACTATTTCACACGTAATATATATAATGCACATGCAGTATAATATTGTTTTACCCCATATCATTGTATTATCTAAAATGAAAACTATTACAAATTGTTTTTGATATTTGAAATAAAATAAAATATAAATATTACATTTAAAAATTGCACTGAAAATGAGAAATGTTGCCACAGAAATAAGTTTAAAATAAGCTAAAGCACTAAAATGACAAAAATTAAAAACTTAAGAAATTCAACCTAAACAGAAATCATAAAAAGGGAATACAAATTACAAAAGCACATAACAAAATAACTAAAAGTTAAACTAAAAATAAAAACTAAAATAAGTACTAAAATTACTAACCGTCAACAAGAAATTCAATCTAAAAAGAAATTATAAAAAATAAAAACAGGAAAAGAACATAAATTTACTAAAATGAAAACTAAAAATGAAAACTGAAGTACTAAAATTGTTTAAAACTGAAATTAAAAAGACATTAAAGCTAAAAAAAATAATAAAGTAATATAAATTACAAAGGCACATAACAAATGACTAAACTAAACATTGCCTAAAAATGTAAAATATAAAAAGTTAATTCAAAGAATTCATAAATACCATAATCGTATATAAATAATACAAAACAACACGGCATAGAACATTCAAATTAGTCACCTATGAGGCTCCAGTTCATATAGAATGCTCCCTTAGAAGGCAGCTGTATTCAGACAGATTACTACGTTTTGGAACAGAGCAATAGTTTCACAGTATGATGTGAAAGCAATCTAACAAAACAAATCATGATCAGTTATTCTACTCAGAGATGCGCGAGAGGGTCGGAAAGAAAGTGTAACCTTATCTTAGTTTATTAGAAACAAGTGGTTCTTTGAAAAACACCAGTAAACTATTATAGGTCCCTTTATGAGGAGCTGCAAATCCAGATCTCTTTAGTTTGGATTGAGACGTCTGTTAGCCGTTTTATGAGGAGTTGTGCTGGTAATCGAACACCGGTTCGTTCTCTAAGACAACAGCTGAGAATGCTGCTCCTCTCTCACTCTTCCTCATCATACATCATCCCTCTCTCTGTCTGAAGGTAAACCTTCACACTCAATACTATCTGAAGCTTCAGTCTGCTGTCTTTCACTCCGGTCTGTGATCTGAGTGTCATCCAGTGCGTAACGCTTCTTTCTGGGCTGCTAAAAACAGGCCGCTCATCAAAGCTGAGCGTGGCCCATTTGAAGTAAGGGCATGCAAAACATTCGTGTGATGAGCTGTCAACATCATCCGTCTCTCGGTCACCGCTCACTCACCCGATATGATGTCAAGGGAATGGAATGAAGCCACATGACAACATCTTGGCCAGAAGGGCAGGAAATTATGTTGTTTTGTGTACCTAACATTTACAACACATGCAACAGTGACAGAGATGTGCGCACAATGGGTGTATTTAACGCATAGTTTGCATTTAATTGTTCATTTGCATTCACATTTTTATTAATATGTTGCTCTCTTCCACATATGATTGTAAAAGTAACAAAGTAGCTACATAATACTTTTGGCTATTGCAGATTGTCATGCATGATTTTTTATTTTATTTGTTATTTTTTTATTTATTGAAATTTTAACCCCAAGTCAAAAATAAACAACAAAATAAATTATTTAAAAATCTAAATTTTACAATAATAATAAAATTATTTTTTCTTAAAAAATAAAATATAAAAATATAAATCCGCTTTCATTAAAAAAAATTTGGGGTAATAAGATGTTTTTAATAAATTGTTTATAAAATGAATATTTTTATATCAGCAAGACGCATTATTTGATCAAAATGACAGGTAACGGATCATTTATAATGTTACAAAGTTCCAATTTTAAATAAACGCGGGTCCTTTGAACTTCTATAAATCAAGAATCCTGAAAAAATGTATCCAGTTTACACAAAAATATGTTGAAGCAGCACAAATGTTTTCAAGATTGATAATAATCAGAAATGCTTCTTAAATCAGCATATTATACTGATTTCTAAAGATCACGTGACACTGAAGACTGGAGTAATGATCTTGAAAATTCAGCTTTGATCACAGGAAGAAATTACATCTTAAAATATATTAAAAATAGAAAAATGTCGATTTTAAACACGGTTAAAAATAGTTAACGATTGTTTTTACTGTACTTGTGATCAAATAATAATGCTATTTTTTACACTACAGTAGAAAAATGTGAAGGCAAACAGAACTGGGCTCTTTTTCACTTAATTCACTTTTGGTTCCTTTAAACAAGTCTAAAATGTAAAAACACCCTTAACACATTTCCATTGTGTTGAGTTTTAAAATCAGTTTATCATCAGATTTGTGTTCTTCCTGAAATTCAGCAAGCCCTTTGATGTTGACCACATGTTTTTTCACCAAATATAATAACGAGTGTTATGAGGATGAGCACTGAGGAGTGTGTGTGGGGGGGGGGGGGGGCGGTCACTCTCTCGTTTAATGCTCTTTTTCTCTTCTTTAGACTGAGTAGCAGATTCCTCTGAATCCAGCCCAGGCTGAAGTGCGAGGGGATTAGTCAGAACACAAGGGTGTGGTGGGGTAGAGGCATGTTGGCCTCTTTGAAAGGGTTCACCTTCCCCCTAGCAATGCGATCATCTAAGGCTTTTTTTACCCCCCCCCCCCTCCACGAGCCGGCAGAGGACACAACACTCTCAGACTGATGCATGGCATTAAGGGAAAGGTTGGGGGTGGAGGTCTTATTCTACCTGTGCTGGAATGCAGTTAAGACAATGAAAACATGACATTTCTATGTGTCTGTATACCTACTTAACCATATTTTGGGGACAAATTTATAAACAGAGGGAGCAAACCTGAGAAATCCTGCCAAACATTTGGGGCAATGTCTATTGTGAAAAACGGTAAAAAATAAAGTGAAATAAAGAATAGAAAATTTTTTTTTAAAGCTTGGCTTGTCATTGATAAACCTTCGTTTTTTTTTGGGGGAGGAGGAAAGGGACAAAATGAACATTGTAAAAAATTTATGGTTTGTGTAGGATAGGTCACCGAATTGATAACTAGTTATATATAAAAACAGCATAAATCTATGCAGTGTCACCATTTAAATTGTTAAGTAAATGTCTGTGATATTTGAAAAGAAAAAAGATGTTTCTATGTGGTTACTAAGGTGTTCTGAGTGGTTTTTAAAGCATTGTATGAGGTTTATAGGTTAAATTTCGTGACTGCATGACAACTGCAACAACGACTTCTGGTCCTTTATAACTGTATGGTCTTCAGTGTGAAAATTAAGAGAATTTTCTGCAATTTTAAATCATGCATACTGAAAATTGTAAGTCGGTATTGACTACAAAGTAAAACGATCTTAAGATGTTTTTATTCTATAAGCACACTGATTTTGATTCAGAAGGAAGGAACTGTCGGACTGGAGTGGTGTGGATTACTTGTGGATTATTGTGATGTTTTTATCAGCTGTTTGGACTCTCATTCTGACGGCACCCGTTCACTGCAGAGGATCCAATGGTGAGCAAGTGATGCAATGCTACATTTCTTCAAATTTGTTCAGATGAAAAAAAAAAAAAAACGTCATCTGCAATCTAGGGCTCTGAGTTGAATACATTTAGCAAATTTCATTGGAGGTGAAACTATTCCTTTAATGCATTGACTAATGAAACAAATGTGACTTTATTTTAAAGTTTTACAAAAAATTAATAAGGTTTGGCAAACTAAATACCTCATGTTGCTAACACAAAATATAGTAAATGATTATAAAATAAATGAGAGTGAACAATTTCTCTCACAACTGTAGAAAAGTCAATGCAGACTTTATACTCATTGCAATCAATCAAAACATTTTTTTAATAAACTGTTTTCCACAGCAAAACGATGAAGAGCTCAGCATGAGGGTGTGAAAATACCTTGAAACTGCATTGCACTGCTTTTTTCCACAGCCATTTTTTCATCCAGTCACTGATGCACACAGTATTTCCCAGTAGCCATATATCAGACCCATCACACACCAATATTCCCAACACAGTGGCTGAAACCTCCCTAAATCATTTTGCATGTCAAGTGCCGACAGCTCTGAGAGCTTATGCGGGTCTGCCGCTATAAAACGCATCCATATGGAGGCTGCTGGGCTGTTCTCTGGATCTCATGCCATTATCAGCCCATACATTACCTCTTTTATGGGCCCAGTAAGGAGTCTGATGAAACCATACCAGAGTCATGCCAGTAGATGAGCATTATCCTCAGATATCAAATGTATGCTTCATGTTTTTTTACAGAGCTGTGAGGAGCCCAATGTTCCTAGCCGCGTGTTGCGGCCTTAAATATTAAACTTCCTCCAGAGATCTCGCAGCGATATGAGATATTAGCCTCCTAATTCCTGCTGACTGGTACAAGCAGATGTTGTACGTCAGGTTGAATGAAGACAGAATAAGTGTCTGAACTATCATGTTCTCCAGGGCAGACAGGGGCGGTTTTCATATTGAGTGTTCGTTTGGTGATAAAGCTGGGTTACGAGGCTGGACACATTGCCCAGGATCCAGACACAACATTTACTGTATTATGGGTTTGACAGTGATGAACAGACCATAGGATGACTGAACCATCACTACTGTAAGTTATGGGTCTGTTTTGATATAGCTGACTGGGCAGTAATAGTATCATGTTCATGCATCAAATGCAAGATAAAACGGTCGGTCAAGTCAGGTCTTTCCAATGAGGTCATGAAATCTTACACAGATTTGAATCTTTATAAAGTCTATATATTAATGTTTTATCAATAATTGTTCTACATCAGTTGTTCAGATTGATTGACTTCAGAGAGGTTATTAATGCAACGGAACAGGTTTAGTCTAGTGAAACTGGTCATTTCTACATCTATCTCAGTGTATTTTCTTGACCTCTGATACAGTAAAGGTTGGACACACTTTACTGGATGTATTGTGTTAGATCTAATGACGTATCATTCAGATTAGCTGTGAGGACAAATCAAAATTGTATGAATTTCAACTTTAAAAAATTATTTTATAAAGACCGGTAATTGTTTATTAATATATAATATAATATCTTTAAACAACAATTAAAGAACAATGTATTCAGATGTTAAGTTTTATTATATACAATATATAAGGGAAACGGCCAATCTTTATACGTATATATTATATATATATATAGATATGATATAGATATATATAAGATATATTTATTCTTCTATATATTTTCCCTTTTTCTCTTTAGTGTTAGTTTACTGTTATTAGTACTGGTAAAGTTAGCATGTTATATTATTTTATGGTATGGTTTTTATTAAATATTGTTTTTTTAAAAAGCTACATGACAGGTGCTGAAAATGTACATGTGTGCTAAAACACTCAAGCAATATGCATATGGTTTGTCCCATGAATCGTGATGGCCTGTCAATAAAAGTAATAAAAGTAAAGTATTATTAAACATATAATAACAATAAAATATTTAAAAACTATAGTGAAAATCCATATAATTTTAATATTAAAATAAGCACTTTAAAACTATTTAATAAGCCTATAAAACGTAAAAAACAATTTAATAAATTTCCTAGCTATTACATACATTAGAATAAACAAGATATAGTACAATACCGTATATATGTATATATAGATATATATAATATGGTGTGTGTGTGTAACAGTATAGGTACTAAATATTGTATATTACTAAGTAGTCGTAATAGATAGGAACATTATATAATTATATATATATATATATATATATATATTATATATATATATATATATATATATATACACACAGTGCAAAATAATACATCATATATTTTTTTTATGTTTTGGCTTTTTAAACCAAACTGAAGGAGTTCACATATATTTTGGCCAATTAAATAAATACATTTAATATTATTTTTAAATATTGAAAATAGCAATAAAAAAAAGAATGAGTAGGTGTTTGTAAACATTTGACAGCTAATGCATTTAGTATATTTCATTGATTGACTTCCTATAAATGCAAGTCAACATTTTCATCCAGAATAACCATCTCAAAGTCTTTGTCTTGACCTAGGATATACTTTTTCCCATTCTTGTGTCCCTAACAGGTAAAAGCATCTGTCGGCTAATGGCAATGGTGTTTCACACGTCCCAGAGAGCAACACTATCCTCCAGTTACTCATCAATTTGGGCTCAATCTGTGAGTCGCTGAGTGACTCCACTTCCCCAGGCCGAGTCTTATCAGTAACATAACTCCTCAAACAGTTAATCTTTACAAACCCACGCTTAGTACCTGATCTCTGAACTATTTAAGAATTAAAAAGCAGAAAAGGCACACGAACAATAATGTTTTCAACACCCTATCAGCACTGTATAGATAAATGCATTGATTTGAATGAACTGATGCATGCTTTCTGGTGCCACAAACCCCTCACCTTACACAACGTCCTTTTCCCGGGATTCTTGTGCAAGGATTAGGTGTCAGATGTCAGTAGAAAGTGATATTTCCTCTTCCTGCTCTGGGAAAACAGGATTAGATTAGATTAGATTAGATTAGATTAGATCAGATTGGATTAGATTAGAATAATCTTTTTCAAACCTTTTGCACTGAAGTCTCAACAGCCCGTGCTATGATGAAGCTCTAGTTTAGGTTGCTGAGTTTAAACCTCCGATTACGGTCTTTCCTCACAGGAGGAGGACTAGAAGAACATCAGCACCCTTTGAGACCCCCACAGAGAGGCAGCCTGGCCAATCCCTTCCCCAGGGCATCCTCACCTCACATACAGGAGCCTGGCACCTGGGAGATGGGAAAGGTGAAAGGTGAGGGCCCCCAGGGGCCCCCGTGATCAGTCTGGACCTTCAGCAATGGGGCAACACATTCAGCATACCTGAAGTGTCCATCTGTGGGGAAAATATTCATGATTTACTACATAACATATCGTGACTACTTGTATTGTCTTTTAAATGCAAGAATAGAAAGAGATCAAACAATCTCAGAAATCATTACATGTACTATTCATTATAGAATATTTCCCCCAACAATACATAAAATCTACGATTATCTATTATATAATAATCATATATATGCACTATTATATTATGTCTCCAGTTAATATTTCTTAGAGTTTATTTTTGAGTTTATTTGTGCATCGTAGTCTACAAATAGAATATTGCAAAAAAGCACTTGAACATTCTTACAGTTATTGCCAATAGATCTATCTATTTGTCTATCTATCTATCTATGCCCCAAACTGTTACACTAACTGGGGTATGTTGTCACAGTGGAATCTGCCATTAAAAAGCATATTATAACAAAATGTAAATAACAAAACAGCAAAAATATAAAAACATCAAAGCATTAATTTGGCCAACAAATATTGTAATTCATGAACTGTTTTTAAACTGTGACCTAAATTTAACACACGTGACAACTTGTTCTAATACATGACAAACCTTCCCACTAATGTCGACTTTTATTATATAGCTACTTGCAAGACAGCTAGCCTGAAAAAATATGACAGCCTATTCGAATTTTAGAATTCAGAATTCGCAAAAAATCATCATAATCTGCCACAGTTTTAAATGCTCATTTCACGTTGTTTGATGACAGAAATCACAGAATCTGAGGTAAGTGAAGCATAAGCCTACCTTCTACCTGTACGAACAAGCTGTACAAACGTTCTTCGTGTCACTCACATTAGCATTAGTGAATTCATATTATTGCTATTTTAGCATCGGCTATCGTGAGGAATCTATACCTGATGACGTCGGTATCAATCTGTAACACAATAATTAATGCAAATGGACAGAAACCAGTGATTATGACAAGGAATAAATACAAACGGTCAGCTGCTTGTCCATTTATGAGAAATGCTTCAAGACTTGAAGGCTTTTTTTTCTTCAAATTGTATGCATTAATAAAATAACTTAAAGGGATAGTTCACCCAAAAAAGAAAATTCCTCACCCTCATGTCGTTCCAAACCCATAAGACCTTTGTTCATTTTCGGAACACAAATTAAAGGGGTCATATGAGGTTGCTAAAAAGAACATTATTTTGTGTATTTGGTGTAATGAAATGTGTTTATGTGGTTTAAGGTTAAAAAACACATTATTTTCCACATACTGTACATTATTGTTTCTCCTCTATGCCCCGCCTTTCTGAAACACATCGATTTTTACAAAGCTCATCGTTCTAAAAAAGTGAGGTGTGCTCTGATTGGCCAGCTATCCAGTGCGTTGTGATTGGCCGAATACCTCAAGCGTGTGACGGAAATGTTACGCCCCTTACCATACTGTGATGCCGTGTCCCGGAGAGACGAGACAAAAACATTAAAAACCAATTATAAAAGATGCATTCATTGCATCCAGTGGGGACATAATTATGGATTATAATGACTTATACTGTCTTTTTACGCTTCGCGTAAACATAAAACCATGTCTGCATTTGTGATCGGAGAAACGACAAACAACAAGCCCTACTCTACACTGCCCAAAAACTCGCTTTAAATATATAAAATATAAAAACTCTTTAAATATAAAAAAACGTACTTACAGTCTGTGAGTTAGAACAGCCGGCATTGTAGTCTACTCTACCAGGATCAGGAAACAGTCCTCCATAAAATGAATCAGAATATTTGGGTTGAACTGTTCTGGAACAGTGTTATAATACAACTTAACCACTGATTTCTAGTCTTGTCCTCTTTTGGAAGACCAAACAAAGTAGTTTGACTTTCACAACAAAACAGCATCACAAACGGCGGCCTAGAGTGAGCTGCGGTGGCCTAAAGTGAGCAGAGGCCGGGGGCTAGAGTAAGGAACGGCAGGCGGGCTTGAGTGAGCAGAGGCGGGTGGGATTGAGAACGGTGCGGCCAGCAATTTCGACGAAGGAGCGTCCGGATAGGACATGTGATGACCCAGGGCTGGACTCCGCTTCGTCCACGGTGAAAGCCGATCCGTCGATCCACAGTGCAAAGTTGTAGTATTTCCTCAGCGACCAGCACGGATCAACTCCAGGCATGACGAAGCAGATATCGTCCTCTTTTGGAAGGCCAAACAAAGTAGTTTCGCTTTCACTAAGAAGCACACAGTGCCTTCACGATATGGCGGCGCCAGCAACAATACTACAGCGAGAATAAAAGTTACGCCTTCTTTCTTGAAAACACAGCTAGAACACCAACCTTTGGGTGGTGTTATGCAAATCTTCCCAAATAGTGACGTAGACATGTGGGGCGTGTTAGAACCAGCAGTTTAGTAGGCGTGGCTGCTCAACTTGGATAGAGATATTTATTTCTTTGGGTTTGAGACTTAGTCTTTGCAACTTTACAGATCTTCTTATGCACCAAAAGCTTGTAATACTCCAAAGAGAAAGGAAAAATTGAAATCGCATCATATGACCCCTTTAAGATTTTTTTGATGAAATCCGAGAGCTTTCTGACCCTGCAGAGAGCAACGCAACTGAAACGTTCAAGGCCCAGAAACATAGTAAAGACATCGTTAAAATAGTCCATGTGACATCAGGGGTTCAAATTTAATTTTATGAAACTACAAGAATACTTTTTGTGCGCAAAAACAAAAAAAAAAAAATAAAAGAAAACTCAACAATTCGTATGCCCCGGAGTATCATTACCCCATTATGAGATGAACACAGCGCGTGATCCCTATGACTCGTAACAAGGGCATGAAGCGCATAAGGTGTTCAACGTCAGCAGCATCACGCGTATGCGTCGTGTTCCTCTTGATAATGGCAGTAGATGGTAACCCGGGGGAGAAGAATTGTTGAATAAAGTTGTTATTTTTGGTTTTTGCACACAAAAAATATTATCATAGCTTCATAAAATTACGGTTGAACCACTGATGTTGCATTTTAACGACGTTCTTGGTACCTTTCTGGGCCTTGAACGTTTCAGTTGCATTGCTCTCTGTGCAGGGTCAGAAAGCTCTAGGATTTCATCAAAAATATCTTAATTTGTGTTCCGAAGATGAACGAAGGTCTTATGGGTTTGGAATGGCATGAAGGTAAGTAATTATTGACAGACTTTTCATTTTTGCATGAACTAACCCTTTAAGGCACATGTAGACTAAACTAAACTAGATTTTGAACATAACTTTTCTTTTTATCATCTTAGGCATTATCATTGCTCAGCTGGTCTCATGAGATTGCATGTTCTTCTTACCACAGATATATTCTAACTGAGAATCCATCCTGCAATAGTGGAACAACAATGTCCTTTGTTAGAATAAAGGCACACGGACGGAAATGCACTTTGAGTGCTTTCATTTGTTCTGTGTTTTCACTAGAGAGCAGCAGGGTGTCGCTGGTGATGCCAGATCCGTTTGCGTTCCAGCACCGTGGACACGAATCTCCTGTCAGTTCTGCTTTATCCCAGACAACAGAGCCAATTCAGTTGTATTACAGTTATAGGCCTACGTGTTTATTTTCATGTTCTTTCTTTGATATGGGACCTGAAGTAGACTGACTTTGAAATAAGAACAGAATGAGCAAAAACCAAAAAACGCAGATTTTTTTTTTTTTAATTTTGTGGCACAATCCTCTAAAGTGAACTTCACTCCTAAAAACATCAAGATTATAGAACAAATTGTGTTTACAGTCTGATGCCATAGTGGAACCTATATAAAGTCAAAAATTGACTAGGAATTTTAAAGTTAGAAAGGTGATTTAAAGAGCTTTAAAGAACCCAGAAATGTTCATCTGAAGAACTTAAAATGATTCAATAAGAATTTCTCCAAATCTTCAAAGAGCTATTCGAAAACTCAAGAAACTTAGAACCACTAGATTTTGTTTTAAAGAGTGAGGATGATGTGAACCTTGCAGCATCCCAGCTAACAGGAAACAATCTCAGAATGTCCTGTCAAGGTTCTCTCAAAATTATGAACAAAATCTTCCGGCAGAACGCTTGTTCGGTTATCTGGACTTCAATAACGTTCTGAAACATAATATATGCATGATTCATAAATTTCATTTCTGAAACATTTTTGGATGTTCTTCTAACTGTTTTTAAACATTAAAAGATACAAATTTCAGACCTAAAAGTAACTTTCCCATAATATTTGCAAAATGATCAAATGGAATGCTCCCTTAAAGTTTCCTCTTAACATTCACATAACCAAGAAAAACTAATTAAATGTTCTGAGAACATTCAGAAATAATGTTTCCATCACTTACTGGGAACGTTCATGGAACATATTTATGTTAGCTGGGATTTTGATACACCATTAAATAAGCAGTGTAACTAAAAGCTCACAGACAAACGGACGCACTTTTGAACTCTCCAGAAGCTGTGATGACTTGTCGAAATCGGCTGTATGCAAAGCGACAAGCGGAAAATGTCTCAGTCTCACCTACTGTTTTCATGCAGCTCAGCCTGAACGTGACTTAATGGTAGAAGGGGTAGTTGAATCTCTAGATAAACTGGTGGATCATATAAGGCTATTTACACCATCACCCAATTGAGTCCGTGCCATTCAACACCAGAGCTTGTACAGTAAATAAACAGGCTGAAAAACTTCCCTGAGATAATGAGGACATTGAAGAGTTAAATGTGTCTGGCTTTTTGCAGAATGCAATTAGGCGAGGACACAGCGGGGGCACAGATTAATTCAAACACTCGATTAAACCTGAAATTATTTTGATAAATAATTGTCAACTCAATATGTTTGCTGGAGTTGAGCAGTTATGGGAAAAAGATGGGCGCTGGTTAAATTACCTTGAAATGTAGGGTTTCAAAAAGCCTTTTTTGAACACATCAACAACACATTTTCACTCAAATTTCAAGTGTATTTCTGTGTAAAACTAAACTGTACTTTAGTGCAAAAGCTAATTAAAAGTTGTCAGTAAACTGCCTGTTTGATTGCAGCCATCCACAAACAATATATAATTGCCAGCGACTGTAAACAAACTACATAAACATGCAAACATTTCTTAATTGCTGTTACAGTCTTGTGCATCTATGCGGCCACCCGCTGATCGCGTGGGAACACTGAGATGCACTAGGTGTTTGTGGTTGTTGTGCCATTGAACAGATAATGTGAAAGCATCATGCATATAAACAGCAACTGATGCTACAGACATTTCAGATATATGCATGTTTATTTACAATTCAAAAACATTCAATTTAAATAATATATCTACATTTGTTCTACAAAAAAAACAACAACAACAAAAAAACAGAAGGCACTTGTTATGGTGGCCTAGGAAATAGACATGTGTGGACTTGTTAAGTATCACAGTTTGGTGCAACAATAGCAGAATAAATGTAAATGATGCACTTTGCAAACCCACTTGCTGATGCATCCCACAACACCAGGCAATCTGAATGAAAATGAACTGTGCGAATGAGATGAGCGTGTATAGAAATGAAGTCTAATGTAAAAACAGACTGTCCATGTACTCACAGAGCACATTAGAGGTTCACAAACTCTAAACTTCTGTTCCGTCCCGGCTGTATATGAGATTATTGACACTGAAATGGTTGGAGAGCGAGTTGATCAAGCCACTGTTGTTATGGGATGCTGAGTAGTAGTTTAGTCTGTTGGTGTTGAGATGGCCCGGTTCTGATGGAGGGGCAATTTCATGTCCCGACATGCTGTGCGTAAAATCCCCCAAGTGTCCAGAACTGACGTCTCTGCTTCTGATCCGGTTGCTGTTTCCAGCCATTATCGAGTTCATGTTACCGATAAAGTTGTTAAAACACGGGCTGTGCTCTGCGGATGGTGAAGGGGACGATTTGGGTTCGCTAGAGGACGGAGAGTTCTGGAGGCTCTGCGGGGAAGCGCTCATCAGACTCGCACTGTCCGCCAATTTCAGCGCGTCCTCGGATTTTAATGACAGGCTACTGGTGTTTCCATCAGCTCTTCTCTTTCTCTTCCTTCTGAAGTTGCCGTTATCGAACATTTTCTCGCAGTTGGGGTCCAAAGTCCAGTAATTCCCTTTCCCTTTAAAGAAACACGGGAAAAAAATGTTAGCATATCACTGAAATCTAATGCGTAATAATTATGCACGCGTAACGAAGTCGAATTTTTTGATTTGTGAATAAAAGAGCATTCAAGCTTACCAGGGTCGTCCTCATCCCGCGCGACTTTCTTGAAGCAATCGTTCAAGGACAGATTGTGTCTTATGGAGTTCTGCCATCCGGCTTTGCTTTTCTTATAAAAAGGAAAGTTTTCCGCCACATACTGATAAATCTGACTGAGCGTCAGTTTCTTATCCTGCGCGTTCTGAATAGCCATCGCAATCAGCGCTGAATAGGAATAAGGCGGTCTGACCATCTTGAAAAGTTCTTGCTGACTTGAAATGGACAGCCAACTGAGATCTGCGCTTCCGAAACCCGTGGGAGGAGGAGGAAGAAACTGCCGCTGGTTCGACCCAAATCCTGACTGAATGTAAGAGCCTCCGTTCGGGCCTGAGAGATAGGGGGATGAGGTGATACCCGGGCTGTTCATCCACAGGTAAGGGTTGGCTGTGGCTGAGGTGTATTCGCCGAGTCCGTAGCTGGAAGGATGCGCAGGTGGCCTCTGCGCGTGATGGTGGTGATGGTGGAGGTTCTGTTGGTACATGCTGAAGTTGGTGTCGCAGTACACGGTCATGTCCAGGATGTCCTGCGCGTTGTGGTGCTGGAGTGGACTGGTCTGCTGGCTCGACGGCTGCTGCCCGAACGCGTTCATAATCCGTTCTCCCTCTAGAAACATGAGTTTCACCGATCAGCCCCGCTGGGTGTGCTCGTCTCTGAGGGTTTACTCGAGAGTGCCCGAGTGCGCGTCGGGGGAGGGGTATTTAACCTGTCCGGCAAGCATGAGGTGAATGAACTGCTGCTTGGCAACCCCTCCCACAGTCACACTTCTCCTCAGTTAACTTCATCCAATATGCATCGATCTGGCGTCGAGATCATTCATGTGATAAGCATTTGAGGTTCATGCTGAACCACAAAAAAAAAAAACCCTGTTTAACTAAAGATTAAAACCATGGATACTTATGAATTCAAAAATAAATAAATAAAAAAGAATATGTTATAGATTAAACTTACACTTTTAATGTCTCAATTTAGGTTCATTTTTAAAAGTTTATGTGTGGATAACAAACGTACAATCTTGACTAAACAAAAAAAAAAAAAAATGCAAAAAAAAAAAAAAAAAACCACCTACTGAACGTTTTCATTGTTAATGCCCGGAGGGGGAAAATAGTTTGGACAGAAGGTATGCTAATTATGTTATCATCACTTAACATGAAATTAGTCTAATTGGACGAAACTCGCCCACCCCCACCATATGTAAATGTACAGTAAATCTTAGGCTGTCATGCGAACTCAGTGAAGTTTCGCTTAAATTAAATAGATACGGCAGAACACTCAAAATAAACAGAAGTGGGCAGTTTTGGTAAAGGCGTTCAGTTATTCAGATTTTGCATGAATACATTAGGCTACATACTGTATCATGGTTTATACCCTTGGCTTCTTTTTCGCATATTTATTTATTTATTTTACATTTTCGAAAATGCACAGGGGACATCATCGACAGAACATAAAAAAACTAACAAACAAACAAACATGTAGAAAAATAATCTATTATGGTCTACTCTGGAAATATTTGTCTCACTATAACTATTGTAATTTAATTATAGTCATAAATATATACATATAGTCTGGTGAATATAATTAATGTAAAAAATGCATAATTATTAAAGATGTTTATATATTTTTTTAAACATATTTAATTAAAAGACTTAAAAAAAAGTATTTTATCTTGTTTATCTGTTAACTATACCTAGTTGAAGAGTAAACAGACATTTAGGATACAAATAAAATACCTGAACGAAATGATGGCGATGCTATTATTAGCTTACATCATGTGCATGTCATTCACATTGTGATAAAGCTGATCAATGTCTGTCACGGGCCTGGGGACGGTGCACAGAGATGCTTCTCTATCGCCACCTTCTGGAGGACATGAACATTTCAACTGTGTAAAATAGTGACGTGCAGTCACAATAAAAATAAAAAATGACAGAAGACAAGCAAACCCCAAAACGCCCTTTGTCATCTTTTTTCACCTTTTAATCTTTCCAGTTTAAAATGCAAGCTGTTTTTCTTACTTTTTGACATTAGACAAGTATTTAACAGAGATTAATTGACATCTTCACTGAACATAAGCCATCACAGTAGTATAAAAATAAGTAAATAAATAAATAACCCAAACATATTCACTTAATTTACATAAAGTATAATACAAATTAAATAATAAGGGCTAATAAAAATTATTGCAATCTAAATGTTTTCTGTAATAAATTTATAAGAATTTAACTTTGTTACCTGATGATATTATGTTCCCTCGTGTTCTCTAGGCTAAAGAAGGAGGACTGAGGTTCATACTCACTTTTCAATGCTCACTCTCTCTGCACCTAATCTTGTGAGACCCTAGTTGAACTCACCTCTTCTCTGAGTACTTAACTCAAACCACAACCACAATCAAAGGCACTTACCAACTTACTGTGAATAGATAAATACAATCTTTTTAATTTGGGGGGTGTGGGGGTGGGGGGGGTGTTGGTGCCAGGAAGCGTCTTATGCAGTGACCTGGAAAAAAAAAGAAACAAAAGTAAATTCTATCAATTTTATCCAAAATAAACAACACATAGGAAAAAATAATGCAAAAAAGGGATGCATCATAATTCAAATGTATTAACAAGATGGTTTTTTATTTATTTTCAGCCCTTTATAGGAACATAAAAGGGAAATACTCAGAAAACATCACATGGAGCACAGGGTTTGGGACAGCCATGAGATGCAGCCATTACAGAAACGTCTGGGACCCGGGGCATACATCACATGGAGCAGAGCATCTGGGACAGCCATGAGAAGAACATCTGAGACATGAAACTCTCCGAGTGGCCATTGCTAGAACCTCTGGGACCCAGCTGACTTTGCAGGGACCTCTCTGTCCCTGGAGCTTGAAGACCAGGTAGACACTACAGGAAGTTCTGGTACCAGAGCAGCAAGACTGGGAAACCTGGAGCACCGTAGAAGGAACCTCTGGGACATCAAAGTTTGGACTTGTGGGTAGCCATGAGAGGAACCAGGGCAGTGGAGCTCTGAGACGAGGACGCCCATTACATGCCTTTAAGCTGGCCATGGCAGGAACCTCTGGTGAGCAGTGCAGTTGAGACAGGGACCTCTTGGACTGATGCAGTCATGTTGTAGAGGCAGTGATGGGACAGAGACATACGCATCCCTAAGCGAGCAGCACCACCAGACGCAAGTTCTGCTGCTTCAAGCCATGGCACAAGATGCAACCATGGCCTGATGGCCTTGCAAGATGCTGAGGCTTCACGGAGGGATGGAAGGTCTTCCTGTCAGCCCGCAAGACGCAAAGCTGACAGAAGACTGGGGAAATGTCTGGGGTTGGAGCTCCTTATATAGGATTCTGAAACAACACAGAACTCAAAACATTAGCCTAAATACATTACACTTAATATGTCATTTCTTCCCATTCAAAATTAGCAGCATAAGCAAATGTGTAAAAACTGGCTCATCTTCGGCTTGGTACCTGAAACCAGTCAGAGTGAATGATCTTCCCCAGAACAAGCCACCCCCACCCCACGCCCCCTTCAAAAATGTGTTAAAAAAATAAAACCTTATATAGCCTAAATATGATTTCATATTTTTTTGTCTTGTTCTCTTTATCGTTGAGAAAACCTAGATAAAAGTTTATTTTACGATGATCAGTGAATTAGGTGTACCGAACAATCACTAAGCAAAGAAGAATTAAATATTTAGCCTAGGGGTGTGCCATATTTTTCTGGGATTTTATTGATAACGATAATCAGATGATATAGTGTGTTGCGCTGGAGGACTGCCATGGACAGCTGACTCTGTGTGGTGGTCAGTTCACAGCAGTGACAGAAATTAATCTTTTCCAACAAGTTTAAAATGATTTTTACCCTTTATGGGCATTTTTATCTTTGTAAAGCCATATTTTTTTCTTTGTCAAATTGTGCCAAACTATGTCAAATGCTTAGGATACATTTAATAAATAAAGTCAATTACAATAATACGACATTTGGGGCTGTTACCAAACAAATACCAACTAAATTAATTTTTACAATGCAGAGGAAACACAGAAGCTGCATCTGAAGTGGCATTTAGATGCATATACACACAGTTTAATGCAAGACATTGATGCATTTAATCTGCAGTTACAAATGCATAAATAATGTTTTGTTATTTCAGACATGAAATGTTGAATACTGTTATTTGAAATTATTTATATATATATACTTTAAATGTGAAATTAAAACCACCAGTAGGTGGCAGCAAGTCACTGTTAATAAGCGAGTCATTGCGATTGAACCGAATCATTTAAAGGGTTGATTCATTCAGGAACGAAACACCAGACGCCATTTTGACTGTGGCTTTGTTTGGACCAATTTTTGTTGGCAAAATAGAGCAAAAGTAGACAATATGGTGTCTAAAACGTAAGTCTCTTAATATTAACTTCTTGTTTATTGAACTGTTGTATAAAATCAAGATGATGTGTGATTTTTGCGAAAAAAATGGCACTCTTCGTGGATAATAACTTAAAGCTGCAGTCCGTACCTTTTTTGGTTAAAAATGATCCGAAATCAATATTTGAGCAAGTACATAACCAGCCAGTGATCAAAACTATAGCCTTACTTTAGCCCGATTCACAATGGTTAGCTTATAATAATGTTTTCTAATTTGAGTGGTACGGGTAGGTTTTCACGGGAAATTCGAGCATGGCACTGCATCATTACGTCACGTCTGTAAACATAAAGAAGTTGTCCCGGCTACTAGGCTATCTATCACATGTGAGGATCCTGCAGGTGACCAATCATTTATAGCCTTTTCTCACAGCAACCATAATAATTAAATGTATCATTTGTATGGTGGATTGTAATCCAGAAAGGATTATATGAAACACATGTGAATGAAATTAAATTATATTCCAGTTATAACTGTGCTTCTGCGTAAGATAGCTGGGATTACAAGAATTTTTATTTTAAAGAAAGCATAATTTGCTTTTTGGGTTAAAATAATTTCTTATGAAATTCGAAAAGTATAACAATTAGATTAGACTGTGCAGAAATTTAAATCTACTCGCTTATACACACTATACTCATAGTCATGCAATGTTGATGTTGTTAACATGAACAATTTGAGAACAAAGTATAACTGTAATAATAATTTGCATGGTTTGATGTTATATGAGCTAACCGATCTTTAGATTGAATCACCATTGGAAGCGAGATTTATGGTAATGCTTTTTTCCTCAGTTGGTCGGAACAAACGTGGCAGACTTGTTACTTATTGTTCTGATGACCATATATCTGGTTAAAATTCTTATTTGGGTCATTTTCCAAGACGTAGGTTAGAATCTGTGATTACTAAGTATAGGTTCACACCGGTGCGGTGACTGACTGCGACACATACTCTTCAGAACATTAGATTCATCCACGCTGGAGCCGTGCCGACTCACAACCCACGTAAGCTAGATAATTCCGCACACAGCTGCATTTGCAGGTTTTCAAACAGAGATGGCGATAAAGAGGCGAAACTTACGGAATGCAGCTTTAACTATAAGAAATTATAATATCTATATCTATTAGACATACATTTTCTGCCCCTTATATCTGAATTTTGGAGCATTCTAATGCTTTTATTAGACTGAATCAGTCAGTGAAGCACACACTCGTGGAATAGACATCATCTAGCTAGTGTTTAAACACTCATACTCCACTTATAACATGAGCTTTGCATATCTTGAGACCTGGTTGCCACACAATTTACAGTGAATATTTCTCTTGACAAAAATATATGAATGAAATGAATATGACATATTCTTATAAATAAGGATGAAAAAGAATAGGAAGAAGAAAAAATAAAGAAAAAACGGTTCTTAATTGGTCATGACACCTGCCATTTAAATAGTCTAGCATAGCGTGAAAAAAATTAATGTTTAAAAATGTAAATGTATGTATTTTTAAATTCAGTAAGGTAAATTGTAAACATTATGCTAAAAGATTAACTAAAATAATAAAATATTGAAAAATATAAAATATATAAAGATTTATAAAAAAAATAATAATTACATGAATGCATGAAATAGGGTAAGAATAGGACAGTATGTAATCTTATGTGTTTCTAAAGTCTGACCAGCAGATGGAGACATGATTTTATAATGATCTTTGATACGGAAATCTCACTGTGATATGATATCTATCCCTCAGGTTGAGACAGTGACACTTTCTCCGTCACTGTAATAAAAGTACAGATATATGGGGAAATATTTAAACAAATTGAGATCTCACCACCAACCTAAAACCTTGACATGAGCACGGAAATAAAATGCTTCTGCATGCTTGTTTACATTGTAACTTAAAAACGAGGTGTATTTGAGTGTAGGTAGTGTTTTAATAAAAAAATAAAAGACATATCCTGTGATTCAATTTACCCAACAGACCACTCAGCATGTACTGAAACAGCCTCGTATGTGGGCTTTATTATGTGTACAGTAGGCCTATTAACACCGGCAATGTCACTCTTGAGCCATGTCAGCGATTTCTGAATTAAAAAGGCCTGTGTGTAATCAGATAATAGTTTAAACAGTTTAAGTTTAAACTGAGCCCATAATATTACCACTAGAAGATAAAGAATCTCCTTTCCTAATCTAATAAAATCATCAACAATTGGTTGTATTGCCAAAGTTTTAGTCATTGCATTACACTGAAATAAAAATGGTGTAGAAACTATTTTCACTCAAAAAATTGCCAAGAAATTTCACAACTAATTATAAAGAAACAGCCAGTAACTGAATTAAGTATGACATTTTGAAGTAAAAAACTGGAATAGTAAAGTGTAAGTATCTCACTAACTCTCAATATGCATCTGTCTCCTCATGGTGAGAACATATACATTATATTTTATATTCATTAAATTCACATTATAGGCATTTTTAATTTAGTTACCACACACACCTCAGGATGTAACATCAACCTTTTCCGAGGAGAAAATTCAAAGCTAAAAAAACTTCACTATATAACAGCTAAACTGCTTCTTGCTTCAATATCTCATCAAGAAAGGTTGATATTACAGTAAATATTATAATTTTCTAGCGAATGGAGCCATAGAGGAAGAACAGGTTTACTTCAATTATTCATATACTCTAGGTTATCTAGGTCCTGCTACACGTCATTTGCATTTGAGAACACATGAATGTTCGCCCTCCTGTAGAGTGACATTCCTGCAGACGCCGGTTTTCACATGTTCGATCAGTTTTTGTTTTTTTTAAATTGTTGTTTTCTTGCTTCCCTGTAAGTTAAGATTTTAATGGTAGGTATATTTGATGCAAGAGATTTAATGAACAGGTCTCTGTTAGAATTTCTTTCCTTGTACGAGGCTGATATTACGGCTGAGTCTTTTGCACCCTTCTTAAGTTCAGTTTGACGTTGTTTGGCAGGCCGTACTTGATCAGCTCCTGTTGTAGCTAAAATAAAGATGGACAGAAAGATCAGAATGTCTATTAGCACCATAATTTGCATAACAACATACTATGTTCTGTAGCAAATGTAACTTACTTTCTCTAAAACAGTCTCAAGTTTGCACTATCTCTTAGGTGCTGAACTGAAGTACTCTCATTTGAACTCCTATGATCTTTTCTAAGAGAAACAATGCACCACATAAACAACTATGCTTAATTAATCACGAGAGTTTACTCAAAAATGAAAATTGCTTACAATTTACTCACCTCAGAGCCATCCATGGGTAGATGATTTTGTTTTCATTGGACCAGATTTGAAGAAATGTAGCATTCCATCACTTGCTCACCAATGACTCCTCTGCAGTGATGGGTGCCGTCAGAATGAGAGGTCCAAACAGCTGATAAAAACATCACAATAATCCACACACTCCAGTCCATCAGTTAACATCTTGTGAAGCGAAAAGTTGCATGTTTGTAAGAAACAAACCCATAATTAAGAAATTTTTAACTTCAAACCATTGCTTCTGTTATCTCAAGTCCTCCTCCCAAAATATTGCTTTCTCCAATTAAAAAAAGTCATCTTGATTGACTCATAAGAGAAATATGCACAGATCAAGCACCTTTGTAACCATTCAAAGCAACAGTGTAAGTTAAAACACCTTAATTATGATTTTGGTTTCTCACAAACGAGGGGGCGCAGCTTTTCATCACAGACCTTAGGTGAGTACTGAGTGGTTGTGGGATTATGGGTTGTGATGTTTTTATCAGCTGTTTGGACTCTCATTCTGACGGCACCCATTCACTGCAGAACATCCATTGGTGGGCAAGTGATGGAATGCTACATTTCTCCAAATCTGATGAACAAACAACCTCATCTACATCTTGTATTGCCTGAGGGTGAAACTATTAAAACTTGTTTGTTTGCTTGTTTCTGGGTACATCTGGCATCTGGTTTCATTGTAACATTTGGCAGACGCTTTTATACAAAGGAATTCAAGATATAAATTCTTGCAGTAACGTGCATGTTCTCTGGAAACTGAACCAGTGACTTTGGTATTGTAGTGCATGCTGAGCAACAGGAACCTTGTTATTATGCCACACCTAACTACAAATTAATTGTGTACCTTGCAGATTGTTTTGATCTGGTCCACCATCCACCCTGAAGGCCCATCGGCCTGGAACATTGACATTGGTGGAGTTCTTGAGGTTTGGAGTAAAGCTCCCATTGTCTGACCCCGGAATCGTAAAGTAGGCTGTGGAGTTTATTGTGTCATAACCAGCCTGTACAAACAAGGAAAACACAGATTATTGAGAGAAATGATCAAGTTATATTTGTTCCACTGATACAGAAGTCTTGTCTTACCTGCACAATATTATATGCCACAGCACAGTCACCATAATTCATGAGAATAAAAGACAAATCGCTGCCCGAAATCAAAACCACTTGAAACGATGTTTCCTGCAAAGTTGGGGAACATTGATTGTCATGCATCTCTGGAAATATCACATTTGTAACCTTGAGCCTGGAGGAGTTATGACAAACTAACTCACCGTGCCAGTGTGGTAAAAGTATGCAACTCTATCCCAAGTTGCAACAAGGACCCAAATAGCTGTGAAGCTCAGACCAGGGAAGTACTGGTTTATATCCTGAGTGGCACGAGTGAGAAGACTCCCAGTTGAGTACTGCTGATATGAGATGATGCCATTCATACTGACGTCAATGTCGGTCCAGAGGGGAGCAATGATGTCTTCCCTTCCATTGATGGGAAAGTAATGAGAAATAAACTGTGATGAAGACTGGTTGAATGTAAGGTGTCCGTTATTGTTAACCTAGGTAATAAAAGATATTAGTTGTCCATGCCACATTTGAATCATTCACCATTTGTATTAACAGAACTAGATTCTCACAAATGTCCTGTTGTACGTGCGCCCGAAGAACACAAATGGACTCCACAGGTTGATAAGTGTGGAGTTTTCATCCTCAACGGCAATATTAACAGTGTCTCCTGCCACTGAGCCGAATGGATAGAATATCACCGGCGCTGCAAGTAAAAATGAACATTTTTCAAGCTTCAAACTGTTCATTTTGACTTAAATGTTCTAGTTCTAAGTTCAACAATTACCTGTCTGTGCCTCGGTTACCCTGCCTGTTGAAGAAAAAGATCACATTTGAATACGATTCCATATAGAAAGTATAATGTCTTTGCCATATAATGAAGGACATTATTCAAATGGATGTTAAAACTCACTCAGTGACAGGACTGATATGAACGCCAGCAGATAATGTGAAACTGGAGACATTCTCACAATAAATATTTGGATGAGGTCAGAGATACCAGAATGCCACTGCTATAAATTCATACAGAGCAACTAGAACACAAGCGAGCACAAGAGAACAAAGCCATCTTAATACTTATTTTGATTCAAAAGTTATACGAACACTTGTCTCTTCAGATTAAAAAAGACAATATCATATTACAGGGTTCCTACACATTTTTAATTTCAAAATCTCATACTTTTCCAGATTCAAATGTCCAAACCTCTCAGTAGATTTTCAGACCAAATTAAACAAAAATGGTCCATAAAGTATTATTTTCAGCTTTATATTTGGTAGATACTGTAGTACAGTCATCTGTAAATATTTTTATTTTCTTTTTTCATTGATTTTCTCTAAGTGACAATACAGAGCACATAAACATTTTTTTAAAAAGACTTTTGCATGCACACAAGATACTTTTTTGTGCCCTTGAGGAAATATTCAAATGCACACTGGAATTTTTAGCATGCTTACAAATTAAAATGTTTTGTTTTATATATAACCTATTTCATTTGTGTGTCACTGCCACAATTGATGTTTTATTAACAAGGATCAGGAGGAGCATGTTCAGATAATCAATCAATTCAGCACAGGTGGAGCTCGTCTAGATAATCAACTTAACCAGCACGATACGCGTATATATATATACACACACACACACACACACACACACACACCACACAGCCAACTTACCTCTGTCTCACGACAGTTTTCCGACATCCCTCCTCCACCCCAACTCCTAATTTTTAACTATTCTCATCACAGACAGGGATGGGGGTTCTCTAGGTTAGGGCTATCAGGACAGCACGCCAAATATACTTACTATTTGCTCAGTCCGATTATGTAAGTGTGGACTCGTGAATCTTACTAATAAAATTGCACATTAATTAATAGAGATCTACTTGCTCAAAATTTGGCTTTCCTTAGGGTAGTACCTCTAATATCAAGGCCTAATGTCCAATTTAACACATCCCATATGGTAACGGAGAAACCGTAACACGAAATGGGCTGATGGCACAATACAGCTGTGTGCATTGTCCTATTTGCCAAGGTTCAAGGGTCTATAAAAAAAAAGACTGATACTGTTAAAAAAAGTGTTCAAATGTTTTTTTGTTAGGGCAGTACATCACATTTTTAAGGCCTTGGGTCTGCTTTAACACGTACTCTATGGCGGCCAAGAAACCACACTGCAAAATGGGTTGATGGTGCAATAGGTAGCTCAGTGTGCATTGTCCTATGCTAAGTTTAATGGTTTCACGAAAGTCTGTATATTTTTTTTATTTTTGCAAAGTTCCTTTTAGAAGCTATTTAATACGGTGCTAAGTATATTGTTTGAAGAAACCAAAAATGCGGCATTTTTGCATAATGAAACCGTGCACCTTGAATTCATTCAGTCATGCTTGACAATCACTGAAAAATCACTAAACAGCTGCCATGAAAACACACTTTTTGTATGATATATTTATTTTCATGAAATTCTTAATTTTCTATTACAGAAATCTAAATGGGGCAAAAGTCTGGAAATTCAAATATTTTTCCATGCTCTGCTTTCTTTTTTTCATACGTTTCAAGACCTGGAAATTACTCAAATCAGATTTCCATACTTTTCCAAACCGTGTAGGAACCCTGATATACATATCATCCGAAAATAAGTTATCAAAACAAACCATATAGACAAAAAGCTAGATAGTACTTACTTCAGACCGCTTCATATGGAGTACGTTCTTGCATTTGCTGTAGGTTAAAATCTGGCCCTAATTATCATAGCACCAAAGGGAGGGACATGTCCAGGGAATGCATCTCAAATGCATTCAGGCGAACAACGACTGAACTTTTCACAATACTCACAAAACTCAATGTTCAAGTTAAACAAGAAGTCTCCATTGACTTCTATTTAGTTTGTTTGTTTCGTTTCTTTCTTTTGTCAAGAGCTCATCCCACCCTCATTTCCAGTTGGAGAAAAAAAAGCATTTGTTATGCCAAGCCAAATCAAGTTTCTTCACGTGTTCTACTACACAAACACACACACAGGTAAATGTTCTCAAAACTCTTCACTGTCACAATTGGTCTCATATCCTGTCCTATATATAATATATATATAGCATGCAGCAAGAAATACAGACAAATGTACCAAGTAATATGTTCTGTATGAAAATACTTCACTACTGATTACATTTTTATTAAGCCTGTCTCATGAACCCAAGTGTTAATATCTTGGAGTGTTTGGAGCGTATAATTTATGAGCGATAATGAAAGCAGTTTTGAACATGACAGCAGAACTTTGAAAAAGAAAGGAGAAAAAGCTTCCTGTATTGTTTGTATTTGACGTCAAAGGCTGAGCATTAGATCAAACTCTACACTATTTTGGCATCAAACCATCTTTAACTTAGCAGAAGAAAGACAAATTAAACAGGTGCCAACATAAACAGGTTGTATGACATGCATTCATCCTCAAAAACTATAAACAAAACTTTAAAATGATGACCCAGACTACATTAAATATGAGGGGTTTGCACGTTACGTTGCCAGCTGTGCAAAACCAGCTGAAAACTGCTGTACTAAAGTACTGGTAACATCATTTTCAGAGTAAGTAGATTGTGTGAAGAATAATGCTTCTAGTAAATGGAGAAGTAGCTGAAGAACAGGTTTAATTTCATTGTTCACAAACTACAGATCAGTTTGATTAGATAAAACCCCTGAAACTCTTCAGGAGGTGGGACAAAAAAAAAAAAAAAATCAATGATTATTCAAGCTAAATGAACATGGTATATAATTCATTTTATACATCATTTGTGCTGAATCATGTTTGTGCATCAGTGATTAATGTGTTAAAAAAATCGATGATGTTGAAGGGTGAGAAAACAAAGGGTCCCTTCATGTGGAGTGACATTCCTCTCGTTTCTACATCTACATCAGTTTCTACATCTTCAATGGCAATGGCATTGAGAGTTTAATTCCCATCCATGTATTACATCTATGTCTTTTTGACTTTTCTTAACTTTAGCTCAAAGTTACTTGACACTCCATGATTGATCAGCTCTTGTTTTATCTGAAACAAAGATGGACAAACCGATCAAAATGTGTTTTATTTCCATTCTACTCTACTGGTTATAGTTACTGGTAAAAATTTCCCAGAGTAAAAAATAGAAAAGGCCATTGTGAGAAAGTCACAATTTTGCACAAAAAGATTCTAAGTTCCCTCTAAGACAGAAAAGGGCTTCCAACGACTTCCAAATGACTTTAGTTATGAAAAGTGTGACTTACTTTCTGCAAAACAGCATCAATGTTTCCACTCTGTGTTAGGTCTGAAAAGGACTGAAGTTTCATTTGAACTCCTATGACGGTTTCTAAAGGGACACACACACATAATAAGACATTCTAACATGATATAAACAAACTGATAATGGTAACTAGGCTTGTCACGATAACAACTTTGTGTTGTGCAATATATTGCCCCACAAATAATTGTGATAAACAATATTATTGCCATTTTAAGACCATTTTATGTCACTGAATATATAATCATAATATAAAAGCATAATAATGCAAGAAGGCCAACACATTTTCAAATGACAACAGGAATATTTAGATCATGGAAATCAAGTATCAAAATTTTAGATACCTTAAAAAACTTTAAAAAATAAGAAAAATTCACAAATAACTTGTATGGAGATTTTTCCATCTACAGATTTTTCCCGGACATTCTTTTCTCTGTAAATTAAGGGTGCACTGTATTGCTGAAAAACACAATCCCTACTTAGCAATCAGATGTCCGTATGCACAAAGGCACAGATCCCTAAACAAGGCCATATCTGCAGATGAAAATTTTGTCGAAGCATTTTTTAAATTTGAACTAGCACAGACTACACCACGTTATGCACGAGAAGCTGCAAAAGTCACAGGCCCAAGTGGAATGCAAAAACCATGGTGACATTAATTTTTATGTAAATATAATGGACAATATATTGCATCACCAAAAATTATTGAGGTCATGTACATATATTGTGCGAAAAGTCGATATATTGATTATTGCGACAGGCCTAATTTAACACATAATTTTGATAAAAGTCCTACCTGGTCCGTTGTTCACAAGAAAGGCCCAACGCCCCGGAACACCTACGTTAGTCGTGTTCTTGAGGATTGGGATGGAGTAGCCACCATTTGGATCATAATGAATTTGATAGTAGTCAGTGGAGTCTATTGTGTCATATCCAGCCTATTAAAATCAATCAAATGTTATTACATGCAGAGCTAGTAAATCATTATTTCAATACTGTAATATTTGTTTTACCCCCACTGCAGTTGGTATCGCAGCGCAGTCACCGTAATGTATCAGAATGAAAGAAAAAAACCCATCTGAAATTAAAACCGCTTGAACGGTGATTGCCTGAAAAGAAAAGAAACAACATCAAGATTCATAGTTTATACAGCCTTCAATCTTGTCCCTGAAAAAAGAAAGAAATAAACTATTTACCGGGCCTGAGTGTTGATTAAATACATTCATATCCCATGTAAGCACATAGTCCCACGTTGCAACAAAGACCCAAGAAGCAGTGAAGTCCCTTCCAGGGAAATACTGGTTTATATCCTGAGTGGCGCGAGTGAGAACACTTCCACTGGTGTACTCCTGATACGAATATATACCTATACCAAGGTCATCAAGGTCAGTCAAGAGCGGAGCAATGTAATCTTCATCTCCATTTGCGGGAAAAGGGTAAGGGTCTGTTTCTGGTATAGCTTGGCTAAATGTAAGGAGTCCGTTATTATTAACCTGAAATAAGAGAAATCAGTTCAAATACAGCAGTAAACTATGAACTGGCGGATCACAACATTTGCATTCATATTAGACTGGCAATAGAACTGGATTCTCACGTATGTGATGTTGTATGTGCGGCCAAAGTACGTAAATGGGGTGGAGAAGACAACAAGGTATGAGGTATCGCCACCGTTTTCAAGAATTTCAGTGTCTCCTGCCACCGCGCCGAACGGATAAAATATTACCGGTGCTGACGAGACAATGAACACAAATTCAGAAGTCTGAATTCCGACACAAATGCACTATTAATTCAAAAGTCGATAAAAAATACCTGTCCATGGAGTTGTTGTTGCAGTGGCTGTTAAAGAATAACAATGTTTAATTATAAAACACTTCTGTAAAGAACAATAAAAAACACATTGCATAGTCATATGATGAGTCTTCAATCAATCGCAGCATTATTACTTGTTGAGACTGTGGTGGTCGATGTGGTGGTTTCTGAAAGAATGAACACAAATAAAAACACCGTAAAATACTGTACATCATGATCTCACTTCATGGGTGCAGCTTTTATATATTTCCTACTAAAACGGGACGCATTTGGGGCATTTGGCT